>JAQIUQ010001545.1:0-370210 GCA_030378365.1 Hybognathus amarus
AAAAATAAATAACAAAGTTTAAGTTTTATAAGCTAATGCTCTGTTCTGTGATGCGCGTTCGTGACTCTTCTGTTCGAACTCGTTCATTAAAATGAACTCAATCTTTTTCCGATTCCGAGTCATGAATCGAAAAGGTTCTAGATAAGACCCTTATTCATCGTCTGGTGTCGTTTAAAGCCCTTTGAAGCTGGCACTGAAACTCTGAAATCCATTATTATATATGGAGAAAATCGTGGAATGTTCGTTGAATGAACCAAATGACACATAAAAAATATTCGTTAATTTTTATGATTACCATTATGGAGAAAAATCTGGAATTTCTTTATCCGACTAAAGAAAGAAAGACATGGACATCTTGGATGACATGGGAGGTGAGTAATTTATCAGCAAAAGTATTTTTTTTTTAAGTGAACTCTTTAACTGACATCATATCTCTTATTTAATTTGTTTACTCAACAACTTTCCTTTTTTTTTTTTTTTTAATGAAGGCTCCCATGATAAAAATCCAGGACTGGGATATATGAGGAAATTGTAACAATTTGATTTATTACCTATTATTACATTATTACAATTTGATTTATTATATTATTATTACATAATAATAGTCATGGAAGTTAAAAATAATATATATACACACACACACACACATTTTTTAAGGAATAGAAATTTCGATGTTTTCCTGTACTTAAAATAAAGATAATGGTTCCACAGCAACTGCCAATGTACATAATATTCATTTTAGGCTCTCCAATAAAACCCAGTTTAATAATCTGAAGAAGCTTTTTCCACTTTGGTGTAATGAAAAGATTCCAGATGTTAAAGGTTCTTCATGGAACCACTGATTCCAATTAAGAGCCTTTATAGCTGAACAACAACAACCACATCCTGTAATCACAAATTAATTAAATAATCATGTACATTTATTGGTCATAAAAATGATGAACTGAAGAACATTCACTTCCTGAAACTTTGGGAATTTCCTAAATCATTATAGCCTACTTATCATTTTGTTAAATTTTATTGAATTATATGTCAACTGTTTAAACAAGCAAGCAGCTTTGTAAATAAATATCTTGAAGCAAATATTGTCTTGATCAATGGAGGAGCCTTGATTTACAAAGAATCCAAGATTTTCACTGCTACAAAAAGAACAGGACCTGGTTACGCTTTTTTACGTTCACAGTCTGAAAAGATACATTGCAGTACAGTATCTTTTTTTATAAACAATAAAAATCCTCCACTCAAGTCCTGCCAATGTCTATAACCACAAAACCATAATCTTCAGCTGTACTGAAATGTTTCCCCCACTAGAGGGAGTGATATGCATACACTTTACAACCATCTCCGATCGACATTTTTAAAGAGAATTTGAGATATTTCTAAAAAAACAAACAAAACAACAAAAAAACAATACTAATTCATCTGTGTTTTGGACATATAAAAGAAGCAAACTACATGCACACTGGTTCATGCAGGTAGTTAGTTATTTTAAAGTTGCAGTTAATGAAATAAGCACAGTAGGCTAGGCTACTCCATAAATGACAATAGGCCATTTTAGCAGTTTAACTAAACTGGCATCTGTTTTCTTCAACTTTTACAGCTGCTTCCACAAGCACAGATGGAAAGCTGAACTCTAAGGATGAAGAGTGTCCTGGCTTTCAACTTTTTCGGGTGATTTCTCTGAAACAACTATGCCGCTTTGACCTCCATTTCCACTGCACAGGAAAACCACCATGAGTATCCGGTGTGTCTTTACACACTGCCTCTCAATGTTTCATTTCTGTGCCAGGTCATCAATAGTCTCTCTGGGAGAACTGATACTGGGCATCAGCTGTCTAGCGTTACTTTGGCCACAGCAGATACTGAGGCAGCATATTACTACTCTCACTTCAAAAGCAACATAAGGTTAACTTTGGCATATCTATTTAAAAAATAAAGTCACCTATGGCAAACTGATTGCACTTAGCATGAGCAAATATGAGCACATTTTGTACATGTACATTCATGGTCTCACCAGGGGGAATGTCACCATGATGACACCTGTGGTAGCCTATATATAATGGCCGTGGAAAGTGGACCTACATTGCATATGATTGTTATATAATGTTTTGAAAATGACAATCCTTCTGTGCCACGGGCAAATACACTGGCCTTATATTTCATTTTAGTGCCTTTTTAAGGGAATTTGGAGAGCGATAGTCCCAACAAACAAACAATTATAGTTTCAGGTAACAGTTGTGATTATTTAAATGTATTTTTTTAAATGCATGCATATTTTGAATTAGTATAGCACCAGTGACTGAATAAAATTCATTCACTGTCGTGTGGATCAATACACTTTAAACTTTGTGCATCATATGTAGCATAAAAGAGGAAACAGACTGCGTATTTTTGGAAAGGATTGCAAATAAAGCCCTTTCAAAAGATCTTAAAAACAGTGTGTTACTGTAAGATAATTTGATACAGTAGGCATCTAGACTGGATTATTTGTGTAATTATCATGTTGTTAAAAACAAATTGAATTCAAATGCCCTTTTGCCTTTTCAGTTCACCTTGTCTAATTGTTTTGTGAAGATTACTCAGCTATTTTACATTCCTTAAGGCTCTCTGTCTTCAAGGTGTGCTGATCTCATCACTTTTGATGACTTTAAAGCAATTACATCACATAGTTATGAGTGAAAGAGCAATTCTAAATGAAAGATATAGGGTTATTGCTTCCTTGCACACTGATCCTGGGTAGTTTCCTTCTGTATTTATCAAGTCTAAACTTTACCTTTTTTTTGAGCCAACTAGACATGACATGCTTATTTTGTGTCATTATTTTGTGAGGATACGTGGATTATTTACTTCAAATTAATTTGATAAATTCATGATATCACTCTATTCTATAAAACCTATTTAGTTTGAATTCATTTTAAGTAATTTTAGTAATATTTTATGCTTTGTTATCTTAAACCCACAAAATGTCTGGTGGAAAACTGTCCAGAACAAATTACTAACAAAACTATTTAAAATGGTTTAAAAATGAAAAAAAATTACTACGACATCATTTTAGGTTTGACACCTTCAAACAAATTTGATACACTTCAGTAGTTTTAAACCTGTTGAGATCATTGGAAAAACCTTTGCCCAGCAGTTTGCATATTCTCAGAAGTCATGGTGGCATCTACAAACTTGCCTCTTTAATTATGAATTGACGTGGTAATATTGGAAAACATGATAATGCGTCATCCAGAGAAGCCCATCATTGTGGAAGAGTGAAAAGGTTTGTAGATTCTTCTCAAATACAGATACATTTTAAGTATTGGGAAGATTGGGACTCATATCTGGTGGTAGGTCCTACAACTATTTAATTAGCCTATAATATTTGGTTGTACCTACCGCTGGTCAAAAAAAACAGTTAAAAATGATTTAAATACTTTGAAAATTTATTTTACTTAATAATAATTTTTTTTAAAAAACTTGAAAACATTGTTCATGACTTTAAATCACAGGCTACATTTTTTTTTTTTTTAAACATATTTTTTTAAGCTTTATTTGTCAATGCCCCATGAACATACATGCTTTCTTATTGTTGGGGGGGAAATACAATGAACTATTGCTCAGTTTGTTTATAATTCGAGCCTGTTTTTTTTTTTTGCACTTATGACCATGATGAAGTGCCAACAGTTTGTGAGAGGAGATAAGCAGTGTGAACAACATTTTACACCACATGGTGGCAAAACATCTCGTGAAACACGAGGCTCGCTTTCTCCTCCATAAATGCCTCATTTATCGGGGTTTGCTCTGTGAATTAAATTATGGAACACAATGTTCTTCTTGAGCTCCTGTTTAAAAAGCTTGCAATGTCGTGCCTTCACTTCGGTGGGACAAACTTCTTTACAGCTCTATCAAGAACAGAATGACCACCGACAACAACAACAAGAACAACAAAAGACTAACCCTACACAAATGTCCCCTCGCCGAAATTGAGGGAGGGGCTTCACTTCAGCGCTGGAAGAACTCGCATCCAATGATGAAGCCGCGCGTGCCTTCAATCACCTGAGAACAAACAGATCACCCTTCTCGCTGACCAATCACACGCGCTAGGATCCTGCGACCATACATATAAATCAGGATGACAGTCCAAACTCCTGGGCAGAGAATGAGAGGACATCAAACGCTAAATTATCAGTCAAGCAACTGGACCTGCCAGTCTGATATCATACGTTTTAATTTCTGTTGGTGTCCAGGTATGTAACTTCCTATTATTCATCTGGTTGCCTTTTGTGTTTGTTTGCAATGCACCAATGTGCTTTTGTGAATGTTAATATGCTTATGTAACTTCATTATTTTGTTGATGGGGAGTTTGATTTTAAAAAATTGATTTGTTTTGTGATATCCATTTTGTTTATCTATACTTCATGCTATGATGTAATATACTGCCGTGCTGTAACCATGGTTACCGGCTAGCCGTGGTCCCGGGAATGCGCTGGCAAGCGTCGACTTTGAGCAGCAATGATGCTTTTTGCGCGATCAATACTGATAGTGGTTTATCATAATGATCGAACAAGCCTTTCACAAGTGGACGTAAAGAGAATTCCCAATGCAGATTGCAAAGCACGTGGTCAAGTCTTTCCCAACGCCTATTATTTGTGATTCAGGTACCCCTATATTGACACAAGCCAAGAGCAATCAATCGCGATCAGTTATCTTCTGCTTTGTCATTTTAAGGTGCCAAAATCAAAATAGGCAACAAATGGTCTATAATCCAATCAATGCTGTGTTTTATTTCTAGGCTTCTTCTGAGATTGCTTTTTTCTCAATGAAAAGATTCTGAAATAGCATCTGTTTGTGCATGGTATTTTACTTAAATGGATAATTATCCCAAAAATGAAAATTCTGTCCATACTAACCAGTTGTTCCGACCCTATATATGAAATTCTTCTGAAAACAAAATATTTTGAAGAATGTCCACCCACTGCCAATGGGTGCCATTTGAGTTCTATATTTATTTATTTTGTTTGTTTATTTATTTATACTATGGAAGTCAATGGCTACAGTCACTCATTATCTTCAAAATGGATATCTTTTATATTTTTTGTTCAATGGAAGAGAAACCCATACTAGTTTGGAACGACTATGAAGTGACCGAATTTTCATTTTTGGGTGACCTATTCCTTTAAGCTATTGATCCTGAATGTATGCTTCTAATGCTTATCCAAGTTTAATGAAGTGCAATACGTTCAGTATTCTTGTGAGACTACTTGATGTTAAACTACCTGTTTTCCTCCTTTTTAGGCGTGTTATTATAATAAAAATGGCTACGTCGGCCAGTGCTCAGTTGAGTAAAGTGGTAAAAGGGCAGTATATGGAACTGCCTCAGGGAGACAAGGTACAAGCCATGTATATCTGGATAGACGGAACTGGAGAAGGACTGCGATGCAAGACCAGGGACGCTGGACTTCGGAGCCTAAAAGCATTTGAAGGTAAGCTGGACATCTGTATACAATGCATTAATACATTTCTATTCAAATCTTGGAATTCTCAAGGGATTTGGAATTAATGGCTTCTAATCATGTTCTATTATTCAGACCTTCCTGAGTGGAACTTTGACGGTTCCAGCACGTATCAATCTGAAGGCTCCAACAGCGACATGTATCTCATCCCCTCTGCCATGTTTAGGGATCCTTTTCCGCAAAGACCCCAACAAATTGGTCTTGTGTGAGGTTCTAAAGTACAACCGGAAGTCTGCTGGTACGTTTGTTTGAGGATAAGACATCAGTGTATGTTTGATCTGGGTTTGTTTAAAGACGTATTGCTATTTCTGGTCTTAAACGCAGAAACCAACCATCGTCATACATGTAGAAAGATCATGGAAATGGTAGACCATCAGGCCCCCTGGTTCGGAATGGAGCAGGAGTACACTATCCTTGGTACAGATGGACATCCGTTTGGTTGGCCTTCCAATGGGTTCCCTGGTCCCCAAGGTAAAAACGGCTACTTTACCGTCACTTTTAACCATTATCAATGATGTTCTGAAGATGTCTGGTCTTTAATGTGCTCTCCTGATATCTCACAGGACCGTGATTACTGTGGAGTTGGAGCAGATAAAGCCTATGGCAGAGACATTGTGGAGGCGCATTACAAAGCCTGCCTCTATGCTGGTGTGATGATCTGTGGAACCAATGCTGAAGTTATGCCAGCCCAGGTAACCTCTGTCCTAGTCCCAGCCATCTGAAGATTACCTATTTGGAATATGACCTCAATTCTTCTGTTAATTCTTTATTGATTAAAACGTGACTCCTATTTTGCAGTGGGAATTCCAGATTGGCCCCTGTGAAGGGATCAGCATGGGGGATCATTTGTGGGTAGCTCGTTTCATCTTGCACCGAGTTTGTGAAGACTTCGGCGTGGTAGCCTCATTTGATCCCAAGCCGATATCAGGCAACTGGAATGGCGCTGGTTGCCACACTAACTTTAGCACCAAGGAAATGCGGGAAGATGGTGGGCTGAAGTAAGTACCAATCATAGACGTCTGAGCTTGCATTTCAAAATATTTGTAACCCATAGTGTTAAATGAGTACATCTCGTCTCCTGAATTAGATGCATTGAGGAGTGTATTGAGAAGCTTGGAAAGCGGCACAGCTACCACATCCGTGCCTATGATCCAAAAGGAGGCCTGGACAATGCTCGTAGACTGACTGGCCACCATGAAACCTCCAACATTCATGAGTTCTCTGCAGGCGCAGCCAACCGTGGTGCTAGCATCCGCATCCCGCTGAACAGTGGGACAAGAGAAGAAGGGCTACTTTGAGGACCGCCGTCCATCTGCCAACTGCGACCCTATGCGGCTCACTGAGGCCCTGATTCGCACATGTTTGCTCGATGAAGAGGGTGAAGAACCTGTGGACTATTAGACCCCTCTTTTCCTGGACTGAACTTCCCTCCCCTTGTCATCCCTCTTCCTTTTCAAATGGCCATCAAGCCAAATTAGTACTGTATTTTGTTTTCTTTCAGGGTGGTCTTAACCTGGCATTTTAATATCGCTGAAGTTGACTGGTCAACTTAACATTTTAAGATTAAATCTGACGTTAACCTGATCTGACTGGGGACATGGTGTTGCAGGGCATGTCTTTTCCACTTTTTCTTTTCCCCACCTCATTTTAATCGTTTCTTGGGGAGTGGATGTTTAACAATAGCATTGAAAGCTCTGATCCCATGATCCTACCTTGTGGTAGTTAAGATGGACTGAGATGTTTGTCAGGTGCACAGAAGAACCTAGGGTTGCCAAGGCTAGACATCTAATTTCTTTTAAACCAATAGCTAGTTGTTGCATACGTTGACTTGGTTATTCAAGTTTGTAATGTTTCAATGCGTCTTACTGATAGTGTATTAAATGGCAAATTTTGTTATCCATTTTGACTACACACTGTTGATGTTGTGTGGTACACTTCAGTCGAGGTCCAATAACTGTCCTGTTTTTATACTTGTGGATCTGTTATTTGTCATGTTAAATCCCTAATTCATCAAGGATTTGATTCTGTTTTGTCTACTATGATGTAACTGCACCCATTTTTGGTAAACCAGAAGTTGCTAAAAAAAGAGACTTAAACTTTTATTTTTACCACAAACTTGTCTTGTGTGTTTCCTCTTTAACTGTGCAGTAGCCATGACTTGCTTTGCTGATTTTTAGCATCCCAAGAAACAAAGTTTTGAATTTATGGGGCAAGGTGAGTATACTCGGACAACTTTTACTCGGACTAGTGATAGATTCCATTTTCTCCAAGATCTGCCTCTCATTTTCAAGAATACAACAACTGCTCAGTACTTGTAAATTTCCATTAAAGGGCAATTCCACCTCTGGAAAGATGAATGTGTATTTAAAATGGGTCATTTATGTAGAAGAAATGTGAAATTATTTTTTAATTTGGAGCTTTCTAGACTGAGAAAAGACAGAAAATGTATTTTTGGCTTATGTGAATGAAAAACATCAACTCCCAGAATTCATTTGCTTCGCTGCCCTAGGAGGCCACGCCTACCGCTAACCTCGCAGAATGTAAACAACAGTCTACTAGTGATTCTCGTGATGATGAGTCTGTCCGAAATGTGTTTCGAGATCGCCCAAAATGTCCGCTGATTCGGCTTTTGCGTTCTACAGTCGTCATTCATCATGTTTACTGTGGCAAGCGGAACGAGTGCGCAGCTCTATGTAGACGGCGCTGAGACGAGCCAGTGTTTACTGTGTCGACTCGGGATGAGTGCCGGCTGTGTGGACAACGGCGCGTCAGGCCGGTGGCGTGATTACCGATGAGCGCACCTGAGACGTAAGTTACCGGTCTCGTATCTCTCACGGAGGAGCAGGAATTTTCTTAGCAATGTTAAAACGCATCAACTCGATCACTTGTTTGGCGTTCATGTAAACACAACAGTCAGATTCACCAATCATAAGGAATTGAGTTAGGATTGAAACAAAAGCTGTAACTTACATGTAAACAATGAATGGACGACTTCAGAAATTAAAAGCTGAATCCCGGACATCGACGGCCGGACATGTCCAGGAAAAAGAGGACGGTAACCCCACTACTCAGCTTTCTCCACAGAACAAGAGCCTGCTAAGCTTAGCGTCCAAAAAAGATGTGTAATGTTAATCCCAATCCTCCATAACGCATCCGTCAGCGTATTCAGTAGTTTTGTCCACATTTTCAAAACGTTTCTGCCAGTGAAATCAAACGCATTGGCACTGATCTGTGATAGGTCTGTTAGCGCAATAGGTCCAACCCCCTATTGGCGGTGTTTGAAAGGGTGGGACTCGGGCTTGTAGTTTTTTACTGAAATAGCCCTCTTACACTTCCGCCAACAATGACGTGGAATGACGATTTTTGCGTCATTGTTGGAGGAAGTGAAAAAGGTAAATAGCAGATTTCTCTTGTCTCAGGGGAAAATGATAAAGTGTTACATGACCATTCAATAGTATAACTGGGTTTCTAACAATGGAAAGCTTAATGCAAATGGGTGGAGTTGCCCTTTAAGCACTAACTCTACATCTGCAGAAGATAACATTTTGTGTAGTATACTGACTGAACTTTTTAATTGCAAAAACAAAACTTTTTTTTTGCCTGTGCAACACATTATGGTCGTGTAATAGACCTTTATTTAAACAAAAAAAAGATATGTGTTTTATAATCACTAGTGTTCATAAACGTGTACTTCAGTGGCCTCGTGTTACAATGTTCAACAGAGAAATTTAAAAAATTTTCTCTCTGAAACCTTGTATTGTGCAAACAACTATTCAAACCTGGATCGCAGTGTTATTGCAGAGTTTTAAGCTAGACTTTTGCAACATCATCGATAAACTAATCTTTTTGTGAGGAGCTCATAAACACAAAGCCGGCCAACGTTTACACACATGTTGGCTCTCAAACTGGAACAAAAGGGCGTCTCTATTTCATTATATGAAGTGTAGGAACATCACGTTTTTCCTGAGACCAAAATATTTACTTTATGTGTGCTTCTCTCTGTGCGGTGGGGGCAGGGTTAATAAGTTTGTTGTGGAACCTTTTACCTACATTCCCATGCCTGACAGACAGACAAGTCATAATGCCTTGTGATTGGCTCCCCAAAATGACTGCCAACCAATCACAAATTAGAATGCAGTTCTGTCTAGTTCTTGGGGAAGTAGTTGCTGGGCAAATATATATAGATATCGTAAATTAAAAGTTGTTTTTTTTTAATCTGAAGTTAAACTAAACTTTAAAAAAGGGATAAAAACCAGTCTGTTCATTATTTATTATTTGTATTCCTTTTCAAAAGTAGGTTTATTTGAATCGAATCAACAGGTGAACTTCTGTAGGCTAATTTAATTTAACAACGATTCAATTCTGAGCTACAACTAGCTATAAGAATAATATGCTTGTGTAATCATTATCATGTTCAAACTTGCTTCATTCTGTTGCATTTCTCGGTATCATCAACTTTTCAAGAATGTTCTGACATGAATCTTCAGGAAGTCTGAGACATTTCATTTGTTGTACTTGGCCAATTTTGGTTGTTCTTTTTGTTGTTGTTAAAAACAGGCTCCTCAGGAAGTGACTTACACTCTCTGATATAAAGTCAATATCATGAATATAGGTTGTGTGGTGAATGGTGAACGATTACAATCAGTCTGACTGAAGAAAAAAACATTAATCCTATTATTATTTTCCAAGCAAAGCACAAAACAGCACTTGTTTTGCATACGTTGACTCAAACGAGCCATAAAATATACGTTTTTGGTTAATGACAGAGTTATATCCCTGTTTAATTTTATCTTTGTAAAATGAATAAATAAATCATAACAAATGACAAAAATTATTCAATTAGATTTTTTTACAGGCAAAGGCATTTCCATTTGGTGCTCATGAATAAATCTGAGCATAAGCAATGATTTTATGTGTTGATAACAACAAACCTTAATTGAGATTATTTATCATAAGGCCAAATAATAGCACATTCATGAATCATGAATCAAGCAGAGAGAAACACTTCAGGCTGCTGACCCAGTTTCCTTCCTGCCTTGTAAAAACAGACAGTGGAGGCAGATACATGTTTTAAGATGAAGATTGGGATTTCTAATTGATATCTCTATCTGCTGTTTTATAACACAATAACTCCTCAAACAGAACATGTGAGATGCTGCATGCATGCAATGCATCAGTAAGTGCTATGAAAAAACATTACTAACATAACCAAGTGAGCAGATTCTCCATCTTTCCAAATCTCACTTGCGACCCTTAGATAACATGCTCTTGCCACTCAACAATGACTTGGGGTGTGGATGATGCTCAGTTGCCATGGCGACTACCGGAATGCTCAGGCTGAACCGAGTCTCTTCTAGTGGGGAGAGGGAAAAAACCCATGGTTATGCAATCAGAAAGGAGAAACGATCACCAGGTGCAGGAAACAAAGCCGTGAAACCAACATCTGACTAAATAATGGCCTTTGTTACACCTAGGCATCAACAACTGGATTATCCAATGCGTCAATGAGGGCACTTCATACGCAACATGTACTTTTTCTGCAATCATTTTGTTTACAGCAGCTGCCGTTATTCAACTGCATCATTGGTGATCGACTGACTAGCAGAGCAGCTACTTTTATGCACACTTCGGTTTGAGGTTATATAACAGCAATCATGCCATTCTCATATGACTGCCACGCATGTGTTTTTTCATGTGTGTTTTAACCATGCATGCATGCGTTTCAGTGAACAGACGTATACATAAACGTATATGAGGCCACATATGGCAGAAATAAAACAGAGAAATTGAATTTAAAAAAATGAAAGTGATCATTGCCCAGAGGCTGAATGAACAGAGGAGGTAATGAAGCAAACGGAGGACTGCAGACTGGGTTTGTAGACTGGTTCTGACTGGCTCTTTGCTGCCTGTAATCCTATGAAAAGGCAGCGTGAAATCAGGAGTGGGAGTGGATGGGGTTCTGCTGCAGTTCCTCTCCGACTGGAGGTTTCTGCTGTATGACTGAGCATAATCTTAATGCTGCTTTTACATTTCATGTTGAATAACTTCATGTGAGAGAGGTTTGGTGCAAACTGAATTTGAACATTCATGCATATTACACATAATGCAGATGCATGCACATGATCATGCTCTAATGCATGTGTATAACCTATATTATCATCACAATTGGGTGGGGGGCGGTAATATTTGTATATTCATTTAAATGCAAATATGTATCATAGCACAAACTCTAAAATGCTATACAATCCTTTTTAGATATATTAAATATCTGGAATTTCAAAACTTGAACAAGAGTTTAGACAAAACAGGGACTTTACAAGGAAATTTTTAATTAACATTAAACCCAAAAATTGCCTCTAAAATTAGTTTAGGGGTAATAAGATTAATTATTTATTTTTTATTTATTTTAACTTATTTTAATGAAACTTTTACTTGAGCAGAGCGCATTATTAATCAAAAGACATGTAAAGACATGACAGTAAATTACAATTATAATGTAACCAAATTATTTTTTTATTTAATGTTTATTTATTAATTATTTTTTATTTCAAATATGTATTCAAATAAATTCAAAGAATCCTGAAATAAGAATTCTAAGAAAAAAAAAGTTTCCACAAAATTTTTAGGCAGCACAATTTGAACAAATTGATAATACTAATAAATGTTGTTTTTTTTGTCCAGCAAATCAGCATATTAGAATGATGATGCGTTCACGTCCTCTGTAGAACTCATGTGGAACTTGTACACTTAGAATTTTCTGAGAGCTCCTATTGTACCATGTGACCGCTGCAGATTAATTTAGGCATTGATAACATTGCAGAAGCGCATAATTCCCAGTCATGTACATGAACGCAGCATGATTTCTGAAGGATCATGTGACACTGAAGACTTGTGTAATGACTGCTGAAATTTCAGCTTTACCATCACAGGAATAAATCATATTTTACAATAGATTACTCAAGTAGAAAACATTTCTTTAAAATTTTTTTCAGTTTTTTTAATTTAAAAAAAAATGCAGCCTTTATTTCTTTTAATCATATAGACTTCAAACCCTTGAACAGTTTATGTCTATATATGTGTGCGCATATGATATATCTGAAAACTGAAGAGGGCTGACAACTTGGGTAAGCCACAACTGGGTAATAAAAACTGTGAAAAAAACGTGATTATCCATTATTTTCTAATGAGTAGTCCCTACAAGTCCTGGAGATTTCCATGATGTGTGAAAAGTCAGAACAACACCCCAGAGGCGGGAGCAACATTTGTGAAGCCACATGGGACATAAATGCCCTCAACCACCCAAGCATCTGCTAGTATCCTTAATTACAGCACTGGTTGCTGGCACCGCAGCTGCACTAAAGATGGGGAAAGGCAGCAAAACAGTGTTTTTTTTTTACTGTGGGTGTGAATACATGTGTAAAAAAATAAACACCAACACCATGAAATTTCATATTCATAACTCTCTTATTCGCGTATATTATAGTTCAATTCTCAGGATGCTTTCAAAATAAACATATTACTACAACTTCTGCAGTATTTTATGTAGTATGCTTAAATGCAAATTTCAAAACCAAGAAATGTCCCTCAGAAATATTAACGTCTCTTGATTGACTCATTATGGACTTTCAAATATTGAAATTTGTACACAAATTTGATTTTTGCAAAGTACTGTAAGTGTTTACATTTTCACTTATAAAGATGAGGTCATGTGACAACAACAACATTTAGGTAAATATTTGCATAATTTAATCTAAATTCATGCTACAAAACTAGCTATTATACAGTATATACTGTGCAGTATTTAGTAGGAAGTTAGACTTGTTTTCTGAACTTAGCTGCTCACTCTCTCTTTCTTTCAGCACTCGTGCGTGCATGGGTCGCCTGGTTGTGATTGGTTTGTTCCAGATCCTCTTATCCCTCAGACTTTTACCTGTCATGTGCTAAGCTCGAGCCTCTCTTTATGACACAGTGACACAGTTTCCCCTCTCATACATACAGTAGCAATGCTAACATTGGAGAACTCATACATTCTTTGTGGGTTTTTTTTGTAAATGATGAAAGGGGACAGCACAACTCAAGTCAATTGAAACAGCCAAGTCAGAATATAACATTGTTTTCTGGCAAATGTTGTGAACACTTCAGGCATGTTTTTTCAGCTTCACATACACACTGAGCCATTGTTTGCACTTCTAGAGCATGTATGTTGTATGTACACTACAGACAAGAATTTGGGATCAGCGATAATTATACACACACACACACACATATATATATATATATATATATTCAGCAAGAATGCATTAAATTAAAAAAGTAGTAAGTTAATTTATAATGTTACAGTCTAATAGACACATGCAGTCTCCATCGAAATATCAAGCAGCACAATTGTTTTCTTTTAAAAACATGAAAAAACATTTAAAAAAAACGTTTAAAAAATCTTACCGACACCTGTTTTGAAGATGTATGGGTTCAAGGGCAATGATGTGAGTCAGTTTTATCCCTAGAGTCATACAAAGGGCTACATTCATGGATTCTGTTAAATACCATAGAATGCAGACAGCTGAGTGACCTTTGACCTGTGGCAAATCAGGGCTGAAGAGGAAAGGCCACACAGAACATAATGTTCACAAAGAGACAATTAAATAAAGGGGTGATGAACTAAGAAATCTAATTTTCCTTGAGCTTTTGACATCTAAGAGGTCATCATATTATAAGAATATCCTGTAAGCAGTGTTGGGGAGTAGTTAACTACAAGTAGCGTAGCTACTAACTTGACTACATTTTTCAGTAGCTTGGCAGTAGCTCAGTTGCTTTTTAAACAGTGTAGCTTTTCC
Organism: Hybognathus amarus; assembly: GCA_030378365.1. NCBI lineage: Eukaryota > Metazoa > Chordata > Actinopteri > Cypriniformes > Leuciscidae > Hybognathus > Hybognathus amarus. The sequence goes on from JAQIUQ010001545.1 coordinate 14,333, forward strand.
AGTAGCTAACTACTTTTTGCAGCAAGTAGCGGTGTAGCGCGAGCAAAAGCTACATTGCTACATTGTCGAGCCTGCGCAAATCAGCGCGATCACGCGATGCAAGGATATTCTTCTTCTTGTTAGATTACAAACTCATTTTTTGCCATTACCGCCACCTTGTTGTTTAATCACGCATCTTGGCTAACGGTTCACTGACATACAGAAGTGGGTTGACACACCCATACTATGATTATATAGCAAGACGTGACGGCAGAATTGGATGGAGAAACAACTAACGTTTATTCCCATGGCCTTATTTGTCCAAGTTCAATCAGTATTTTTGAGAAATGTTCTACATGCAATTCACGTTGGATGTATATTTCGTTCTTGCAATGTTGTAGGCTATTTGTTGCACTTTTGACAAACAGTCTGAGATATTTTAGTGTTGTGTGTAATAAAACAATACTCTTTGAAAATTGATAATTGCATTGCCTTGTTTTAAACACTTAATATTTTACTTAAAACATTCCTAAGACACTTATTCAGTTATTTATAATATACGTTGAAGCAAGGAGCAAAAAGCAAAAGTAGTTTCAATGTAGCTAGCTACTTTTTGATAGTAACTTGTAGTGTAGCTAACTACTTTTCTAAACGGGTAGCTTGACTGTAGTTAAACTACTTTAACTTACGAGTAGCTTGTAGCTTGTCAAACTACAGTTTCAGAGTAGCTTCCCCAACACTGCCTGTAAGTTTCAGAACTGAAAACGTCTTTGTTAGTCCAATAAAAGCTTTTATTGACACCAGGCTCAGCAAACGACTCCGTTTTTCAAAGTGGGGAACTATGACGACAAAGAGGATAAAACACCACCCCGCAGATCAGCGCCTACTTCAACACGGGCGATTTAGCCCCGCCCACCGATTCGATAACATAGGCCTACCTCGTGATGACAAACCGGTATCGAAGAGTGGAAACTCATTATAATATGCAAAACTGTTATCCACTCCCAGCAGTGGGCGTCTACTTCCAGTCTTCAGCGCAAGACGCCCATAAAAACCGAGCGTTTTGAGCTGGGCTCAAAACTAGGGTAAAAAATAGCCTAATACTTATTCATTGTGATGTTTTTTAATGTAAAAACTCAAGCGAACGTCATAAGTTGACCTCAGACAACAATATACATTTTTTAAAAAGCCAGTTCATGACCCCTTTAACTTGATTTACAGCACTCCCAGTGCCTTATGTTATGGTTTGAAAGTCTAACATACTGAAAACCAAGACAGCAATATAATTGTCTTTGACTATGATATACTCTTCTTTTGAGATGGTCCTCACTGCAGAACATGAAATCCAGCTGGATCCAACTTCTCCCACCTTACATATACCTAAACCTACGCATCTCCGACCCCTGATCCCTAACCCCACCCTGAATCCTACCCATCTCCACCCCTTAGATCTGGATCTCATGTACTGAGGTGCTACTGGTTCTTTTTGACAGTGAGGTAGTTCTATGCATCATTTCCCCAATGCCACCTTCGGCAAACAGGACATAATTATAATTGAATCCTTATGGAGTACAGTATTATGAGAGGCAAAAAGTAAATCAATGAAATTGAATGGGAGAATAAAAACAAGTCTGTGTCTTACACTCAAGTGAGCAGGTCTTGTGCGGGTACTGGTTGAGACTGGTGTTAAGGAACATGTGCACTAAATCAAGGGTCAGACGCTTCGGTTGCAAGAATGGAGAAAAAGCGCTGGCACTGAGGAACAAGGCATTTCCTGCTAATCACACGCTCGGTCTCTGAGCTTTCACGCCCTCCCTTTTTTGTAAACCCTACTCTTAAAATTAAAACAGCACAGTCAGGGTCTCCAGAGCCCCTCCCAACAGGAGTTCATGTTAATGTTTTTTGTTTTTTACTTTGTGTTGTACAAAATGTTCTGGCCTTGAAAGAAGTACAGCAGACTAAATGCAAGGCTTTTATGAAGAATATTCAATGATGACTGCACAAGGAAAAAGATTATTCACATTCTGAGTATAACCCATCTAACAATAATATAAGGACATTTTGCTAATGTTCAAGGGTAACTAAAACCTAATCCAACTTTTTTAGTTAATGATCTGTAAAAATAAGGCTTTATTAGTGCTGATCATTCAAGTAATTTTGACATTTGGGTACAAAGTGTTTTAATTCTTTTAAAAAAAAATTTGGCCCGCCAGATTTGAAAACATATTATACATAAATGTGGATAGTGTATGCCTATATGTATGTATGTAATGATAGCTGCAGTATCCTGAAGGGGAGAGATGTGTGTCTGGTGATATATGGCTTATAGTTATGTTTATGCAATATTGAGGAAAATCAAGTTGTCAAAATTGTAAGAAAAGAGGACCAGATATCTTCAAAGAGGACCAGATATCTTTATTTTGTGTGCATTGTATTTCTCCATTGAGATATATTCTAAAATTAAATTTATCCAGTGATTGATGTGGCAAGATTTCTTTGATTTCCAGTTTTGGAGAATTACTTTCTTAGCGACAGCAAGAGAGATGAGCAACGGCTTTTTATATTTTTCTGAGATATGGATTTCGGAAAGGTCGCCTATGATACAAAGTGTTGGGGATAATGGGATTCTGTGGCTTTTGAATTTTCCAATTGGTTGTTTGCGGTGGTATCTTGACGTAAGCAGGTTCCAGTGGTGTAGGTGACGTAAGCAGGTTACAGCTCACTACGCCCTTGGCAGTATAATATATTTTTTAAAACTATCAGGATAGAGCTTCTGAGTTTTCAAATACTTTACAAGAAAAAGTTCACAACAAAGTGAAATCAGCGTAATACAGTTTCTACTGCTAATTTAAATCAAACAGCAAAAGAAAAACACGAATGCTCGAATGCTGGCGTTAAATGCTCTGGCGAGGAAATAAACATGGCGGACCGTGTACAGCTCACTGAGGACGAGGTCTATGCTAATAAGTCCAGCAGTCGTGGGCGGGACCTAAGCATATATGACTTCACAGAAGCTACAATTTGCAAACGACTAATTCTGAGACTCTGTTTATGATTTATGGGTTTTTTTTAAAAAAAGAGGAGCGTTATAGGGTGGTTACATACACTGTAAAAGTACATTGTTCATGTAAAAGTAAATTTTGCATGATAGTTCCTAGGGGTGTAACGATTTTCAAACTAAACCGAAAAACCGCGATGTTGAACTTACGAATTCGAATTGCGATACTGTCATTGCGTACCGAACACGGCTGTGTGTTGATTATTATATCTAAAAAATAAATAGCATCTGAATTTAGGTTAAAAGTCTACAACCTTTAATGTTATAGTAATGTGCGGCTCCCTGATATAGTTTACAGTATTAGCAGATTTTTTTTTAATCCTTGTGAAATGTTTAATTGTAATTGAATTAATTTAAAGACAAAGACCTTTTTTTTTCATTAAACCACTGGTAAAAAAAAGAAAGGAAAAAAAGCCATTTTAGCTTTCAGAAACCAAATTGAACCGAGACAGTCAAAAACCGTGGAAAACCGAACCGTCAGTTTTGTGTATCGTTACACCCGTTCCCCTTTTTATAAATTTGTTATTTTTAAATGTCCTCTGATCGGTAATGCAAACGTTAAGGGAACATTCTATTTATTATTTTGCAAACATATTGGAACGTTGCTTGTTTCTCTGAACATTATAAAACATTCATTATGAAAGTTGTAACATTTTCAAACTTTTTGAAAAACAAACTTCAAGCTAAACATTTCAGGTAAAAGCATTTCATGAATGATGTTTTTGTGCTAACTTTTCTCTCTGCACCCACTCACCTAGCCTGGATGCCAGCCCGAACTCCCACCCACAACATTTTTTTGGACGGGAAGTTTCAGTCTGGACTGAATCCATTGAGGAGTAATTATGATCAGTTCAGAAATCATCGGGCCAATCAAATTGCCAGGGCGGGCTTTATACAATGATGGACATTTATACAGTAATCTGAAGGGACGTAATCATCACGTTATCAAAGAGCGCTAACTGTCTTCCCCAGAGATGACTGCAGCTGGAAATTGAGATGTATAGATTCTGCTGTCGCATCTGTTGTGAAATAAATCGACAGCGCATTCATTTTAATAGACAAACAGAAAACTGCAATCGAAGCATTTGTCAATGCAGATATTTCTGCCGTCCTTCCCACATGATTCGGCAAAAGTGTAACTTATCAGCTGGCTCTGACGGTCGCTGAAGAAGATGGGACGTAATGAAAAGCCTGTGGTCGTTGTGGTTTCTCCTTTGGTCGCACTCATGAAGGAGTTAGTAAAAGAAGCAACACTTGTTATTTAACTTCTAAAATCAAGTAAAGTTAGGCTACGTTCTGTAGTTTGACAACTGTATGCAAAGTAGCTGACTTACTGCGTTGCTCTGATTGGTTGTAGGTTTACCGACTATCCAATTGAGTGCAGAGTTGTTGTTTTTCCTGGTTCGGTTAAGACACGCCTCATAATCAAAGCCAGACAGAGGGGTTTCAGACTCATCTTCCGATAGGAAAATGAGTATGACGAAGTCAGGCTACCACTCAGCCCTTTCTATCCTCTAAATCTGGTAGCCTCCAGAACCAATCAAAATGAGAGCGCAAACTTTACATGCAAACTATTTTGCACAGCACTAGGTATTAAGTTACAAAAAACAAGACAATCAAAAGCAGAAGAACAGCATGTTCTTGCAAGTGTGCAAGATTATCCTGGCCTAAGCTCTTACGCTCTTTCAGTATACCAATAACAAAATACTGATCACACAGGCTGGCTCATAATGCTGAAATAAAACGATGGGTAAAAGCATGACTTTGGCTCTTAAAGAATGCGAACTGGTTTACCAGGTCAGTATTAGATTAACTATTCAGGCATGTCTAAGTGTGTGAATTTGCAAAGGATTCTACTGAAACTGAAGAACCTGTTTAACTGTAAAGACCTGTGGTGGATAAAAAAAAAGTTAAAAAAAACTCTCTTTAGTTTTTGTTTAGCTTTTCAGGAAAAAAATTAACATTTTAACCCATTCATTAATTAATTTAATTCATTCATTCAGAGTTATTATGTTTGAGTAAAAATTATTGTTATGGTTAAAACAAGAAACATGTCAATAAGGTGAGACAAATCAAAGATATATTCTCTGAAAATATCTTAATATGTATTTTTGTATATTTTTACGGCAAACAAAAGTACAAAGATCAACCTCATGCTCAAAAAGTAAAAAAAAAAATATGGTAGAATTTTGTCTTTAGCCTGTTCCAGATACACAATCACAAGACATTTTGATGTGAGTACTGTATGTCAAACTCAGTTCTACTTTAAATTTGTAGTCCATTACTGATTCACAAATCACATGACAACAACTGTGGTAAATTATAATCCATTACATTTTCTGTAATATAATCTCACTACTTTTAGATTACAATTTAGGTTACTTTTTAACTTTGTCCATGCATCTCTTTGAATTGAATAGGATAATATTGCACCATACTGAAAAAAATAAATAAAATTACAGAGGAAGAAAATATATTCCATCATTTGTTATCAACAACATGAAGTGCATTAAACATTTCATTATGTCAAGGGTTTCTAAAACTAGGGTTGGTGGAGGAACTACAGGTGGTTTGTGAGTTTATTGAAAAGCTAATAGTAACATTAATCATACACTGTTTAAATTTAGATATCTGGTAACACTTTACAATAAGGGTGCACTAATATGCATTCATTCATGCTTAACTAATGCACAGAAAGTCATGAGTTAATGTATAACTAATGAATAACTAAACCATTAATTAATGATTACTGCATCAGCAACTAATAAAGAATCTATATGATTAATAGATTAAGTAATACATAAATTGCTATTAATTCAATGCGTCATTGTGTATTAATTACTTAATAACATATTTTATTAACTAATAGTGTAAATTAATGTGTTAATTACCATAATGAGTCAAAGCTATGCACTTCAACTTCCAGTTGTCTGCTTTAATTAATCATTAGCTAATGATTTGCAAAGGTATAATAATGTTATGACTTTACTTGTTGGGGCACATCATTATTGACTAGTCATTTAGTAATTGTAGTAATTTGCACATGAATTTGCAGTAACAATTAATTAGTAATTAATCATATATTAAAGCATATTAGTGTACCTGTCATATCTGGAATTTACAAGGCTTCGGCTCTATTCTGGTAATTAACATATAAATTAACACTATTAGTAAAAAAAATAGTTACAATGGAATTAATCCACAATTACATAATTAATAACAATTCATGTATGAACTAATACATTAACCTTACAGACTCTTAATTAGTTCCTAATGTGGTAATCATCAATGAATATAGCTTAAATAATCATTAGTTACACATTAATTCAGTATTATCTGTGCATTAGTTAAGCATGAATTAATGCTTATTAGTGCACCCGTATTGTAAAGTGTTACCAGATATCTTTTAAAGGTGTTTGAAAGGCAAAATCCCTCCAAAGACGGTAATACATGGTTAAATGAACACATATTTAATGTGTTTTCCATGTAATAATAGCCACCAGACTAGTGGCTGTGGGTGCAATTCCACAAAACGAAGACTTTCTGAACGCATCTAAGTGATAGGCTTTTTAGAAAAGAAGTAAAAGATGAAAAGAATTAGGGGATTCAAACAATTATTAATGATTTACTGCCATTTTGTGAATGATATGTGATCATGTAATCAATAACAAAGAGCTAACAGTCTATTTATGAGTATTTTAAAACATAACATAGGCCCTAATCTGATTACAAGTACTTATTTTTTAATCTGGTTACATATAGGCCTAATCCAGATTACTGAATCAGTTACTATACCAGCACTAAACTCATCATTGTAAAATGATTCACTCTAGGCCTAGCCTACTCAGTTGTTGAAAATACCTTTGAACCCCATATCATATAACTGTCAAATGATTTTGTGATTCCATTTTCATTCTAGATCTCAGACAGTATGCTATAAAACTTCAACTCTCAAACCCTACAAACCTCAACCTGTTTTGAGTGCAGTTCCAGTAAGCTGTACAGTTTGTTTGTGGTGAGAAGAATTAGTCTGTCACCAGGTTACAATAATCTTCACGCAGAGGAAAATACCACGTCTTTATACCCTTGAGAAAGCATAACATGTTGCCATGATACGTGAATATATCTTGCTGTACAAATAGACTGAATGTAACGGGGCAATCGCTGAAAGTATGATGTTCCTGATAAAGGCATATGGCTATAAAAGACAGAACCATCATCACAAGTCTCTGTGATGTTTTAGTCTGTAGATATGGCTCACGTTTCTCCTTCAATGCAATGCAAGGTTTATTTTCACTTATGGCAAAAACATAAAATACAATCTAATCATTTAATGCATCATTTTGGCTGCAGTGCTTCAATCTCTGTTTTTCAATTATTTATTTCTAATGAAACAAATAAAAAATCTGCATGATGTTGCAAATCTGCAAATGTTCTTTTGATTGGCACACTAAGAAAAATGTCTCCATCCATGCTGGGCTCTCTATTTGCATGCACTCGGCCGTTTAAACAGACAATGCATTCAAACAGCACGTGATGGTCACAATTTGGCAGTAACGAAGTAGAACTACTTAAGTACTGTACTTAAGTACTAAAATGCTGTATCTGTACTCTACTAGAGTATTGTTTTTTTCTCATACTTCTACTTTTACTTCAGTAGATATTTTCGATGAATTTAATACTTCTACTTCGATATTTTTTTATTTTCTGCTAGTTACTCGTTACAATTATAAATTTTTACGAATCATTCGTGGCAATCACATGCCAGTTTTATAGGGTAATGGTATTGATTGACACACACATTGACAACTAATGCAGGGGTTGTCCTGCAATGACATTTTTTAGCGCCCGCCAAAGCAAATTTGTATCCCGCCAAAGCGCCTTATTTGATTGCTACACTGTAAAAAATAAATAGTAAAAATTTAATAAAAAAAGTAAATACTAGTGAAAAAAAAAACAATGTAATTTACCTGAAAAAGTTAGTTCAGGCAAGAATTTAAAAAACGAAGTAAATTCCATATCAGTACTTAATTAAAGCGAGTAGAAATGAAAGTGTAAATATCAACTCAATAAAATTAAGTAAAAATTACTCAACTTTTCTGATACTTGGGTTCCCATCATGCACTGGACCTTGAATAATTAATGAGGCTCATTTTTCACTGGTTTCTAGCTGTATTTACACTTATTAATCATTGATTTTTGTTGTCAGTATTAGTAACTTGCCATTTTGTGACATTTCGAGTAAATTTTTTGCTCAAAATGACATTCAAACAAAACGACCCATCAAATGTTCAAATGTCACATGATGTTTAACATCTGACATGATTACTTAAATGATCTAAGTAAAGCACATACTCTAAAAGACTAATAACATTTAAGATTATTGTTTTTGTGAAATGTAATACAAGGCAAAGGAAATCGATATTAATCAACCTTTTACTAGCCGAGTTAAAATTACTTTTTTTTGTAAAGTTTACTTAATTCCATATTCCAAGTAAATTTACCTTAAAGATTTCTAATTAAAGCTACTGATGAATATGTTTAGGTTTTTACTTGGCAAATCTTTGTAAATTTACTAGCATTTTCTGAGTGAGATAGTTTAGCAAGCATTTTTCAAGTAAATCCTACTCCAATTTTTTTACAGTGTAGTTCAAACTTTTGACTGCTTTCTTTAATAATTACATGACACAATACTTGTACTTTTACTTTTAGTACTTAAGTAGTGAATTTTTAAATAAACTACTTGCAATACTTAAGTAGAAAAAATGTTGAATACTTTAGTACTTCTACTTAAGTGTGGTGCTTAAAGAGCACTTCAACTTCTACTCAAGTCACTTTTTTGATAGAGCACTTGTACTTTTACTCAAGTCCGGGTTTCTAGTACTTTATACATCTCTGCAATTTGGTGACATCAGAACAGCACGTGAAGGCAATGGTTATTGTTTATCTCAAATATATAACTAAACTTGAATTGGCAGGCTGCATTCACTGAAAAAAACAGATCTAGAACACTGATCATCAGAAACGTTGTGCCCGTTTTAAAGCGCACCCCTCTGGTGGCGGGACGGTGACATGACACACCTGTGGAAATAACGTCAAATTCACAAATGCAGCACTGATTTGGTCACGTAGAACTATCAAACAGCTAAAGATACTGTATTACATCCATCGTAGTCAGCAGGAATGGGGTGAGACGTGATAAGGATAGTGATCACATGACGTCTGGTAATGAGAGAGCATGTCACACTCATGACAGCCCGCATGACCTGAGATTCTTTACTACTTTTACAAGATAAGATGACTCGTTGGCTATTTCCTGAAATGTCTACCTGGACTGCCAAATGAAGGCCAAATGGACATGTGACACTGATGACTGGAGTAATGATGCTGACAATTCAGCTTTGGCTTGGATTTACAGATGTTTATAAGTGTAAAATATTTCACAATATTCCTTTTTTACTGTATTTTTGAACAAAAAAAATAAAGCCTTGGTGAGAGACTTCTTCCAAAAATATTTTAAAAATATTATCAACCCCAAACTTTTGAACAGTAGCTAGTGTAAAAAAAAATAAAAAATACTATCCTAATATAATGCATAAATGTAATATATTACATCATACAGCCAGGTCAAGTGTATTTAAGCCCATGCTCATTTCATAATACATAGGGATTTCTGTGCTTCATGATGCTTAAAATACCCCCACAAGTCAAGTCATAAAAAGAAACAGTTTGAGACCCAAAGCTCATAGAAATAATAGTGTAGCGAACCTGCCCTCTGCCTGCCCTTTTGTGATTAAAGGTTGACTAGATCTGAGAGGTCCACTGAACTCGGACAGTGCCTCGCATCTGCTGTTCTGTGCTAATCCTTGTAAATCCTTTATTTTCCCCAGAACAGTGTGTATGGGTTTACAGATTTACACATTTAAATGACAAATAAATGAACCAGGCTAAGAGGACAGCATCAAGACAAACTGTTGCGCTCAGAAGATTGTCATGTGTGGAATCAACAGTATAATCCTCAGCAAATAATCAAAAAACAGTGATGCTTGAAAGACAGTGAGTGACGCAAGTGTCCACAAGTGTTGCGTCTTTTGGGCAGGGGACGACTGGTGAACATTTGTGTCAGTCTGAAAGCACTGGACAGAATCTGTATACCTGGGTACACTGCTATGGTAAAAGTATGGCAGCAACCCTTATTATTTTGTTCCAGGCATCGTCTAAATTCGGTTTATTTTCCATTTCTGAGCCATGCAGTCACACACATGGAAAATGTTTGCATGAGATTCTTGAGGAATCTGTTTTCATTTACCCATCTATTATGGAAATATGAGAAACAGAGCTGCATGATTGTGCTAGTCATGCACGCATGCACTGAAAATTACAACGTAGGATAGACATTTCATTTTCATGTCATGTCTGTAGTAAAAGTTTTGTGAGAAAGAAGTGCTTGTGTACTTAAAATCTTGACATTATTTTTTAAAATGTATTCTTGTAAAAAAACAATTTAAAAGGAGAACATGTTCAATGCGATGTTCCTACACTTAATTTTAGAAGTGTTAAAAAAAGTATTTGGAAGATTTACATTTATATTTTGAAATCATAGTTAATAATTTTGTTATTTTGATATGTTGATTAACATAAAATTGTTTAATTTAAATTTAATGTAGTATGTTGTTCATTATTATAATTTATATATTTTAAATGTACTGTACTAAATTGTAACTTCGTCATTTTGAATGTGCATTTATACATGCAGGAATACTTCAACCATTTCAAAGACCATTTCAAAGAAGCATATAAATGGCAAATAAAGTTCAGCTAATTGCATTTAATAACATTTTAAAAAAATGTATGAATGCTAAAAACATGCAATTAGGTGTCCGAAAACATTTGCTCTTAAGGAAATTAAGTGTGTGTGTGTGTGATATATATATATATATATATATATATATATATATATACATATACACATATACACATATACACATACACATATACATATATATATATATATATATATATATATATATATATATATATATATATATATTAGGGCTGGGAAAAATTAATCGCGATTAATCGCATCCAAAATAAAAGTTTGTGTTTACATAATATATGTGTGTGTAGTGTGTATAATTATTTTGTATATATAAGTGTGTATAATTATTTTGTATATATAAATACACACATATACGCAAATATTTCTTAAATGTTTACATGCATGTGTGTGTATTTATATATATAAAATAATTATACACATTACATACACATTAGGGATGTCACGGTACCAAAATTCCAGTAGTCGGTACCGATACCATTAAAATGTCACGGTTCTCGGTACCAATTTCGGTACCACAACAAAATTATTATTTTTTTTTAATTTTATTTAACTACTTGAAAAAAATATATTAAATTAAATTCAATCACTTTATTATTTATGATGGTACATTTATGAAAGCGTTGAAGGCTATAGCATGTTGTTTAAACGAAAATATTGATGATACTGAGAAATATTGTTTATAATAAAAATCAAGTGAAAAATACAGCATTCAGTGGATTTAGGCTACAGTAGTATTTTTAATAAATGGAGACGTAGTTAAATATATTGTACAGTAGCCTAATATAATTATTTCTGTCCATTTTTTTAAGTTAAATCTAAACTTTTATTTTGACGGGTTGCCGTAGAGACCTTTGACTTTCTGTGTGTGTATGATATTATGTAAACAAAAACTTTTATTTTGGATGCGATTAATCTTTTCCCCGGCCTAATATATATATATATATATATGTATATGTATATGTATATGTATATGTATATGTATATGTATATGTATATGTATATGTATATGTATATGTATATATATATATATATATATATATATATATATATATATTACAATACAGAGATCACAGTACAGATACTGATGTACTGATTTTAAAAATACAAAATTCAAAAACTTTTCCTAGTATTAGGAACAAAAAGTAACATTTTAGCTTTGCATGACATCACACTAGTAAGCAACACAATGCACAAATGATAGCCTATTTTAATCAGCGTACAGAACAATCTTATAAATGAAGAAGCACAAATTACTTCAGTGCCCATAGACTTAATGTTATGAAGCAAAGCTGCAGAGATTAAAAGAAAAAAAAACTCAAATGACGAACTTTACTGGCTTAGGGTCAAGTCTTAGTTAGGTGACAAACAAGTTTTTCCACCACATATAAATAAAATGTTATTTACTGCTATGTGAAAACGCCAACATTTTTAGTTTCAACAATGGCATAGGAGTGTTTTTAATGACTTATTTAGAAAAACATCATCCATATAAAACTGCTCACTATAATATTAAATCAACAGGTCATATAATCATTAACCAGTTTGGTGTGACTCATCTCTGTCATGCAGCTCATCCAAACTGTTGTATATTTTATTGTCTCTGGAAAATAATGTCAGGCCAGTTTTGATGCATACTCAACGTGATGCCACTGAAAGTGACCCGTTATCAGTCTGAGCTTCACAAGTCAGAGTGCTTCATAAATAAATAAAAATTTCATAACTGTCATACGCCTTCTCCTTCAGCTCAAAGTTCTGCTGCGTTTTGCTGTTTCTCCTGTGACTCAGTTGGAAAAACATCAGCCAGCAGTCAACTGGTGGTATAAAATATGTTGTTAAAATGTTTAGACGGAGGGGTGTACAAGAACAGATACTGATACTGACCCACAAAAAGTACAAATCAGGAACTCTGTATCTGTTTCCATCAGCACAGGAAAAGGGAGAAATGCTGAAATTAGCCTAATTTCAAAGTCTTTTGTCCTGACTGAGGAAGGATATTAAGTTCTGCTGATCAGCTAAACATTTCAAGCTTTCAGAGAAAATAGTAGATGCTAAAAGAGTTGGTCTGATTTTTTGTCAAAACATTTATAAGTTTTATTCCATTAAACAAGTGATTTTTCAGTTCAATATGGTGCGACATTTGAAATTCTGTTGGTATATAAGTTTTTATGCAAGATAAAAGAGAGTTTATTTTCATTTGTACAGGAAACACTCTACAGTATATGTTACAATACAAACATTATACTTCTCACTGTGCAATTTCAAACTAATATGCCTTACAGGGTTGACAGTTTTACAGTTGAATTTGATATTACCTAATGATCAAGGATGTTAAACTGCTTTTTAGAAAGAGATTTTTGCCAACTTGTTCATCATTTGTTTCCTACAAAATGATAGAAAAAAAGGGTTGACAAAAGATATTTTGTTACAAATCTGGAAGTGATTAAAAAGAGTTTGTATTGTAATTTGTAAAACCTTGATGAGATCTACAAGGATGACTAATATGATTTTATACGATTATGTGGATTTGTTGAAATTGAAAAATGCCAAAATATGATGGTTTGGATTGATGCAAATGTAAAATGTAGGTTTTATAAATAATACACTACATCAACTACATAAAGACGCAATGCTAATTTTGTTTTAAAGCTGCAATACCTAAAGATTGTATGCCGCTAGAGGACGCTACATTCAAAACAACAACGGCTTTGCTTGATGACGACGTGGAGAAACGCGGAATGATGGGAACTGTTGTTTTCAACTCCACCGTGGATAAATCAGTCAGACGGGAATCGAAAATTAGTCGTCATGGATGAGGTAAAGTTCGAATTTCTATAAATGTTGCGTTTAATGACATGTTTGTTTTTTCATTAAACTGAAATAGCCGCAAGAAAAGTCAGGTTTAAAAGTAAATTAGTTATCACAGATGTTACTGTACGAGTCACTGGACAGAAGCTATGGTGGAGAGAGTTTGAAGTCAAATCGTTGCTAATGGATCCTGACTTCGCCCTATGCTGCAATATGCATTTAGTTTTGCATTCATTTACAGAAATCAGCTGCTTGAATGACAATTACTGATGTTATTAGATTTTTCAGGTGAGATTCTCAATTTATTCAGTTAACGGATGCTCTGAGGTTAAGTTTTCAGACTGCAGACTCAGCAACGATTGTAGTTAATTGTACAGTACAATCATAACATAGAACAGACATTATCTTCCTTTCATGTCATTAAACATAACAATATTGGGCCATATACTGATGAGAAGTGCGCGTCCGGTGTGACGATCTGGACTTTGTCCTAAACGTGGCGCGGCTTCTTATTGGTGTGTGCGACGCCCGTTTCCTTGGTTAAAATCTCAATTTTCTCGCGACTTAAGGCTCTGTGTACACGTGAAACGACTCTCAAGAGAAAACGCAAAGTGGGCGTCTGGCGTTATCACTTTTTATTCTGTGTTTAGACGAGCGTTTTGGGCGGGAAATCTGCGTGCATATGATGACGCAAAAGTGTGTGAAATTCAATGTAGTATGCACTCCAGGCGGCTAGGAGTGCATACTACAACAACACCAAGTCCGGTACAACCTTCAATGTCAAGCAGACTGTTGCGTTTTTACGTTTACACGGGAACGTGACGGTGGAGCATTTTAAAGATTTCCACTCTGGAGGGTGGTTTCACTTTTTTGCGCTTTTAAGCCCAAAATACGCCATCGCCGTATAAAACGAAAAGCACATTCAGATAAAATATTTGTACATTTTCACCAGTGAACGTTCTCGTGTAAACGGAGCCTAAACATTGTTTAAACATTTGGAATATTGTAAGTTATCATCTTAACTAAATATATAACACTGGCCTTGTGATTTTGGGATATTTTTAATGCAAAAATCGTATCGTATTCCACCTTTAATATAGCAAGAAGAATTTGGAAACATAGTGGTGGTGGTGGTGGTAAAGTCCTCTGAGGACCATGATTGAGAATTTGAGTGCGAAGAGGTTGACCGAGCTCCAGTGAAATAAAAATCAATGAGTGAACTGTCTGGAAAGTGTGTATGATAAGTGTGTCATAAGAAAGGGTGGAGCCGAAAGCAGTGAAAGCGAATGTTAATGAACGGCACATGTTGTTCATGAGGGGCTGGCGCTTTAACTTTGTTTTGTTGTTTATGTTTATTTTATTTATTAATTTTTCCCTCGCTGACCATCATTGAGATGTTGAGCGGGAAGGGGATCAGTCCAGTGAAATAAAAAGCAATGAGTGAACTCACTGTCTGGAAAGTGTGTCGTGAGGAAGGATGGATCCAAGAGCACTGAGAGCGAATGTTAATGAACGGCACATGTTGTACATGAGGGGCTGGCGCTTTAACTTTGTTTTGTAGTTTATGTTTATTTTATTTATTCATTTATTTTAATCTTAAAGTAACAAACCTCATTATGGTAAACAGGATCAAAAAACTCATGGGTGTCTTCCTCAAGGGAATGCTTGTCCTGGCGAAAAAGGATTAAGTGTACTCCTGCTAGATCCATTTTTGCCTGGTCAATTGTTCTGGTAACGTGCGGGAGCAAGAGAAAGCAGGCAGAGGCACGCGATAACTGAAGGGGTTAGCAAACAGGCAATCATTACACGCAACAACTGACAAAGCAACAAGAGAAACGTGCTATATATAGACAGGGGCTAACAAGCTAGGAGATAACAAGATCAGACACACCTGGGGGGACAATCAATAGGAAAACAAATCAAATCTATAAAACGACTACAAAGATGGCAGAACAGTAAACAGGAAGTAGCACAAATGTTCAGGGACAAAGAGAAAACATACTTTAAACATACTATTTCTTTCTTACACCTCAATTAAAATAAAGACAGAATATGCTGGATGCCTGAGGGAAAGAAGGCAACTCACTCAACAAGAAACATGTAATCTTCTGCGTTCAATAAAAGTGAAAAGACAAAAAGTTAATGATATGGAGACGGTCTTTCTTTGTTTTCTTCAAGGCAATGAGTGATAAATGCCTTGTAAACATGGATTACACCCTCTCTTGGTTATAATGCACACCATGTTTATGACCCTGTTTTATCAGAAAGCACGTCATAAAGACAGCTGCATGACCTGAAAATGGTTGGCTGCCTGGAGTGAGATTAACTAAGGCCCTATGTGCTTTGGGCCTGAGGTTAGCATTAATTAGTTATATAAACAGATGTTAGCATGATTGGGATGACTTTTGGTGGGTCACTTGAACTGTACTGCAGCTCTAGCCAGGGTTTCCCCATACTGCCTTTGCGCAGCGTGATTTTATTCACGCTGCTAGGCAGTCTGTGGATACCATAGACCAAATTTTCGCCTCAGCGACAGGATCGATTACAGAATGGGGAGGGAGCAGCAACACTATGACAACGTCAATGCGACACACCAAAGCAGTTTGTTTATACCTATGCATCAAAGATGGCAGCAGACGCAATGTTACCTTTCGATGTAGCCTTTTGTAGAACGCAAATAAATCTCTGAGCCATCTTCTTCTTCCTCGCCTAATTTCTTTCACTCTACATGCGTCATCTCAGCCTGGATGCCAGCCCAAACTCTGCCACAACATTTTTTGGTTGGGAATTTCGGATCTGGACTTCGATCCATTGGGAGTAATTATGATCGAATGGGCTTAATACGATGATGGACAGATGATCTGCAGGGACGTAAATATCACGTTATCAAAGAGCGCTTAACTGGTTTCCCTCAGAGATGACTGCAGCTGGAGAATTGAGATGTATAGATTATGCTGTCGCGTCTGTTGTGAAATAAATCGAAAGCGCATTCATTTTCAGACAAACAGGAAAGATCGGAAAGATGCCGATCGGAAAGATATTTTTGCCGTCCTTCCCACATGATTCGGGCAAACGTGTACACTTATCAGCTGGCTCTGACGGTCGCTAAGAAGATGGGACGTAATGAAAAGCCTGAGGTCGTTGTGGTTTCTCCTTTGGTCGCACTCATGGAGGAGTAAGTAAAAGAAGCAACACTCGTTATTTAACTTCTAAAATAAGTAAAGTTAGGCTACGTTCTGTGGTTGAAAACTGTATGCAAAGTAGCTGACTTACTGCGTTGCTCTGATTGGTTGTAGGTTTACCGACTTATCCAATTGAATGCAGAGTTTTTTTTTCCCCTGGTTCGGTTAAGACACGCCTCATAATCAAAGTCCTATGGAGGAGTTTCAGACTCCAACAAGAATATGAGTATGACGAAATCAGGCTAGCGTCATCTGGTGTAATTGAAATGATTGGCTATGAACTACGTACAGGAGCATTTGATAGACATTTCATAGCACCCAATAAACGGCTCAGGGCATTCGTAAACCACACCTCAAATACAAAAAAAATTAACATGGTTCCCAGACCACGTCTCAATGTCAATGAGACGTGGTCTGACGTTAACCAGGCTAGTACTGCTCCAGAACATAGTCAAAAGAGTCACACACACACAGAGAGAGAATTTCCCTCTATAAGCTAATGATAATAGCATTAATGGTCACTGTTAAGATAGAATCACAGCTTGAGGAGGATTTTATGTATGACAAATGTGTGTGTGATACATATAATAACTGAGTTTCCTCTCGTGTTGCTGATCTCTCATTCATGTTAACTGTGCCTTAATGCAAGACTAACTATTTTGCATTGGTGGCTTATAATTTATACTGCAGTTCCCTTGTGAAAAAATGCTTATTGTACTTCAAATCTTGAAAGTGAAGCAAAGTGCTTGCAGATAATATAATATTAATGAAATAAAAGTTAAGTACACTTTGTTATACTATCATCAAATTAAAAGTTTTAAATCATTAATAATCTTTTATCATACTATAAAGAAGTACACTTTTAACATAAAGCACATATAGGTAGAGATCATAATTTTATCTGCGTTATTCAATATTATTTTTAAGGTTAATGTTAAAGCTGCAGTCCGGCGTTTAACCTCTTTGTCGCCATCTCTGTTCAAAATCTGCAATTGCAGTCATTCGCGGAATTATCAACTTTACATGAGTTGTCTCCTGAATCTCAAATCTTACGCGGAAATCCACCAGTACCGCTGGAATTAACAACATTATTACAAGCTTACCACTTTGAATCAAGCTAAAGCAAGCAGATAGTTTTGAACACTGGCTGGTTATGAATTTTCCCAAATATGTATTTGGATCATTTTTAAACAAAAAACAACAACAACAACAAAAAAGCTACGGACTGCAGCTTTAAATGTACTAAATTGCAACTTCATATTAAATGTATAATTACCAATATATTTAAATGCATGACATTCAAGTTTCAATAGAAAGTTTATGGCAGCCTTAAAAAAAAGGATGTTTGGTTTTTTTTATAATCAATAAAATTATTTTTAAAATTAAATTATCAAGCTATGCATGATTGAGTGCTTTATAAATGATTGAGCTCTTCTCTATAGAGAGCTTGGCATGAGTATGAGATGAGATGTGGGATAATTATTTTTTGAGAGGAAGGTCTTTCCCTCACCGCAGGAGAGACCACAATACAAGCGTCTTTGTTTCCTCTTGACCTTATCCTGTGATAATTCTCTTGTGCTCAACGGATTGCCTTTCACATTATTCCCACTGAGACCTATTTGTAAAGTACGCAATGGCACCATGACAACTGTTCCTACTGACTTTTACCTGTTGAGGTAGTATGACCAGACTAGACCTTCATTCTTTTTATCTGCACTTGGTTCTCACAAAATGTGCAAGCCTTTTTAAGCACACAGGTCCCCCTGGATGAGCGGGAACATTTACCTCAGCCGCAGGTAGGCATCTATTCTGTGGGAACATTTAGTGGTCAATGGCTGAACCAAGTATAAATCAGGAATTGTACTCCGGATGGGTCCTAATTCAAATGCTGGCAGGCTGCTGTCTTTTTCTTGTTATTTGAGCTCAGTCCATTGCTGATGAGGCTATCACTATTCCCAGTGGATCATGAGGACCCATCAAAAGCCCTTCTTCCTCTCTTAGAGGTTTTGTTGATCAGGCTGACCGGTCTTAATTATAATTCTGGTTCAAAGTGAACAATGGCTATTTCATTGCTCAAAGTTTGTCATAAAGCCATTTGGATTAAGTCCATGAATAAGCTCTGACCTGGTCGGTTGTGTTGAGAGAACACAAACACTGCTCAGTTAGAACTGGGTCTTTGTGTTCAACTGCTTTATTTTTGTTCAGCCTCAATCTGAACGAAACCCATGCAAATCAATATACTTTAAGTTAAGAACCATTGAGGTTCTTAATCAGTCTTTGTCATTGCTAATGCACCATAATACCTTATTACTGTCACATCACGTTTTAGACTAGCTTTTACAGTGACTACATACAGAAACCAGGCTAATATTTGATAAGCTGATATTGAGACATATATTCATCAAGCCAACGCGCCGGAAATTATTGCAAATCAAAGTGAAAATAAGTCGCAGAAGCTTAACACACATCTTCATTAAAAATAAAGAAGCGAAATGATCTTACCAGCTCTGTTAACGCTCTCTCTTATTGCTATCTTTGATTTTGAAATTAGCTGATGATCAATAAAATGCAGCAATATCTGTTGCTTTCGGTGACGTGCACTCCATTAAATCTGAAGTGGGAATTGAACGCGTTTGCAAACGGATTGAACGGATTTATACGCGTTTTGCAAAAACACATTTATGTGACCAGGTGTAAATGGAATACGTTTTGATAAACCAAATAGCACCTGATTTATTATTATAGCTGAACATTAAATCAGATAGCATCTGATATTCGATCTGAGAAAACGCATGAATTGGCCAGGTGTAAACAGCCCCTTAGTCATTTGAACGGTAATCATGCAAAATGTGACACTCATCTGAACTTAACTTGTTGGCCATTGTGTTCTAAACCTGGACGCCTTCCAGTAACAATATGATACTGTGAGAAACTAATATAAGTGCCAGGTTCAAAAGAATACAGCAGAATTATCTTTTCTCAGAATTTGATGGCCTTGTTAAAGGCAATATGCTCTCATGAACATGAGAGATCCATAGCCCTAAGCGGTGGTCTTCTAATATCCGTTCTGGAGTCCAGCCTCTCTAACCTAAGCTCTCGTAAATAACATGGACTGGAGCATTGGACTGTATGGATAGTGCATGTGCGCCAGGGAGTTTGGGTGTCACGAAATGCCTTAAGTCATTATGGGTGAAATTTCCAAACTGAGCTTGACACCATGAAATGGCATTCAGATGCCTATTGTGAGCTTCTACTGATAATTCGTCCTTCCCAGATTTGTCCCTATACATAAGATGGTGCTTGTTTATTCATATAGGGTTCAGTTTGTGCAAGGCCCCTAGAATTTGAAAGGCTACATCATGGAAAATACGCTAAAGCCTCTTTGAAACTTGAAACAGTTGTAGTCCTGCCGATTCACAAGTGGTAGCGTGCCAAACAGGCTAGAGTAAAATCAAATCATGCTGTACGTGGGTTAAATAATAAAGATGCATGCCTTGTTATATAAGTGTGTATTTCATGGCATGTTTGTGGAAAGTTTGTGTTGGGCAGTTGTGTGAATGGTAAGCCTCTTACAATGAGTCAACAGAACAACGCAATTTTCGGATGGTGCTGCCAGGCTGAAACAAGGTATATGGTTGGCACTAGCCAAAAATTGCCATGGAGCAGAAGAAACCAGGCAGTCTTTGTGTTGCGAAGCTGCAAAGTTCAGCTTAAGAATGGATATATTCACCATCTGTAAGCCCCTTTTCTTCGAAAAATACCCTAGAGGAGTTTGAAAATTAAGATTACTTTGGACTTCATAATAACTGGAGAACAGCAATGAATGACACAAACAGAATAGTCCATCCCTGACCCTTTATATTGCGTTACAGAAGATACATCAAATAGATTTACAGTTAAAATGCTGGTTGTATCTTCTGACATAATACTGTAAAGCTTTGAAATACAGAGCAATTGTTTTTCATGGCTGGTGTTAATCTGTTGGATATGCTGAAAACAACAAGATAAGCTTCAACAACAGTTGCATGAGCCTGTGTGTTGCATGAGCATCTTATTTGAGAATTTCTTTGCAACCAACCATCATGTCATGTTTATTAGAATGTAAAAATTATAGTTGAAAAAATGTATTATTTTCAGATTACACATCATTAGAAATCTTATTCTGCCATGACAACTCTTGTTGTGTTTGACAAGTATCACAAAACATGCCCAATTTTGCCATGTTTTGAAATAAAAAAAATCCATCAAAACATCCCTAAAACAAGAAACAAATGTAATATAGCCCTAAAAATAAAAAAATCCTTTGTGAGACAAAATATCTTTGTTAAACATAAGTCTTTCATCTCTGGGTGCTTATTAAGTGAGTGATTGTGCGCTTTAGAGAGTTTCTTTGTGAATGATGGATTCTGACATCACCCTCACGCTGTTTGAATCACATGGCAGGGAAGATGTTTGGCACAGGGACACTGACACATCACCAGACACATCTACATCCTCATCTGCAGAGGCTTTGCTTCCTTAACAATCAAACAAACCACTGCTCTGATGCTCTGCAATGAAAATGTTCTGTAGTCTTTACCAGTGAGTAAAAAGTGGTTGATTCTTACATGGTGGCCTCTGTATTGACTATACAAAATATCTCACCCAAATTATGACTTGATGGCATAACACTATCTTATTTGGTGGAATCATTGATCAGATAATAAAGGGCAATAACATGGCAGTAAACCATCATTTTATAAATTTTCATGGTTACAAAGGATGTTTCTCATACACCAATCTGCTGACTTATAATGAGCTAGATCAGTAGTTCTTAACCTTTTTGACTAGAAGGTCTCCTGCGTTCCAGGCCCGGTGCCATGAGGCACGAGAGAGCACAATATCTGATTTGTGCCCCCTCAGATCTGATATGAACCCTACTGTAGTCCTAGTGCACAGTATTTTACAAATCCCAAAACCGAATTTACAAATCCAACTCATACCTTTAATGAGCCCTGCAACACATTTTAGCGTGAGCAGATTTACGTTTCACAACTTTTCTCTGTTTACTCAGTCCAACAGGAAGTCCAACTAAGTAGATCGGTCAACGGATTAGGAAGTCCTGGTAAGGGCTGAAAGGGACAGGACCGAGTGGGCCGTAACAGCCCAGGCCATCACTGAGGAAACCTCATATGAAAGGCTATTGTGTAAGCTAAACACTGCTGCTTTATGGAACTGAACCTGTAAACTCTCAGTGGACTCTGTTGTTTTGTTGTACAAGAGACTGTTCTGTGAGTGCTAGAAATCTCACAGGAAAGACTGAACCAGACCCCTGTATTATGTAGGCAGGGCTGACTCGGTCAACAAAGCCAAAGTATTGTGTTTTGTTGCAGTGTAAACCTGGAGTTTTAGTTATCCATAGAAAAGTAAATGAAAAGGGAGAACACTCCTGTCTGACCTGACCACAATTCAAGTGTATGGCTGGGTACATTATGATCTGGACAAAAGTCTATTCATTAAATGTCAACCCTAAAGAGAGCTAGTGAACAACTGTTATGCAGAAGACTGGCTGCGTTACAATACGTTTATCTTGCACTACACTTCTCAAAACCAAATTCACTAAGGGAAAGATAAGGTTCCAATGCAGTATGTCTGTGTATGTGAGCTTTACAGAAGGTGGTGCCTAGGATGTTCGGTCTATGCAGGGCTGTGTCTGTGGACACCTGATGCCTGCTAGACAATTTCAGTGCCTTGGGAATTGACAGCTAAAAACACAATATCCAACACACAGCCGAACATTTAGTGTAGTCCATTTGGTTACGTCTAGATGTCTACATTCGATAATCAATGCGAAAAAAAAACTTTATTCGACTATTCCATTACTACCTTATGGGCCTTTTTGTATGCGCTGAGAATTTTCTCTACTCAAAAGACCAAGATTCCTTGCGAATAGAACATGTGCAGAACACAAATCACTATGGGGATGTGCCGATACGCGTTTACATGACCAAAAATTCGGGTTAAAAAGGGGTACCCCAGGTATAATATCTCGGTTTTTAAAATCTGGGATATGAGCATATTCAGGTTTTTGCCGGTGTTTACATGGCCGTTCGCGACTGGGTTATTGCCAATATCCCGTTTTTTAATGGGTTACTGGCTGCATGTAAACGTAGTCATTGTGACAAAACGAACCGACCACGATGGATCCAGCAAGTGCGGCTGAATTGAAAGAGATTCTATCGAGGATGCAACAGCAGGAGGAACAGTCGGTAGCCACAGGTCGCGCTCTTCAAGCGTTGGTGACTCAAGTTTCCGAATTGACGACCCAGCTGCAATAACTATAAACAGACAGCAGCCACTGAACCACCGGCTTCGGTCGTTCAGAACATTTGCGCTACAAAGCCTCGTCTGCCGCCTCCAGCGTTCTATTCTTTTTACTTTATGTAAAAAGTTAGCTCTCAAATTCATTGGCCCGTTCACTGTCACCAAAGTCCTTAGTCGGGTGGCAGTCCGACTCAAACTTCCTCCTGCGCACAGGAGAATTCATTACGTTTTTCATGTTTCCAAATTAAAGCCTGTGTTTCATTCACACATTAATCCACCAGCCCTGCTTTCTCACTTTCACCAAAGTCCTTTTAGGCAAGTCATGCCACTCTGCCACCATCTTGGCAACGCCTCCAGGCAGCTAATAGCCTCTATGCATGATCGCTCCCGGGTTTGTCTCAGCACGCCCAGTTACATCCGGTGCTGCGTCAGTCTATGGTCAGAAGCCGGTTTTGCGTGAGGTGGAGATAGTGTCAAATTACACTTGCTGTTTATAAAAACGTCCTGCGGTTAACGTGAATGATGTTAACAACACTGTGAGGTAGTTAGCTGTCACACAAGAGTAAAAAAGAGAAGTTATTTAAATTATATATTTCGAGCTTTATCAACAACTTTGAGGGTTAGTATTCTCTCATTTCGTACGAAATTCGACTAGCGAATCAGCGTTTCTATAATCGTTGTCTCCGTTTCTGAGAAAACAGATTTTATTAAAGTTTTGCCTCTATACACTTGGCCTGCAGAACACGCTTCCGGAAGTAGAGACGCTGACTGAGATTCTTTCAGACACACGTCATCAGGGTTCGTGCATAGAGGCTATTCGGACGAACAAGACCAGGCTCCTATGTAAATGAATGGGAGAGTCAGAACAGCACTTTCACTGGTGATGGGACATAATAACTGCTTGTATTGAAACAGCAGTAAAATATGATAAAATCGCTGAAAAAGTTTGAAGACTTTGCCCCAAAATAAGCCTTAAAGCGCCCTTTTCCCCACTGGTTACACGTTTACGACGCATGCGCAAGGGTTCCCGTCTCTGCGGTCACAAACCTCAACTGTGCGCATGTGTCAGTACGACGATAGGCTCACGTTTCCCGGCTTGACTGTTAAAAGCAGACGATTGGCTTTCCAGTGGGAGGGGCGGGGCATGTGCATACAACTGCCATCTTTGGCGTTACGGGTTTTCCCTATATAGTTGTACTGAGGATTGAGGAAGTGGCATGTCTGTATATAAATTGTCTCTGTTTTCACCCACATCCCCAAAAGTCATCCTCTGCCACGGGTTACAGCTTTACAGTCCTCTCATTTCTGAAGGGGTCAGTGAGTTGATCTTTATTTTGTAGATATGATGTGTTTACACTTTAAAAACGATCTGTAGTACAATGCCCAGGTCTACATTAAACTGGGACATAATCTGTTGCTTAGCAACTGCAAGGTTATCCTTGTGGCAGTTTGGCTGGCTGTCTCTTGTTGTTATGAGCTACACACTGAGAGTTTCAGAAACACATTCTGTTCTGATTTCATTTCTGTAGACAGACTCCATTCACAGAACAAGCCAACAAAAACAACAACAATGAAAATGAATGCAGTAATTGTATCCAGGTATGGTCAGCATAGTGTGTGAGGAATGCCAGCTGCCTTAATCCTCTTCAAGACAATCATTGTCGAATTACGGCGGATTCTGTCGGAACATACATCTAATTTTCATGTTATTCCAATTAAAATAGAACATAATCGTCATGCAACACTTCACAAGTCACATAACATTTGTGTATTACGCAGACATAAGACAACAGTTCATTGTATGAAAATGACAGTAAAATTATTAATGTTATGACGTTTTTAAATAATTATTTTTTATTGTAATATTTTTACATTTTAATTTATTCCCGGGCTGAATTTTCTTCTCAAGAAACATTTCTTTTTATTATCAATGCTGTGCCGCCATCAATAATTAATTGTCACAAACGGAGCAAGGTGACCTTTTGAGCTTATAAAACTTAAACTTTGTTTTGTTTTTTAAATGAGTGATCGTTTCGCTAGATAAGACCCTTAGGCTGAATCCCAATTCACCCCTTGGCCCTACCCCTTGTTTTCAGTGTACCCTCTCGGCCCTTAAAACAGAGTTATAAGGGCCAAGGGTTGAAATTTACCCCTACGAAATGGAACAACCCTTCATGAACCAGATACGTCATCAGTCGTCGCGATGGCTCTGCCGTTACAGAGTTTTTACAGGATTTCTCCATGACAACAACTGACAATCAGCGCAGCTGCTCTTAACTTTGAATAAACCAAGGCATTCTCACCCCAAGGCGTCACCTAACTGACGACTTGGGAAGCATTTGACCAAGCTTCAATATCTGACGCTTTGGGGCGCCCTCTAGCGTCAGTCCATGACGCCCTAGGATCGCGTGTAACCCTACCCTACCCCAGACCTAAACCTAACCACGTCATCCAACTGACGCTGAAAGGAAAGCGTCAGTTATATGACGCTGTAGGATCGCGTCAGTGAACTGACGCCAAAGGGCGCCCCAAAGCGTCAGATATTGAAGCTTGGTCAAAAGTGGTCAAAAGTGACGAGTTGGGGTGAGAATGTGTTGCATAAACATGATGATTATAACATCCCTTCCTCGAAATGTATGTCTTTTCTGATCAGAAAGGTAATTTAATATACCGTTTCTTAATTTAAACGGCAATAGTGTTATTATAAGAGTAAATAAAGTGCGTCATGGAATCAGCTGGCGCTAAATTTAAATGTTTAACCGTTTGCGATCCATCTCGCCGGTGATTTCCGATGCATTCCGTGAACTTTCTCATAGCCCTCCGTTTGGAGTGTGCCTCTGAAAAATCTCAGTTTCGAGGGCTATGCAGCCTACCCTCGCCTACCCCTCGATCTCAACAAGAATCCGGACACCCTACCCCTAGACGTGAACGCGCAAAACGGAGGGGTAGGGCTAAGGGGTAGGGCCAAGGGGTGAATTGGGATTGAGCCTTATTCATCATCTGAAATCATTTAAAGCCCTTTGAACAGTTTGCACTGAAACTGTCTTTTGGACCTTGAACCGTTTGGTTCCCATTGAAGTTCATTATATGGAGAAAAATCCTGGAATGTTTTCATCAAAAACCTTAATTTCTATTTGACTGAAGAAAGAATAACATGGACATTTAGGATGACATGGGGGTGAGTAAATTATCAGCAAAAGTTTTTTTTAAAGTGAACTACTCCTTTAAGTTGACTTTTTCCATGCCTCAGTGAAACTGAATGAAGCATTTTTTACATGCCAGCATCCCTCCTGTGTCCGATTTACAAGAGTGCAACTCTCAACAACTACACACATAAATCACAGCTCTTAAAAGCAGGGCCTTCTCTCTTTCTGTGAAGGCCGGAAAAGGCCGGACCATCCCCAACTTGCGGTCTAGTTGAAAGGTGCTCAGCTAAGAATTACGTGCCAAGCGAAACGGGGGTGTTTGCACTGCCTGTTTCCCCCAAGTACATTCTCTTGAACAATCTGCTGTCAGGGGGGATCCAGATCGGAACCAAAGATTGGTGGACCAGAGTGGCTATTGCGGCATGGGGTGATGAAGGGGGACGTAATGAGAAAGCTGTCCCTGGAGGTCTCAGTCCACATAAAGGCATGATTATTCCCCTCTTGGCAAGGGAAGCTGATGGCAGGACTGGTCAGACACTGGACTCAGTATTCTTCGGCCTCATTAGACGAGCTCCTCCTTGTCACAGCATCGAGCTTGTTTGTTTTTTGGGGGAGCACTGTGGGAAAGTCATTAAAGTGTAAAGCATCCCCTTTTATTTCATTCTGAGGGATCCATTTAGAAAAGAGAGAGCGAAATGATGAGATCCTGCTGGTAATGAGCGGAGAACTGACCACACCAGCAAACCGACACAGTTCTCCATCGATGTGGCATCCATTCAATCTATCTCCTGGGAAGAATAGACACACTACACTGTTTGATCTGTGCTCCTCGTCTGCTCTCAAACACCAGCTTTCACTGATATTTTATTACAGCGCTGCTTTCTTCCAACAGAGCCCATCAAATGATCATTTATTTAAGTGGCTCCCCCACACACCTGTTGCATAACCCATCTTGATGAGCTAATGGAGGCTTGCCACCATCTATTTAGCCAGTTTACTGCTCAGCAATTGAGAACGAAGTGCTTTAAAACAGGTGAATCAGGGACCTTGACCTCCATGTGCAAAGAAAGACGCCCTATCTGCCGTGGAGGTGTGTAATGAAAGGTGGAGAATACTGCAAAAAAATCACCTAAAATGGCCAGATGAACATCAGGCATCACATCGCAACATTTATTATATATCATTTTTTGGTCAAGATCTTGTATTGACAATGCAAGAGTCAAGCACTTTTTAAAGTCTAATCCAGCACATCCCAAATAGCCTACTTTCAATGAATTTAAGGTCTGGACAACAGAGGTGCTAATTCATGCATGACAATGATTCTTCATGCTCTCTTCTAACCTTTCTTTCACAATTTGAGCCTGATGAATCTTGACATTGGCATCCTGGAAAATGGACATAATGTGTCTTCCTACATGGTTGTTTAAGAAATGAGAAGCTATACACACTCCATCAATTGGGATTAGAATAACTGCTGCCAAACATTACATGCTAGAAACATAATAATCTCTGCAATAATGATCCAATCACAGAGTCTTAAGCATTTGCCTATTTAAATACAAACAGCAACTTTTTTTGGCCATAATATAGCCTACCTACACAATAATGTCTTAATATTATTTCATCGATAATACACACTTAAATGTGTTGGGATTTTGATGGCTGATTCAGATGACTGCATATTTCAGTCTAATAATAAAGAAAACGTATTTATGAGAAGAAAAGAGGCATCGTTACAAAATACAGCTGTGAACCAGTTTGAAGCAGTTTGATTCATCGCATCAGATCTGTGCAGTGGTGGAGGCCTCTACTGGTGAGCAGTGGTAATGCAACTTGTTTACCAATCCCATCCATCATGATCCGATGCGGGAGAATCTCCTGCAAGAATGGGGCGCCAGTTCTTCGCGTTTGGTGTCAGCTAAATATTAAGCAAAATGCTCAATAGTTAAATCAATGCTGTCACCATGTGTTTCTACTAAAGTCCTGTAAGTTAAAATTAGATCACTGAACCAAGTATAGGCCTACAAAAGTAAGTACACAAGCATGTTTAGCAAATATGGACTTCAAATAATTTAACTTGGCAGTATGTCAAGTGTACTTTGTTCTTACCAAATCTATTTAGGGCTGCACAGTCTATTTGTCGATTTGAAAATGTATAGTCAAAAGGTCACGGATTAAATCCGATGCATGCACGCATGGATGAACCATTACCTCATCATATAGACAAAGTAAAACGTCATAGATCAGTTTCTCTTTGTAAAGGAAAGCCCATATATTAGATATTAATGGCCAGAGCAACACAGAATCTCATGCCAACCATTTAGTATGGTAGTAAAGCACTTCTGTGCAGTCAGTCACATCACTGGCATTTCTCAGGATGTGTTTTGATGATTTGCATTGAGGGGTCTGAAAAGAAGCTTACGTAACAGCAGTGGATCATTTGTATAACTTGTGCTTACTATAGGCTGGAGGGAGGTCAGAGTTGTGGGTTACTCTTTGTCTAGGGTCATTGGTATTCCTAATGGCTTGGATGAAAAAAAAAACTATTAAACAGTTTATTTGAAACTCTCACACATTTAGTTTTGTTGTGCCTGGGTGCCCTCATTAATTCCCATCATAGTGTTTCCCTGCAAAAGAAGCCTCTGCAATGTCATTCCTGGAAAATCCTGTGCAACTTAACCACACCTCAAATTATAGCATTGATGTTGCAATCTAAACAAACATCACCAATAAAAAATATTACGTTGTGAATATTATCTATATCAATTTCAAAGAAATTAGCAGGGTTATTATCATTAGTTAAAACAATTTAAAACATTTTTGTTTATCGAAATAAATCTGAAATAAAATAAAAATATCAGATGAAAAACTTAAAGTAAACAAAAATGAAGCACTGGAATTACTGAAAATGCAACACTAAAATGCACTGAAAACTGAAAATGCAACACTAAAACTGAAATAAATTACACTAAATAGTAATATTAAACCTAAAACTAATCAAATGCGAAAGCACATAACAGAATTACTAAAAAATAAACTATAATTAAAATAAAACATTAAACCCTAGTTTAAAATATTACTAAAAACTATAATAATATTAAATTCATTTTCAAAATAACACTGCTGCATAGGGACAGTCAAATAAAAATCGAATAAAATGTAATACATACAACAATTTAACAATTACATTTACAATAACAAAAACTAGAAGGAAAATGCACTTAATAAATGTTAACAATTATTTTCAATTCAAATTGCATAGCTTTGGTGTTGCAAAAAAATGGTTCAGTTTTGTGTTGTGACCCAAATTTACATGAAAACAATATGTATGGTTTGCATAATATTGCACATGTTAATACAGTGCAGATACATCTTGATCCAGACAGGAAAGATAACACATCGATATGCACATTATGAATATTATCATATGCCAGATGAACAAAGAAAGATTTTCTTGTCTTCAAATAATGGTAAACTGATTCACATCAGTGAGGTCATTCTCATGTGAAAGCTCCAGTCTCCACTGGTCTTTCCCAGTATACTCTGTATTAAAGAGCTGGGTTAGTTTCGCCAGGGTTACATAACCGCTGTCTGCTTGCATTGAACTCTTGCAGCTCGTCTTTCCTTAATCTCTTCTGCTTGATTATTCTCTCTCTTTCTAAGCCCCTCCCTGACGCACTCAAGCTGGGGACAAGCTCACAGACGAGGTTTCTTCACACACACACACACACACACACACACTTTCTCCCCGAGAAACCGCTATGGTCCAGTTTGGAGCGGATCGGGAAAGTTGAAGAACCCCGTCTGTCCCTCAGGGGAGCGCAAGAGAATCACGCCATACTGTCACACAAACACAGTCACACACATCTGCAGACAGTGCAACTCAACCAACTTCATTTGGTAGGTTTAGTCAAATCTGGGTTAATAGCAAAGGTTAGTGAATAAAATATCTCATAGATTATAGCATTCATTAGTGACTCCTTATGCATTCCTGATCAGCATAACAATTCTTTAGTCATTACTAGCTATTTTGGGGCCTATTCATATTACAAAGTCTCTAACAAATAGTGTACATGACACTTACATGTGTAGCTACACTACTCGGTCAAAAGTTTAGGGTCGGCAAGATTTTTATGTTTTTAAAGGAAGTCTCTTCTGCTCACCAAGGCTGCAATTTTTTGATAAAAAATACACAAAAAACACAGTAATATTGTGAAATATTATGACAATTTAAAATGACTTTTTTATGTTAATATATATTAAAATGTAATTTATTCCTCTGAAAAAAGCTGAATTTTCAGCATCATTACTCCAGTCTTCAATGTCACATGATCCTTTACAAATCACTCTAATATGATGATTTTATACTCCAAAAACATGTATGACTATTATCCATGTTGAAAACAGTTTTTTACATTTTTATTTCTGGATTCTTTGATGAATAGAAAGTTCAAAAGAACAGCTTTTATCTGAAATGGAAAGCTTTTGTTACATTAAACACTACCCTTTAAAAAGTTTGGGGTCAGTAAGAATTTGTATTTTGTTTTTGGGGAAATAAATAAGAAATCAATACTTCTATTCATCAAGGATCAGTTACATTAAAAAGTTACAGTAAAGACATTTATAATGTTAGAAAAGATTCTAATTAAATAAATGCTGTTCTTTTGAACTTTCTATTCATCAAAGAATCCTGAAATAAAAATGTAAAAAACTGTTTTCAACATGGATAATAATCATACATGTTTTTGGAGCATAAAATCATCATATTAGAGTGATTTGTGAAGGATCATGTGACACTGAAGACTGGAGTAATGATGCTGAAAATTCAGCTTTTTCAGAGGAATAAATTACATTTTAATATATATTAACATAAAAAAAGTCATTTTAAATTGTCATAATATTTCACAATATTACTGTGTTTTTTGTGTATGTTTTATCAAAACATTGCAGCCTTGGTGAGCAGAAGAGACTTCTTTTAAAAACATAAAATATCTTACCGACCCTAAACTTTTGACCGGTAGTGTATATGTGGTTGCATGAAAGGGTCGTCCAAGACTGGTTGCCAGTTTTCAAATTAGGCGATTGTGTATGAAAACGTGCTTCTGCAAAAATGCATATGCAGTGGTAATTAGTAACAGACTGGCCAAATATATTTTGACTCATTCATTCATTCCACTGCTCTTTAGCATTCTGCACTATAATAGCATAAAAATATGCTTTTTCAGTACATCACTGGTTTAAATGAATGAATGAAAAAATCTTGATGTGCAAGTTGTGGCTATTGTTGTTTTGCTCTCTTTTTTTGCATTTCAGCTGCTCATCCATTGTAGATCAGGAGGGCGACCTTCCCTCTGACCTCTGCATTCCACATTACAATAACATTACATTGCTCCATTTCACCAGCATGGTTTGCCATTCTCACAGACAATAAATCATTTTAGTCATGCAGGGTCATGTATGATGTTCAGGGTTAGCATGTGACTAATCATCTATTTACGCTTGTTGTAATAAAACAACACCTCCAACATGTTGCAAACATCTGGAACGACACATGAACACATTCTCAGAGGAGCTCATGCTGAGTAGTGTCAGCTATCATTGTTATTGGCTAAAGGAACAAGAAGTCAAACCTCAAAACAGGCTGTGTTTTAGTAGTGCCGCCAGTCTAACTGACCCCGAGTGACTGTTTAGTAATTAAGAAAGGTTTTCAAGGACAGCTGAACTAAGAGACAGTGCTGCTGATAAACACGTTAATTAAGTCCAGTCAGAAGCTAAAGCATGGCTAGATAAACTCTTAGTCAGAAGTACTTGTACTTGCACTTCAAGAGAACTTTGCTCTTTGATCAGATCATCTTGACATAGAAACAGCTGTGTGATGCGAGGCTTTGAGCAGGTTATTGCATCACAAATGTAATACAGTGGTTCAGGTAAAAAGAGATAGCAAAGTGAATGTGTAATCACTAAATGAACATAATGACATCTCTAGTGTCGAAGTACGGCTCTGATATAAAGAGATAAAGGAATGTCTTGTCTAGTTTCATCTGGGAATGTTATTGAAAAATGGATGGTGAATTATACAGTACAGATAAAGACTGGTTTGTCGTTACTAGCAGCAGACCTATTTTACATACTTTCTTTAGTTACCAATGTTTAAGATGGCATGTGATTCAGATATATTAATGCATATGCAAAAATTTAATACACATGGTATTTGCAATTCTCCCAATGGAGAGAAAAGCTTATGGTTTAATAAAGCAAATTGTTTGTCAAATTCACTGTCATTTAGACAATTTGTTACTAGAACAATATGTGTCAGAGATTAGGAGCTTTATTTGGTCTATTCTAACAGACTCAACTCAAAGGAACTGGTATTGTGTAGTTTCAGATGAAGATTTTATAATAAATTTGTGACTAGTACCCTCTGGTGGAAAAAGGCTTTACTACTGAAACAAACGGAGAATATTTTTGAACCTAAAAAGCAGAGTCCTAAGGAGTGTGGAAGTTTAAATCTTTTTTTTTAAATAATGAAGTAGGCACGTATTTTTTAATAACCAGATTGTTATGAACCATATTTATGATTTTTAATATTAGTTGATGCTTCTGACCTGTAGTTTCATGAAAGACCGACTGAGGGCGCTGTCTACCAGTGAAATCCGTTGGACAACACAGTCACATTTTCTATAGTGACAATTAAACACACACATAACAAATTTTCTTTTTCTTTCTCAACATTTTGGGGTGGATTGAACATTGCACTTACACAATACGGACAGCTTCACAAGCAACCATAAGAGTGTAGCCTAATGTTATCAACATCAAGGTAGGAGTATTAACTCTGCATGTCTTAAGCGTTGTATTAAAAAAAATACACAAATTGAAAACAGGTTGACGTGGTTTGAACAAACATAGCAGTGGATGAAACAGAAATTGTATACACTTGTTAGAACAATTGATTTTCTGGCCTAGTTTTTAGTCATGACTTGTGTCCGCTACAGTAGATGCTCCAAAGGACAAATAAGAAGAAAAGGTTTGTATGTCCACTCTTTGCTGATTGACAATTTATGATTCAATGAGAAATTGTTATTTGGAGTTATTATACACATTCTGTTGTATCAAAGTTAAAATCACAATTGACACTGCTCCTCTTCTGCACAATAGTCACAAATTTCAGTAACAGAAACTTCTTTAAATGTCCAACAAAACTGAACAATAAATAAACATAAACTACCAACTTCTTTCCAGTTTACTGAAAAACACATAGAAAAATTACTTATTCCATAAATTTACTCTCCAAATGCAGTCCCTTGCAAAGCATGCTGGGAACTACAGATCCATTGCCCAGGGGCTGCATTTCTTAAAGCTACACTGTGTGATTTTTACCCCCATCTAGCGGTGAAAAGGTATATGACCATCCAGTGAATATAAGTTTCTGTTCCTCTCAATTCCGATTTTGTTTTAACTCCTACGGTGGCCAATGTAGTCCAAGATTAACATGGCTTCCAGTTCGACCTCATCCATGAGTGTTAACTGA
Source organism: Hybognathus amarus (assembly GCA_030378365.1). Classification (NCBI taxonomy): domain Eukaryota; kingdom Metazoa; phylum Chordata; class Actinopteri; order Cypriniformes; family Leuciscidae; genus Hybognathus; species Hybognathus amarus. The sequence goes on from JAQIUQ010001545.1 coordinate 48,177, forward strand.
AACGTAAACACGAAAGGCGAAGCTGACGGCTATGTCCCTCTTTGGCTTATGCACTTTTAAGATGGAGGGGCAACATGGCAGACCGACATTAGAACCCCTTACCCGTATGTATTTTCAATGGCATATTATACACTCACGAGAATACTTTATTACTTGAACGAAGTAAATATACATTAATGAGCACATATATTTTTTTAAAGAACTGTGTTTTCAGCTAAGAATAAACTAAAAGAGTTACACAGTGTAGCTTTAAAATCATCCTGAACTAAGATGATAGTAGAGACAATTTGGGGCAAACGCTCTACAATCTACTTAGGCTTACGATTATATGCATTGTGCATAATGATGAATGACACTGTTGACCCAACTAAACCGATTTATTTTGAATAAACTAAATTAAGTTAGGGGTAAAATAAATCTTCAATTAAGTAAGAGAAATGAATACATCTTTTAAGTGTATTTACATCTAGGTGGAAAACAAGTTATTTTAGATGTTACCACGTGAAGTCCATTTACTAAGTTGAACTGGCAACACTTTTTTTTCAGTGTGTGATTTTTTTTATGTTCCCTTGTACCAGTGAATACATCTTCATGCTGAATTTCACATACAATAAGGATGTGCACAGATAAATCATTAATAATGATTACATTACACAATATGTTTGTTTATTTAAGCTACTGTAAATAAATGAATGAAATGATGAATGCAGCATTCCATTAAAAAAAGCAAGAATTGTGAATTTGTTGGAAACTTTAAAGATGGAAAGTACATCTATCTTGTGAACCTCTTATAAAGCCAACACTCATAACAATTTGTAACCATTTGATTCATATGAATATGTACGATCTTGTACGTATCTGCTTACACCCCACTTTTGGTTACATATAGGGGTGGACCTTCTTGCTAAACTTTTTTCTTTAATCTGTATGAATCACATTGCACGAAATCACACCAAACCTTGTGAAATCCTTTTTTATGTTCATGATTTTGTTTTTTATTCAAATTTTATGCTGAATTTGGTCTTGTGACTAGAAAGTGAACATCCCAGTCAGGCTTGGGAGGGTAACTTTAAAAATGTATTCCGATACAGTTAGAAATTACTTCATAAAAAAGTATTCAGTAATGTAATCCAAGTACCAGATTATAAAAATAATGTAACTGATTACTTTTGGATTACTTCAAGGACAGATATTATTAAAACTTTTACTTATTAAGAATTTCACATCCCTGAAATGTATTTATTTAAAGGGATATAGACACATCTAGTGGTTTATGTAGGCTACAAGGAAATAATAAAAACCCATTAAAAAATTCTACACAATCTACACAGTTTATTTTAAAATAGGAAATAATCTTTGACTAATACCGTGATCTTTCTTAATTTGCCTGACTGAACTTGGGCCGATGGCAGTAGGAGTTCCCGCTAAATTACATTAGAAGCGAACATCTGAGACTGAGAACGAAGAGATTTAGTTACTAAAAAGCTACTCTATTAATTTCTACAGATTCCAGCATCGCTAGAAAACTTACAACAGCGATCATACAAACCACTACATTTTAAAGCAGTAATAAACGCTATAAGTTACATACTAGATAACAACAAGAAACACAGTTTGCACTGTAAAACCATGTTGTTGGAATTTTCCTCTTTAAAAACAAAATAGCAGTGGAATTGTCAAGAAATTAAAGCATTTTTACCTGTGGGCAGCATCGTTTCTAGCAGCGGTGATTCAATCGGCCGGAAGTTGATCCCGGGGCGTAGCTCGCTATCACCTGTTGTTAGCATCCCATTAACTCCCATTCATTTTGGCGTCACTTTGACAGCGAATAACTTTACATCTGAGGCGTCCAAAGACTCCATTTCTCCATTATTTATTTCTAAAGAAACACGAAAATGTATAAAAGGCTCCATTACTTTGTATGTTACATTATAGCCCCGTAGAGCCGTTCTTGTAAAAATAGGCTAAAATTGCGTCATAACCACTCGACTGTCCGTCGCACAATAGACAAGTTACCGTATAGACAGGAGGAGAAGCTCGCACATCCTCGCAGGCAATCTTTTACTGTCTAAAGTCAGCCCATGGCATAGAAGAAGCAAAATGACAACATAATTAATCAGAATACTTGCCAAAAGTTGCTCCAGGAATTTGACTTGGCACTGCTATTAGAAGATTTACAACTGTCAGTCAGTTTGCTCACGTGACATCTACGTCGTCAAGTTTGAGCCTGCGCAGAACGCTTGGCTGTCATGAAGTGTGTCCACGTGCTACATCTCTCCGTTGAAATCAGCGGGGTCGCTGTGTCCATTTCTTTTACTGTCTATGGTCGCGAGTGATTAATATAGTGTTATTATGCCAAAACACAGATTTACTTCGTTTTAAATGAAATGAAACCATTGTAATTCTGAAAGTATTCCCCTCCCTTTTCAAAAAGTAACTGTAATCTGATTACTACGTTTTTTGATGTAACTGTAACGAATTACAGTTACAGGATTTTTGTATCCTGATTACATAACGCCGTTACGTATTCCATTACTCCCCAACCCTGATCCCAGTTCATTTGCTTCTTCACATACTATTTTCTTAACAGATAAGCATATGTGAAAAGTAATTAAACCTTTTTTGAGTATATCAGTCTAGTGAAGTAAACAGGATCAGCCTCACAACCATTGTAGCCATGTCACATCAAATGCAGTTTTGCTTGAAATGACAAAATGTCAAACAGCATTTAAGAATCTTGCTTTTAATGTATATTCTGGCATGCCAATAGTGTTTTTTATTTATCTAATGCAAAAAAAAAATCAGATATAGTCAAAAGATCGAGAAGGGTTCAGAAAAGACAGGAGTCAAAACAAGTGTGGACACAATTCTAATTGAATTATGCATGTGGGAGTTAAACAGTGTATAATCATGATGTTTACAACTTACAAAACACAATTAAAATTTTCAGTGCCAACAATACTTAAAACAACCCACTATTCTTTATTTTACTCAACGTGGCCTTTTGCCAAATTAATAACAGTAACGCAGAAAGGCATTATCAAAACCTTTCAACCCGCATCTCATTGCACTTCCCTCCATTTAAATACCTGTTTGAAAACACACATGGTAGAAAGTAATGAACAACACATCTCTATAAACACATTAATATCACATAACCAAATGTTCTCATTTGACATTTGAGTAGCCCTCACTGGTTTGATCCTGAGATCACTGTCATTATTAAGGCAGCGTTCAATTCATTCAGACCAACTTCTCGTTTCCCTAAAACTACATGGAACGCTCACAATCCTGTGACAAACAAGCAGATCGAATAGTTTAATGTTTCTCTTGAATTCATTGAGGATTTTTGATGCACTTTTTGTAAGCATGCAGTACATATTGCACTTTCTTCTCCACTCATCACCCATTTGACTTATAATAAATATACAGCACTATATTACACAGCTGAATGTACATAAACGGATGCAAATGAAAAGAAACACCAGTACAGAGTTATTACATTAAAAATCAGCCCTTTTATCTGGTTGGAACTGATGAATATGACAAAGAGAAAATCTAAAACCGTAGCTACTTTTAAAAAAATTCATTAGATCCTATTCATTATTATTTAATAACTGTATAATGTCCTTTGCTTTTCGGCGGCCGAAAGCTGCTTTTAGCTGACCTCTCTGGTTGAATCAACATGAGGGAAATGATTTCGCTGTTTGGTTTGAACCATCAGTGTGGGTCAGTGATGGAGGGCATGTTTGAGAACAATTCTGGCTCTTGATTTCAAATGGCAAAGGAAAACCATGGGGCACAGAGACAGTGAGACATTTTGTGGAAGAATACTGTGAGCAGATGTAGGCAGTATATTCAGATGTTACTGTGCTGTTGACGTTAGACAAGTATTGACAACAGAAGAGGGAAACTAGGAGGAGAAAACAGCCTTTGGCAATCATAAGGGAAAGAAATACCGTTTTACTTGGCAGCGTTATAAACCACAGTGTAAAATAAAAACTGAAGGCTTGTGGCTAGTTTCTTTTTTACAGAAAAATGGGCTGTTGGTTCATTAAATAATGTCAAGAACAAACAAATTGTAACAACAGAACGGGTACAGCTCAATAACGCGACTACGCTTATAATTATAATCTCTATAAAAGTGTTTATTCCGTCTGTCATCCAATTTGAACTCGAACTATGGCACTGCTTAGCAACCTCGTTTTCTAAGTCACAAGAAAAAAACACGTGTAGCGGCTTATTTAAGCATCCAATGAAGACAAAATCCAAAGTGTTTGGCCACAGAGTGTCATCGGAAAAAATGAATGTATTTTAATGTTTAAAATGACAAAGACAAAATATTTAAGAGCAAAATATACAACATCTCTGTTTTTTGGTCTGTGCACTGACATATGACAATGCGCAGTCTACTGTCTTTCTCCGTTCTGTTTCTTAGGCTCGTCTCCAAAGCCATCTTTACACAACAGCTGATTCTGTCTCTTTTGAGCGCAGTAACTGTGAATGCTCTGAGTAACAGTGGCACAGTATGAATATGTGAAGCACGCCACAGTGATTCACCTTTCAAGGCTCTCTCTCTTTTGATACGAGAGCATAAGAGAACACAAAAAGCTCTTCATATGCTTCTCACATACCTCTAATTTTTATTAGGAACACAGGGTTTTGGCCTTGTGGACTCCAAAAAGCAACCTGCTGGATTTATGCAAAGGTTTTAATTGTTATTGCACCTTGTGGCGCAAGCCAGCTGTGCTAATCAAATGAATTCTTCACACACAGTGCTTGTCTTCCCTTCTGAAAAACTATTTACATATCGTAATACCAGCCCTTCTCCAGAGAGCGACCGAAATTGACGGCTTTAGGTGGCGGCGCAGTCTGAGGGCAAAGTGAGCCGGACCGCCCTCCGCCCCCTGTAGATGCAGAAAAGGCTGCTGAGCTAGGTCCGTTGGCCTCCATAGTGAAGAGCTTGCAGGCTCGTGGAGGGACGTACTCCGGGGGCGGGGACGGTGGCGTTGGCGGCAGTGGCGGGAGCCTCTCTTTCAGGGCTGGAGGCGTGAGAGGAACAGGGGGAGTTGGTGGGGCTGAGCTGCACAGCTGTGGTGTCCTGCATTGTGTGCTCGCTGGTCTCGATCTCAAATGCTGCCCCTCCGCCTAACCCCCTCCACCCCTCCCCATAAAGCCAAGACCGCCACCTGCTTTGGACCGACGAGAACTCTGAGGCGGAGGCAAGCGGCTGCAGATGCAACAAGCCCCGAAGAAGGAGAACGCCACCAGCAAGAGTATCGGTCCGATGATGATTGGGGGATTGCTAGAGGGTACAAGCGTGCTGAAGGCGAAGGCGCCAACTAAGGTGATGTTGATGCCCGCCAGCATAATACACAATCCACATGCGCAGCAAAGGGCAGGAGAAGGCAGACCCTGAGGGCGGGATTTACGCTTCTTACGGGTCTGCGTTTCCTTTTTGGGCACTGATGTGCCAGAACTCTGTTCGCTGCAAACCATATTGGCGAGGGTCACGGTTACAGCGTTGCTGCCACAACCCCACTCACAACCGCCAAGTCCTTATCAGCAAATTGTAGGGAAAGAGCATTGCTTCTTAATGGGTGCTTGCTTCATACGGGTGGGTCGCTACCTGTAGTGAAGAAACAGAGTGAGTGGGATAATTTATCATAAACTGCAATTGTTGTCAGAACTTTCAACACGACTTTTGCGTAAACATACACGCTAGAGGTCTTCACGGGTCCAAAAATTCATGCCCGAACTGAAAGAGACCCGTAATGTACTACACCGAAACCAACCTGGACCCGTCGTTCATTTCAAAAGTTGGACCCGGACCCGTGCAGACCCGAGAAATGTCATAAATGTACTGCCCGGACCCGATCTGGACCCGTCTATTATTTGAAAACTGGACCCGAACCCGGCAGAAAGACACAAACCCGACTGGAACCCAATTGTCGTCACATATTATTTCACACGAGTTTTTTGTCTTACCTAATTTTAGTAGCCGTCGTCTCCCTTCCTTGTAACGTTACCTGACTGACTGTGATGTAGGGTTGGGTATCATTTGAATTTGAACATTTCTGATTCCGATTCCTTGTTTCGATTCCGGTTCCTAACGATTCTTGATTCCGATTCTTTTAAGAGGCAGGGTCAAAAAAGTTTAGCTAACCTTGCTAACCAACGGTCTTTCTGAAGGAAATACTCCTTCTGTCACAAATACTCCTTTTGTCAAAATGTTGCATTTTGCCAAGATTTCGTTATTTTTAGAAAAGTGAAGCCACACTTTGGACCGCTGACGTAAGCTACTCATGTTTGACTCCGGTATACGCTTTTTTGTTGGTGTTGTTCAGCGGTTTCTTCTTCCGAGTCGACGGACTGTGAATATCGAAATTAGGAATCGAAATTTTTACTTTTGAACGATTCCGGGAAAAATGAAAAGTTAGTCCCGGTTCCAATCGATACTCGATTCTCGATACCCAACCCTACTGTGATGCATTACAATCCACCGACAAGAAAGTTCTATCCATGTTATTTCTCTCATTATTCCAAGCTTAATCCACTCATTATTTCAGCTTTAAATGTCCACTTGATGTCACGATGATGGATGACAAATGCAACCTTGCACATGCACATTCTGACTCGAGTTAACTCGCATAATAACTTTAACTGTTCGCCCTTTTGAACTATAATAACGATTGCTTGTTGCTTGTTCAGCTTGATCATATCTGTGCTCTCTGCTCTTCATTGAGTCTGAATCTGACCACCAAAACTTTAAGATTAAACAAGACGGCTCATTTATACTATTATAAAAATAGGAGAAAATGTAAAGCGCAGTCTGGCGGAAGCTCTGCTCTGGTTGCCATAGAAACATGACACGTGCTTGAGATTGCACTCCGATCGCACAGGTATTACACACAATGTTAAACAGACCCGGGACCCGAAGTAATGTATTCCGACCCCGGACCCGGCTGATCATTTAAAATATAGACCCGAACCCCGTACGGGTCCCGGGTCGAGGTCCCGGGTCGACGGGTCTCGGATGCACTGTGAAGACCTCTAATACACGCCACTTTCAAGTCAAGTGGCGTGTTGTCTTATACGCATTTTGATCTATCCGCGTGTATGTACACGCCGTTAAATGTCCAAGCGAAACAAAGCAAAATGTAGATCTACATCTGGGGAGCAATATTTTTTTTCCTAGGATGGTAGGGGAAGACTCATAAATGCTATTAACCCCAGTGACGGGTAGGTTTAGGGATGGGGTTGGGGTAGGACATATATTTATATATATAGTAATGTAACATTAAGTCAACGGCATTCATAAACACGCTGAAAAGCGATGCGTGTTGATATCACGCCAAAAATGGAAAACGAATTGGCGTGTCATACATACGCCATTTCATGGGATCAGTCTGGAACTTTAATGTAACAAGCACTATGAGATGCCATTCATTGAGCGATTAGTTCTGTTTGTTATTGTTGAATGTCATTAAATTACTGGGAATAACACAGGTGGTTCACTGGAAGGCCACACGATGACTTAAACTTCATCAAAGTTGACTTCTCCAGCAACTGTGGTCAATAACAATAAAGACAGAGCACATAAAGACAAACACTACATATGACACTAAAACGTGTAACTTAACCCTAAAATCAGAGGGAAATGATAGGTGAAACAATGTAGAAACACCTAACCCTGGTTGGAAGACTAAATTTGACATAAACAGTACATATGACCCTCAAATCTGATTGGTTAAATGAAATATTGTTCCAGGATAAACAAAGATGTTAAACGTGGAACATGTACTTGGCAAATCGGTTTCTGTGGTAAGTTTAATGTAAATTATAAAGTAATGCAGAATTTTGAAATTAAAGGGATAGTTCACCCAAAAATGAAAATTAGCCCATGATTTACTCACCCTGAAGTGTATATGACATTCTTCTTTCAGACGAATACAATCTGAGTTGTATTAAAAAATGTCATGGCTCTTCCCAGCTTTATAATAGGAGTGAATGGCTGTATGACTTTGGAAGTCCATCAAAGTGCATTTATGCTATTTATGATTAAAGAGTTCCACAGCTCTTTGGGGGTTAATAAGGGCTTTCTGAAGCAAAGCGTTAGTGTAAGAAAAATATCCATATTCAAAACTTTATCAACTATAAAATAACTAGCTTCGGGCAGACGGCCTACACATCCATTTACGCCAAAAGAGTAACCCTTGAACTTGAAACACAACTCTGCTCTCCAATAGTATTCGTCTGAAAGAAGAATGTCATGCACCTAGGATGGCTTCAGGGTGAGTAAATAATCAGCTAATTTTCATTTTTGGGTGCACTATCCCTTTAAAGGGTTAGTCCAGCCAACAATTTCAATTATGTCATTAATTACTCACCCTTATGTCATTCCAAACCTGTAAGACTTACATTAATCTTTGGAACACAAATTATGATATTTTTAATTAAATCAAAGCCAGTCAGTTCCTCCATTGAAAGTCCACACAACTACCACTGATCCATTTAAATTGAGCGATTTAGTCCAAATTTTGACACGATTGCTTTCATATGATGAACAAATTGAATTTAGGCTTTTATTCACATATAGCCTAAAGTTAACATAAGCGAACGAAAACAGAAGCTTAACAGAACTTGCTTGATCCGCGATAACAAACCTCATTGGTTCTTGAGGAAGCTCAAACGTACTGCGTTGACAATAGAATGAACCTCATTGTTTTTTTGCGGAATGAACCCATTGATTCTTGCAAAAGCTCAAACTTGCTGCATAACACGAGAATGAACCTCATTGGTTCCTGTGGAACCTCAAACATGCTCCGTAACACAATAATTAACCTCATTGGTTCTTGCAGATGCTCAAACTTGTGTGTAACACGAGAATTAACCTCATTGGTTCTTGCGGAATGAACTCATTGGTTCTTGCAGAAGCTCAAACTTGCTGCATAACACGAGAATGAACTACATTGGTTCCTGCGGAAGCTCAAACGTGCTCCGTAACACAATAGTTACCTCATTGGTTCTTGTTTATCATAAGTGATTGTGTCTTTTCAAAAAAAAAGTCATAAGTGATTGTGTCTGTTTATCATAAGTGATTGTGTCTTTTCAAAAAATTGGACTAAACCACTCGATTCATATGGATTAGTTTTACAATCTCTTTATGAACTTTTTGAAGCATCAAAGTGTCAGTTGCGTGGCTCTGATTTTATTAAAAATATCTTCATTTGTGTTCCAAAAATGAACAACAAGTGTTGGAGGTTTGGATGACACAAGGACGAGGGTGAGTAAATGATGACAGAATTTTTGGGTGAACTAAGTTTTTGTAAAAGTTGTGTTACAATATCTTAAACTGACTTACAGATAACTAATTAACAGGGTTTTACTGTAATATTTCCCATTTACTATATAATTTTACATATTTTTGACAATGGCTAATGACACTGGAAAAAAAAGATGTTTTCACAGTCCCAGTTTCCCTTATATATGCAGCTGTACTGGAGCTTTTCACAACACCAAGGTCACATTTTACTTTCTGAAGACTGAGGAAGCTAATAATTTCACACAATGCCCGTTTAAATCACGTTGTTTCATTAACTGTGTGTGATGAATCTGTTAAATGCGTAGGTACTAATTGGAGCAACGGGCATCCTCAATGCGTGTTACCTCTACCGGTTGTGATAAGCGCATGAGACGATAAAATGTGGTTAAAGACATCGTTTAAACAAACGCATGCGAGCTTTTCATGGTGTATGAAGATAGACAGTCGGTTAGTGATTTAGAAATATTATCAGCGTCTCTTCTTGAACGAGAAAATGTCTTACCGCTTAGTCGACGTCCAGAGGAATTGCACAGGCTTGATGATGGATTTCTCTTGGTATACGTGCAAAGCCTGTCGTTTAATTCCCGAAGTAGAAAACGCCGTTTTGAAGAAAATTACGGCTTCTTCCACGCGGGTTCCGCTACCCGAGTCATATTATTAAGATCAATAGCCCTGTCACTCAATACACGTCAGCCGCGCTCCACGCGCTGGATTCGAGTCTCGGCAGATTCTGACTGACAAGATTTCTCTAAACCAATATTCTTTACAAAATGAAAAAATAATAATTCAGAGTTGTAATATTTTCCGTTCGTGTTGGCAGTAACAGGTTGCACAGGAGCCCGCGTTGATCAGTGCATCAGTGGTGTGACTGAATGAGCGGGTGGGCATGTGTTCAATGAGTGTGTAGGGAGGAGGAACCCTCTCATCATGATCATCAGCTATATGTTCTCAGCTCCCACATCGCTTATAATAGTAGGACAGACAAATCCTTCAAACAGATTTTGCTGCCCAAAATATCATAGGCCTACTACTTAAGTGGCCTATACTTTTTTACATTGTTTGGAGGAGACACCCTACATACATTTATTCTGATTTTAGTAGCAAAACATAAATTATTAAAAATCCAGCAATTGTGTTTTATTATTCTGTAAATTTACAAAAAAAAACATTTAAGATAGGCCTATGTTTTGTATCTCTTATATAAATCTACAATGCTAACCATAATTTCTGACACAATACAATCTGTGTAATTTTATTTTAAAGTGGTACGTTACCACTATTATTATTATTATTTATGTCCTCTGCCAAAAAAACAACAACAAAAAAACAAACAAAAAAAAACAAGAGAAACCCTTAAACACACAAAAAAATTCTAGGCCTACATTAATAAGTTATGACAACATATGTTTTTGCATTGCTTTAACTTATCAAACAGTAGTTAAGTTTAAACTTTTTCTACAAGTTATACAAGATTCATTTAATTTCTAAAGTCAGTTTAATGTATTTTAAGTTGAAAAGACTTAAACATCCATGTTGATTGTAATAAAAAAAATTAAGGCGGCAAGGGTTTTGTTTTATTATTTTTTAACAGTGTAGAATTTGAAATGGTTTTAATGATTATAATGGGAAATGTATTGGTTTTAATGGAAACTGTAATGTTCCATGTGGTTCTTTACTGGTAATTTGTTGCCTTCTGGTGTTATAACCATTCCTAATGGAATATTGCCAGGTCTGTCTGTGTAATAAAACCAGCCCAATGGCCAATCAAAAACAGACCAAAACAAGCCCAGTGACCCAACAATATCACAACTCAACACAATCCCAATCCCATACCTAAAATACAAATTTTACAGTCACTGTTATGCATTATAAACAAATTAAACAAAACAATCACTTGTGGCCTGTTAGCTCCCATAATGAAGCTCAAAGGCCCCTTTCTCACAAAATTAATAATCTAGTTGTATTTATTTTCTCTAAACAGCGAGGGGTCAGCACCCGGATAGCAATTGTGTGGGAAAACCGCAAAATAAGCAACTCTGAAACTTAAACCATTGATTAGGTAAAGGTTTTAATGATTAACGCTTGGTGGTTTGTAATGTTTTTTAAGTGGAAACCATTAGAATTCTGTGATGGTTTCTATTGTTTTCTCAGCAGGGACATATCTCCCCTTACAAAAATGTACCATCATTACCAAGTCTAATCATTTCCAGCAAAATACAGTAGTAAGGCCTAATTTATTTGTGTACAATAATAATAAATTCATGTGGGATGGTTACCATGATATAAATATGATGTGAATTTCAGCCTTACTTTGTAAAATGAGCCTTATAGGACCAATCATATACTCACACTGTGAACATGAGACTTAATCGATCCCTGAATTGTCATCATACTTTGTCTGCAGCTATGGTTACATGGTACATTTGTGTAAGGTCATCTATACAAAATACGTCATTATGAAACCTCATTATCCTTTAGCCTACTTTGGATAGTTGTGTTGGCCATGAGCAGGTCACTATATAAATCACAATATCACGATGAGCACTGTAATAGTCACACAGCTCACTTCTCATTTTATCAGTACACATTTTGGTGAATGACTTTCTGTAGTTATCATTTACTGCCTTTTGAATAAGCTGTACTGTTTCTTCACATCATCATGCAATTATTTTTTCCTATTTTCGTCAGAAACTAACTTCTCTCTATAGTGCTGTTGTGTGAGACACCCGGTACAATGGTGTATAATTCAGTCATTAGTGTACGTCAGAGCTCTTAGCAACAGCAGGCAGTGTCCCTCTTCCTTGTCACCATGCAAGGACAGATACTGCATATTCAGCCTTAGAGTGTCACTGATGGTCTGCGTGGGATGCACAATGATTCTGTGCCGCGCACGTTACATGTTCACACAGTACGTGAGCGCCTGAGTCACTTCTAGTGCTGCAAAAGAACTACCGTTAAGCTAAAAGTATTTCGGTGAGAAGGCAGATCAGAAAAACTAGTGTTTATAGGTGTGTGTTGATAGAATTTTAATAGAATTTTATATAATAATTGAGTTTTCTACATTTTATTCATTGAGTCGCCAGCAAAAAAAGCATTTCGGTTTGTGCAATCCCAGATAGCACACATACATCTCCAAGATGTCTGTTAAAGAGCGCTTCACTTGGAAATTGAGCACTTAACTGCATCCATACTAATTCCTTTCTAGCTTGTTCTGTTCTAGATGAAAGGATGTTTCAGACTTCGTATTGCTATCACTTTTCTTGTCGTTAAGATGAATCACTTTTTGTATTCCTCATAAAAGCGTCTGCAAAATGAATAAATGTAAATGTCAAATATCTGATCTTTTAAAAAGTTTTATATGCATTCAAAGTCATTAACAGCGTCTTAAAGACGCTTTTTAAATGTCTGTTTAACGTGACAGGAAACATTTTACAGATGTTTTTCAGTTGAGCAAATGCTCAAAAAAAGCATCTCCCAGATGAAAACATGTACATCAAAACAGTTGTCTCTGAGATGTATGTGTGCAATGAGGAATTCAGAACTCAATTTAAAACTAATACAAATATTCAATCTTCAGTCATCCACTCATCATGTGGGTCCAACCTTGTGTGAGAGTCATTTTTCTGTGGAACACAAAAGAAGATATTTTGAGAAGTGTTTTTCAGTGCTCTTTGTTCCATGCAAGTCAGTGGGTTTAATCTTGTTTTTTTTGGTTTCCATTGTTCTTTAAACTATTCGTGTTCTGTTGAGGAAAGAAAGTAATACATGTTTGGAATGTAATGGGGGTCAATAAATAATGACAGAATAGATGATGTTCTTGTAAACAGTCCTACTCTACCCGCTCAAAGCGGGATTCGAACCGACATCTCTGGCATGGGAGGCAGGTGTGTTAACAAGGACGCAAAAGACCTAAGCCTTAAAGGGGACATATCATGCAAAATCCACTTTTTTAGCCCTTAAATGCATTTTGTTGTAGATTTTGAGTGTTTTTGAAGTACAGAAAAGATGAAATTATTCTCTTCAGGGCTTCGTTTAATCTTTATATTCTGTTTTGGTCATATTTTTCAACCTGTTCAGATTTTTCTGTTGTCTATGACGTTTTTTGAGCAAGTACGTCACCGGTATTTGCAGCGGAACTGACAAATAAGGACATTGACTACCGGTCCAACACTACGAGCAATCCGCCATTATTATTTCTCGCTCCGATTTTGTAGTCCAAGCTTAATCATGCAGAAGTTACGAGAGGGCTAGTCAAAATGTTCGGTTGTTGGATGTAGTGACCTGAAGCACTTCAAGGATCCCCACTTCAACAACCTCTGCCAGTATACAGAAGGGTTTGCCGATCGACTTCTATCATTTAGCTGCTGTGTTTCCTGATGCTTTCTAAACGTGAGTTATCGTTTTATTATCAATACAGATTTTTAGTGGTAAGATCAGACCACAGTCATTTATCTTGTCAGTGTGCTTGTTTTAACAAGAGAAATAGTCGACTTTCACTAATAACACAACATAGTTAACTTACATACCTGCCTCCATATGAACTTAAGACGTTCTGCAGGTTCGTTGTCGTCATCTTTTTCAAATCGCTCGCTCTGGCTCGAATATGTAAGGCTTGGTGGACAAGTCTTCCGATGTTGACATTTTGTTAACGTGTGAATAAAAATGTTCTTTGAAGCTATAGTAATCGTATCTCTTATCAAACTACAATAACGACCGAACAGCGGAGAGTTGAACCTGAGTTGAACTGACCATGAACTCAGCGACCTGGAGAGTAGGCGGTGTAAGCCGCATTGAAACGACTTGCTCACAGAAGCACATCAGAAAAGGGGTAGAAAAGGGGCCTGTGGAGCTATAATAATGAGGAATTCAGACCCAAGCATTGCAGTTATGCTTTATATAGACCACAAATGTATGATTTATAAGTAAAAATGAATGATTTAAAAGCATGATATGTACCCTTTAAGTGTCAGTCGCTAGTGTGGCTATTTAGACCAGGGGAGTGAGGTTTACTCACACAGCTCTTGCTTTCTTCTGTTACATTTACCTCTTTAAACCTTACTCCCATCTGGGTCATGGCACCAAATTTAACTGGTCCTATTCGACCCACTCCTTGTTGCATTCAAACCAGCATCTTGGGGATGGGAGATGGGCACGCTAACAAGGATGGCAAAGACCAGCAAGATGGCAAAGATGCCTCTTGAGGCAAGGGGAGTAAGGTTTACACATGCAGTGTAGCTTGTCTTAATTTCATGCTAAAAACCCATTGACTTTCATTGTATGCACAAACCCAGATGAAACATTCTTCAAAATATATTTCCACTGAAAAACCAAAGTCATACAGGTTTGGAACGACATGAGGGTGAGAAAATGATGATGGTGGTTTCATTTCTTTGGAGATCTATCACTTTAAGAATTCAGGTGATCTGTCATTTTTTTTAGCTTGCTCGTTGATTTTTTATGAAGCCATTATTAAGGGTCTTGATCAGATGGCACCTTAAACTTGCGCCTGCCCAAGATATCTGGAACATCTGCAGAAGGCCTAGGAGAAAAAAAAATACAATGCTCAAAATGTCTAAATGTACACTGTAAAAAAAAAATAAAATAAAAAGTTGCAGCCATAAATTAAGTACAGTCAACTTGGTTAAGTCATTCAAGTCATTCAGTCTTAAAAAAATGAGTTGAATCTTGTATAACTTAACATTTTTTAATAACTTATTTTAATGAGTTAAAGCAATGTAAAAACATGTTGTCATAACTTATTAATCATTCATTTTTTTACAGTGTATGTGTGTGTTAATACAGCTTGTATGCATATTTTTCAAAGTTGAAGAGACAGCGAGTATGGGTCCTCATGCAAAATAAATGTCATTATGAGTGAAGGCAGTAGTGTAAGTCACCTTGTCAACCACATCAACTGCAACTTTGTTTTGTTGTTGGTTTGAGACCTATGTTAAGTGGTCAACACCTTCCTTTTTACTTTATTTAAGAGGGTGTATTCAATCAGAAAAGACTTTCGGGTTGTACAATGCACATCAAAATCCAACTCATGCAGGTGAAAGATTTGTAGAAAATAGGCAAATCTCGCTACATTTCTTATATGGCCGTAAAATCATGCCACAAAGAGGCTCGATCAAAATAATGTCCTGGAAGTGATTGGCTCCTAGCATAGAATATGATTTGTGAGCTCAATAGGGAGCAAAAAGCCTCTCTCACTCTCCAGTGAGCCACAAAGATGTGTGCTGTTTGGCACCACTGCCTGCTAGAAGAATCAAATTACTCTCTGGCCCTAGAGAAAGACTGCCATATTGAGAGAGGGAATTCACGGTGTCGCAAATGTAATGAGTTTAATTTGTATCTGGTATACCTCACTAATGTAAAGTTATGAATATGTGAGTGACAAAATGATTTACACTGGTCAAAAGCTGTATAGATGAAATTCTTTTTTAGGGGCCGTTTGCACGACACTAAAAACGGAAAACTTTTTAAAGTAAAGTTTTTGAAAACGATACCAATATCATCCCCATGTAAACAACAAAAAAGTGAATCTTGAGAAAGCGATGTTGTCATGCACATGCGTATTGTGTTCAGTCTATAGGCACAGAGTGTTTCTTTTCAAGTGATATCGCCAACTACTGGCCTGACATGCATAATACAGCGTTTTTACATTGCAGTCTATATGAGAAAAAGTGTACAAGTTTAGTACATACCCTTAAGCTCTTGTGCTGATCTTAAAAGGGTAACTAAACCCCTGGTCAGAGCCTGACTCAACCCACTGGCAATATTTGAAAAATGCTGAAAAAGTGGGCAGATCCCAGTGGAGATAAGGGGACGAAATAGATGCTAAAACACTTTAGGGCTGTGAAACAATTAATCGCATCCAAAATAAAAGTTTGTGTTTACACAATATATGTGTGTTTAGTGTGTATAATTATTTTGTATGTATAAATAGACACACATGCATGTATATATTTAAGAAATATTTGCATGTATATACTATATATATTTTTACACAAAATGTATATTA
Source organism: Hybognathus amarus (assembly GCA_030378365.1). Classification (NCBI taxonomy): domain Eukaryota; kingdom Metazoa; phylum Chordata; class Actinopteri; order Cypriniformes; family Leuciscidae; genus Hybognathus; species Hybognathus amarus. The sequence continues at coordinate 64,526 of JAQIUQ010001545.1, forward strand.
TACATAAATATAAATATGTGATATATTAATAACACATTTTTCTTATATGTATACATGCATGTGTGTGCATTTATATATACAAAATAATTCTACACACTAAACACACATGTGTTATGTAAACACAAACTTTTATTTTGATACGATTAAATCGCGATTAATCGTTTCACAGCCCTAAAACAGCTCTATCCTGATCATTTTCAATACTCGCAATCCAACTCCTGACTCGCTACAGTGGTTTTGACGAAACAAGCTGGTTTTTATACTGCCAAGGGCGTAGCTTCGTATCAAGAGCGTGGTGAGCTGAAACGTGCGTACGTCACGAAGAACCGCTAACATCCAATAGGAAAATTCAACTGCAGTAGCCATCGTTCAACCTGAAGAGGGCAGCACTAAGACGTTTTTACACCATATATTGTAGAAATAAAACACTTTATACACAAATGTCAAAAAAGTTACTCGAATCAATGACTGGCATCAATAAAGATCCATTCTTACAGATCATTAACTAAAAATGTTGGTTTAGGATTTAGTTACTCTTTAAACATCAGTGTTGTGTTAGAAGAGGCTGTAAATGCTTGTCTCACCCATCATCCTGTAAGCTCTCGGCTGCTGTAGAAGCTGCTGTCTCCACAAATGTCCCCATCCGGCTCTTCGATCGTTCTACATTAAGCTGGTTTTGAGTCCCTAAGAATGAGAAAGAAAAAGCAGGCATGGGGTTTTTCCATTTTACACAGATTTCAGTATTTTCCAACCTGAAGTTTGACCTACGTCGATTGCGTATACCCACGCCAATCATCTTCCCAAATTTATGAGAAGCATAAATCATGTAATTGTCAACAAAAGATATAAGCTTCAAGGTCCCCCAGGGGTTTCCCTATAATTTAACAGCCATAAATATTAGTATTTGAATTTCACTGTTGCATTACAGATTCTTATTGCATTTTACAAAACTGTCCCACAATCTTTAAAGAGTCTCCTCAGAACTAAGGGTTTCGTGGATTGAATTTATACTGACATTCTGAGGGATTGCACAGCAATGCAACTATTATCATTATACGGTAATTATTAGTAGTATTAGTATTATTATTAGTAATAATGTAAAATCATATTGAATGGGGAAAAACAGTTTATTTGTTTTGTTGTTTGTCTGGCTGATCACATGCCTGAGAAAGACAGAGACCACAGAATGAGACTGCTGTTCATTTGCTGAACACATCCCTGGTGCCTGTTTACATAATTCAGTGCATGACTGCCATGTGCTCTGAGGGCATAATACAGGCCGCGAAAATTTACTGCATAATCATTCTTTTTATAGCCTTTTGCTGCCAAGCCACATGCACACAGTTTTAAAGAATACCTCGAATTCATATAAAACCTTACGGTCTGATAATATAAAAGTATCTTCTTTGCAACCAAAAAAAAAAAACAAGAAACAAGAAAATCTACTGTAGGAAATGAGGCATCATATCAAATTACAATTTTTCTCCAGATTATCAATCTATTCATCTGAGCACAAATCTCATAACGACTGTGAATTATGTATAGAGTAGAAACAGATGTGTGGACTGACGCAGGAAATGGCCGGTGAGGAGGTAACAAGGACACACAGTTGCTGCATGAGGGACGCTGGGCTGCTTGGATTACGTGTCAATGTAATTTTCACAGCAGGGCAAAGAGTGAGCTTTCTGATTAAATGAACATGGTTTCCTGGTTGCCTATCTCATTTCATAACTTAAAGTGCCTAAAACACTGTTACAGAAAGTTTCAAAGTACTGTTAAATAATGTTGCTCGTCCACTAATTCCTTCAACAAGAGATCACAAACGCTGTTGGATTATGGACCCCTTTTCACTGACAGAAAAACGCTCTTGAGTGAGAGGTGTTTTAAACCCACGGATTCTAATGGTTCAAAGGGGAAAGCTTTCAGGTCCTTTAAGACCAAAGAAAGATCCCAGATTGGAACCGAGAGGGCCGCGGGGGTCTCATACTCCTGGCTCCTCTGAGGAAGCGGATGATGAGCTTGTTCCTTTCTATCGACGCGGCGACTCTGCGAACGCCGCAATAGCCGCAGCGTACACTTTGAGCGTGGAAGGGGACCTGCCCTTGTCCAACAGCTCTTGGAGGAAGAAAGTACACACGAAACCCCACATGTGCGTGGGTCCAGGCTAGGGATGCACCGATATGACAATTTTGGCCGAATACCGATAACCGATAATTATTTATATTTGAAAGCCGATAACCGATATATTGGCCGATAAATCTAAATTCAAATTTTTGAGAGCCTGATTATAAATAAGTCTTCTCATTAAAAGTCAAGATACAAACACAATTATGATGTTCTTATTTTAATGTTGTGTAGCCAATATGACTGTTATGAACTGCTCCGAGACTGGGAGATGAAGATCCAAATGCAGCTTTATTAAGAATAGTCGTACAGGCAGGGTCGAGAATCGGCAGACAGAACAATGGAGAACAGACAGTGGGAAATCCAAGAAACAGGCAGAGGTCAGGGCAGGCAGCAATAATCAAAATCCAAGAACAATCCAAAATCAAAAACCAGAAAACAAACACGGAAAACGCTCAGAAATGCAGACACACAGTACAACAAGACTTCGCAAACAGTGAATGTGAACACAAGGTATATATAGACAGACTAACAGGATGAGACACAGGTGAATGCAATCAGTGAATGAGGTACAGGTGAATGTGATCAGTGATGATGAGTCCGGGCAGTGAGTTCTGGGAAATGTAGTTATTAGTGAAACAAACATCTGGTGTGGAGTGCCCTCTGGTGACTCTCAAGGGCACTCCACCTGGTGACCGTTACATAGCCCCACCCCAAAGAGCGGCTTCCAGACGCTCAAAAAACAGTCCAGGAGGGAGGTGGAGCGGAGGCGGATCTGGGGGAGGGATGGAGGGCCAGGTCCGTGGAGCGGAAAAGGACCTGCAGACTGCGGCAGAATGGATGGCCAGGGCAGAAACGACCCTCAAGAGACCAGGGCGGAGCAGGCTGTGCGATTGAATAGGGCAGAGCAGGCTGTGCGGGCGACCAGGGGCGGAGCAGGATGAGCGGGCGGCCATGGCGGTGAAGACCCCTCGGGTGGCCACGGCGTTGAAGACCCCTCGGGCGGCCACGGCGGTGAAGACCCCTCGGGCGGCCACGGCGGTGAAGCCCTCTCGGGACCAGAGACCGGCTCGGGACCAGACACCGGCTCAGGAACAGACACCGGCTCAGGAACAGACACTAGAACAGAAAAGGTCACAAGGACAGACAAACACAGACACAAACACTGGCTCGGGAGCAGACTCTGGATCGGCCATCTTGTCCGGAGACACTGGATCGGCCATCTTGTCCGGAGACACTGGATCGAGCCATCTTGTCCGGAGACACTGGATCAGCCATCTCGTCCGGAGACACTGGATCGGCCATCTGTCCGGAGACACTGGATCGGCCATCTGTCCGGAGACACTGGATCGGCCATCTTGTCCGGAGACACTGGATCGAGCCATCTTGTCCTTAGACACTGGTTCGGAGGCGGCCATCTTGTCCTTAGACACTGGCTCGGAGGCGGACATCTTGTCCTTAGACACTGGCTCAGAGGCGGTGACGTGAACGGTCTCTGGATTGGCAGAAGTAACATGAATAGTCTCTGAATCTGCCATCTTGTCAATAGATACTGGCTCGGAGGCGGCCATCTTGTCCGTAGACACTGGCTCGGAGGCGGCCATCTTGTCCGTAGACACTGGCTCGGAGGCGGCCATCTTGTCCGTAGACACTGGCTCGGAGGCGGCCATCTTGTCCGTGAGACACTGGCTCGGAGGCGGCCATCTTGTCCGTAGACACAGGCTCGGCAGAAGTGACGTGTAGCGTCTCTGGCTCGGCAGAAGTGACGTGGAGCGTCTCTGGCTCGGCAGAAGTGACGTGGAGCGTCTCTGGCTCGGCTGAAGTGACGTGGAGCGTCTCTGGCTCGGCTGAAGTGACGTGGAGCGTCTCTGGCTCGGCTGAAGTGACGTGGAGCGTCTCTGGCTCGGCTGAAGTGACGTGGAGCGTCTCTGGCTCGGCTGAAGTGACGTGGAGCGTCTCTGGCTCGGCTGAAGTGACGTGGAGCGTCTCTGGCTCGGCTGAAGTGACGTGGAGCGTCTCTGGCTCGGCTGAAGTGACGTGGAGCGCTCAGGCTCGGCGGGACGAGACTCTGGCTGGGCTGTCTCGGTGGGACGAGACTCTGGCTGGGCTGTCTCAGGCGGACGAGACTCTGGCTGGGCTGTCTCGGCGGGACGAGACTCTGGCTGGGCTGTCTCGGCGGGACGAGACTCTGGCTGGGCTGTCTCGGCGGGACGAGACTCTGGCTGGGCTGTCTCGGCGGGACGAGACTCTGGCTGGGCTGTCTCGGCGGACGAGACTCTGGCTGGGCTGTCTCGGCGGGACGAGACTCTGGCTGGGCTGTCTCGGCGGACGAGAACTCTGGCTGGGCTGTCTCGGCGGACGAGACTCTGGCTGGGCTGTCTCTGGCTGGACGGTCTCTGGCTGGACGTAGTTGATGTGAATCTCTGGGATGAAGCTCTCTTCACAAACGGAGAGCGCCTCTCTCCAGTTCAGACCGTATAAATCAGGGAGCTCCCTCGGGTTGACTTCCTTAGCCCCCAGCTGGTAACACAATTTGATCGCTTCGTCTCCCAGGGAGCACGAGGCAGCAAGTGAAGCAAAACCCCATGTGTATTGGAACAGATCTTGGCTATTCAGGGCCAAGGCCGCGATCTGTCCAGCGAACTCCCGGATCTGTGCTGCTGGATTCATCTTGGTAACTGCTGGATCTTAGTGTGGCGAAGTCTTCTGTTACGAACTGCTCTGAGACTTGGAGATGAAGATCCAAATGCAGCTTTATTTAGAATAGTCGTACAGGCAGGGTCAAGAATCAGCAGACAGAACAATGGAGAATACACAGTGGGAATCCAAGAAACAGGCAGAGGTCAGGGCAGGCAGCAATAATCAAAATCCAAGAACAATCCAAAGTCAAAAAAACAGAAAACAAACACGGAAAACGCTCAGAAATGCAGACAAACAGTACAACAAGACTTCGCAAACAGTGAATGTGAACACAAGGTATATATAGACAGACTAACAGGATGAGACACAGGTGAATGCAATCAGTGAATGAGGTACAGGTGAATGTGATCAGTGATGATGAGTCCGGGCAGTGAGTTCTGGGAAATGTAGTTATTAGTGAAACAAACATCTGGTGTGGAGTGCCCTCTGGTGACTCTCAAGGGCACTCCACCTGGTGACCGTTACAATGACAGACTTGTGCTGCACATTTTGCACTTTTAAATGGATTTTCCTTTTTTAAAGTGGTTTCAATCATATATCAAGCAATTTAAAAGCATCATGTTGAACAGTGCGCATCTAAAGTGCCTCAGCTGAAGGAAACAATACATAATTTATTGGCTTTTAGATATCGGCTAAATGTTCTTGTTGGGCCGATAACGATAACATTAAAAAATGGTCATATATCGGCCGATACCGATAATGTGGTCGATATATCGATGCATCCCTAGTCCAGGCTTTTAGTAGTGCACAATTCAGAGAACACTGACCATTTCAGACGCACAGAGCCTTCTTGTAGAAGCAGCTGTGGACTGCGAGATCATGTTCATGACCCTTTTTGATTATCCAAGCAAAGTGGCACCGAGTGGCACGTTTTCATGATCCTATTGATTATCTGTTGTAACAGTAAGATCGGAGGGAAAGCGTTCTCGACCGCTATCATCATACAGTTTATATGAAGGCATTTCTCTGGGTTTGACCACAGGCCAAAGACCGGTCTGCCCTTGAAAAGAGCGCCCCAACCTGAGTTGGAGGCGTTCGTCGAGTAACCTGTTGGTGTGACAGCTCCCATTGTCACTCCAACCGGCCACTAGCCAGCGCCTCTGAGTAACTCTGATTCGGAATGCCGCCTGATGCTCAGGCTCGGTGAGGCAATTGAGCGTTCAACCAGCGTTGCAGCAGGCACATTCGCCAGATACCCAGCTGAAGTACTGCTCCAGCTGAAGCCATATAACCCAGCATCCTCTGAAATGTCTTTAGAAAACTGAGTTTTGTACTTTTTCAAAGTTCAAGAACTTTCGGAGGCGGGACTTGGGAGCTGAACATGCTGATTGGTTGAGTTCACGCAGCTTTTTATTTCAACCACCTTTACGCGGCTTTAGTTGACAGTTGCTTATAGAATGTCTAAGGTCTACTATCAAAATAAAGTGTAACCAAGACATTTGATTCAGCAAAAAATAGGTTTAGTTGTATGCTTTTAATTAGTAGCAAAGGTGTCTTTACATATGTGTGTCATACCAATTAAATTTACACATTTGGCAACACTTTTATCCAAACGCATTGCATCCAAACTATATTTGCTTTTTAATTCATGCATTGACTGGAAATCAAACCCATGCTCCACTGTTTCAGCTACAGGAACACTGTGTTTAAAGGGATAGTTCGGCCAAAAATTATATTTAAACCATGCATTAAAAACTTCCGGCAACGATCGTCGCGACGGTTCCTATGCTACGTGCGTTCACGGGTGACGGAAGTCGGCGTACGAGGGTCAGGACGTCAGCGTAGGAAATGTTGCGATGTCACGACGGTTCCTGCGCTACGTACGCCGACTCCAATCACCCGTGAACATACGTCGATCGTTGCCGGAAGTCAGATATTTTCATTTATAAAGTTTTAGATATGTATATTTTTACGATAATACCGCACGGATTACCCTCAGAAGGCCTTCGTTTATCACCCTGGAGCCGGATGGATGACTTTTGTGAAGGATTTATGCACATTTTTGTGACTTGAAGGAGCTGGACCCTATTTCTTCACATTATATCCACTGAAGGGTCAAAGACATTTTCTAAAATAACTGAAAATGTGTTCGTCTGAAACAAGATTGACAAATGCATCTCAAACGGCTTGAGGGTGAGTAATACATGGTTTAAATATAATTTTTGGCCGAACTATCCCTTTAATATATTCTGTTTTATGGCAGTGGTTGTGTTTCCATTAGGGTACTGACATTGCTGTTTTCGGCTAAGTTCAACAAGAGTTGCAGCTATTATCAATGAAAACGGTTAGGATGTAAAAATTCATCTTTATTGGAATTAGAGTTTTAGCTATTACCCATTAAATCCATAATACCATTTCACATGAAATAACCTACTGGCAAGGCTCTATATTAGCTTGGAACAGAGCTCAGGACTTTGTCACGGCCTCCTGCCTCAGATCCGGCAGGCCAGAGAGAGTGTAAATGAGAAGCAGTGGACAGCTCTACATTGACCCTGAGAAAATATAGTTACTCTAAAATGGTGTCATAGGGAATCAGTCTTCAATTGTCAGACTGGAACCAGAGAGATATGTCTGAATGGGTTTGTGTGTGCGCATCCACGTGACATGTAACAGTCACTTACCCTCTCGTGTGAGTGAAGCCACAGGCTGTTCAGGGGCTGGATTTGAATTTGTAGCCATTGGGTGCACTCTGAAGTTGCCTGAGAAAATAAGATTGTCCTGATTATCCTAAATGTGTTGCAACATGAATGGTCTCTCATCACAAAAGCAAACAAATCTCATGTTACACAGCATAATCTTAATCAAGATCGCCTCTTTAGTGAAATCATTTAAAGCTTTTAAATAGAATTGATAGGCACTATTCAGAATTTAATTTGGAAGGTTTTTTTAAGTATGGGAGCCTAAAGAATGCATTTGAATTTAAAGTTGGCATGAAATGCATTTTGCAATGATTTTTCGGTACCGCTTCCTTTTACAGTACAGTATTTACAGGGTACTTACAGTGTACTTACCTAGAAAGTACTGGCTAATATAAGGTAAGTACATGGAACAGGGTTAGGTTTAGGGGTAGGTTCAGGGTTAGTACTAGTTATTACCCAGTAATTGTAGTTACTAAAATAAGTACATAGTATTTACATGAGTAACTGGACTGTAAAAGGAAGCGTTACCGATTTTTCTTTCCTATGATACATATACAGCCCCCTCCAAAAGTATTGGAACGGTAAGGCAAATTCCTTTTTTTGTTGTTCACTGAAGACATTTGGGTTTAAGACCAAAAGATAAGTATGAGACAAGAGTTCAGAAGTTCAGTTTTTATTTCCTGTTATTCACATACACAACATACCACCCCTTTGTTTGAACCCATCCATTTTTCAAGTGAGCAAAAGTATTGGAACATGTGACTGACAGGTACTTCTTGTTGCCCAGGTGTTCCCTTTTGAGTTGATTGTCCAAACATTAAATAGCTCTGCATGACTAGTCTAAGGGGCTGTTTACACCTGGCCACTTCATGCGTTTTCTGTGATCGGATAGCTATCCGATCGTGAAAGACCAGGTGTAAATGCCCCCTGAAACACATTTCGAGACGGATTTGAATCCGATCACTCAAACCACTTCAGAAGGTGGTCTGGGCCGCATTCCAGACGAAACTGGACATGTGTAAATGCATCTGGTTCTTGAAACCACATATGTAAATGTTACTACTCCCAAAAATTATTGGCCATATGTCATGCTATTTTAGTCAGATATGACGACGCTACTGCGACACGCATCACCTCAGATGAGCAGCTGAGCGCCTCTGGAGCCAGCGCGGCGCAATCTATCGCAAATCGAAAGTGAAAGTAAGTCGCAGACGATTAACGCTACCATCTTCATTAAAACTAAATAAACGAAATGATCTTACCAGTTCTGTTGCCACTCTCTCTTATCACCGTCTTTGCTGATTTTGAAGTTAGCCGATGATCAATAAAATGCAGCTCATTTCTGTTGCTTTCGGTGACGTGCACTTCATTAAATCCGCATATAACGTGGGAAGTTGAAGATCGGATTTATATCCGTTTTGCAAAAACACATTTATGTGACCAGGTGTAAATGTAATCGTTTTGATAAATCAGATAGCTATCCGATCTGAGAAAACGCATGAAGTGGCCAGGTGTAAACAGCCCCTAAGTTTTCATCCTTGGTTCAAACCTATAAAGACTGCATTTCCTGTTAAAGAGTATAAACCAACATGAAGACCGGAGAGCTCTAAATTGGAGAAAAGCAAGCCATTGCCAAGCTGAGAAAAGAAGGAAAGTGACCAGAGCCATTGGACAAACATTGGGTACTGCAAGACACAACCATTTAGAATGTCCTGAAAAAGAAATAAAAAAAAAATAAAAAAACAGAAAAATTGTGAGAGCTGTGAAGAAAACCCCCAAAACATCAGTAAGTGACCTCACCAACGACCTCAGGGGTGAAGGTAGACTCAGAGAGCAGAAATATAGAGGCCACACCACAAGATGCAAACCACTCATCAGCAGTAAGAATCAGAAGGCCAGATTGAAATTTGCAAAGAAGTACAAAGATGAGCCGCAAAAATTCTGGAACACAATCTTATGGAGTGATGAGACCAAAATTAATCTCTGCCAAAGTGATGGAAAGGCCAAAGTGTGTAGAAAGAAAGGAATTGCTTATGATCCAAAGCATACAAGCTCATCTGTAAAGCATGCAGTGCTAATGTCATGGCTTGGGCAGGCATGGCTGCTTCTGGAACAGGCTCATTAATATTTATTGATGTAACTGATGATGGTTGCAACAGAATGAATTCAGAAGTGTACAGAAACATTTTGTCTGCCAATTTACGGAGAAATGCATTGATTCACGAGTTCACACTTACAAATGATTGACCTTAACCTTATTTGTAAAAATTAATTACCTGCTGAATTTTTCTAAATAGCATTCTTAAATTCTGAATTTTGCACAGCTGTTTAAAGTGTTATGGCTGCTATAAAATCTAATATTATGTAGTCTTACCTATATTGGGCAGTATGTGATGAAAGTTGAACCATGCTCTTATGAAAGGGTAGACGGCAATGAGGAGACCTGCAGAACACCCACAGAGAACAACAGATATTGACTGAAATGTTCAATCATCGTCCTTCATGTCCGGCTGACAAGACCTGCATGTTCCCACCTTGTTTTTTTGTCTTAATTGTCTTAACCAACCAGACAGCATACACATGCAAAACAGCATAGCATGGAACATTTTCAGAGTATACACTTTTAGAAGAAATGGTTCAATTTAGAACCAGAAATGGTTCCATCCCCCGCTTCATTTTAACCATAGAACCATTTTTTGGTAAAAGGTTCTTGGCCAAGTATGGAACACCAGGGTTCTATATAGAACCCAGAGGAACCCTTTATTAAAAGAGTTTATAGAACCTTTCAGGGGTTCCAAATACGTAGCGCTGATGGAACTTTTTAAGGTTCTATATAGAACCTTTTTTTTCTAAGAGTGTACCTCTAATATTACAGGATTTATCTCTGTTCACTGGCTTGCTGAGAGAGCTGCACACTAAAGACGTCCCCCCATGCATATTGCATTACACTGCAAATTGAACCAAAATTTGCACATTATTAAGTCAAGCAGACAGAAACGAAGCAATTGTGAGCAGTGAATTGCCACAAAAAGAATGCTAATGTTTCATGCTAAGATTATTCTAAGTCTCAAAAGTCCTTCACTCTAATTTGACATGCCTTCCCTAAAACGACTTGTATCCTTGTGGCTATAATGAAAGTGTGCATTTGAGTTCTTTCTCTCCTGTCAGTCTCCTTGTGTTTTCGAGTGGTCTGAGGCTGATGGCGAGACAAACTGCAGGGACTGTGCTGGATTTTGATTATGCAACTACTGTTCAAGCTGCGAATCAATTCCTGTTTTTCAAAGGACAAGGCACCTCTGCTGGCTTTGTGTTTTGGCCAATTTCTTTTATGAGAGGCCACTGGAAGGTATGATTGCGGCATGCTGAGGGGCTTCTTTTACCACGTGCCTTGCTTGCATTTCCTCTCTCTCCTACAATTTTTTTCTTTTGGTTCTTCTTTGTCGTTTTTGTTCTCTAACCTCCTCCAGTCTTTCTCTCCTAACTCACCCCAGACTTATGAATCCATCACGGTGGTTGATGCAGAGTGTGGCGCTACCAATTGATCTGTCCCGTTTGACAGGAGAGATGTTCACGCACCAATAAAGACCTCAGAGCCAATGTGTGCATCCATGCCAGCAATGAGATGGCTTCAAGAATAGGAGTTTAGTCTGGGTAGATTTGACACGAATGAAGGAGGCTGCGAATTGTACTGTAAGGTTGTTGCTGACACGTTTCAATCTTCCAACCATCAGCAAGATGCAAGTGTGATGCTATAAGTTCAATAAACAAGGATTTAGTTACAATTAATAACTGCATACCAAATATATGTTGGTAATACTTTTTTGATAAGGTACTTAACTATCAATGAGCAATACATTTGTTAAAGTAATTAATCTTTGACAATGTTAGTTAAATACAAATGCAACTGTTCATTGTTCAGTTCTCAGGTCCATTGAATAATATGAACAGATACAACTTTTGATTTTAATTATGTATTAAATGTTGAAATTAAAATTGACTAAAATTAATAAATGCATTTTAGGTCATATTAACTAATGTTGTTAACTAATTTTTTTATTGTAAAGTGATACATTGTCAATGTCAACTACAACTGAAAATATTTTAAAAAATTGAAAAATATTTTCGTTCATTGAAATAAAGCTGAAGTACAAAAATTCCCTGGCAACTATCTGAAATAAAATAAAAAAAAATACTCAAACAAAAATTAAATAAAAATAATTGAAAGCTAAATAGAAATATTGAAAAATCGACTAAACGAATAAACTAAAAATGAAAACTAATATAAAATAAAAGCATATTAAAATAGTAAAAATATAGTAAATAAATAATTATAAATACCCTCTGAAAAAAATACTGGGTTGTTTCTATTAGGAGAATGCTTTGTGTTTGTTTCCTGTGACCTAGTTTTCATGTGTCATGCTCATTCAACCCCACTCCCTGTGCTTCCAGACTCCATCTCCCCACCTCCTCTTCCCAGATCAGCCAGTTCCCCAGCCCCACCTCCCTGGTTTCCTTCAGGCCCTCTGCATCTCCTACACTTTTTTGTGATAAACTGCCTCAGAGCTTCAGTCCTCCAGCTCCGCCCAGTAGGGAGGTTTCCCTTGCTCTGCTTCCAGCCTATAAGCCCGTTGCTCAACCTCGGCCTGTTGACCTGTCAGCTCCGCCTTGGCTCCTCCTTCTCTCGGCTCCACCATAAATCTTCATCCTGATGGCTCCACCATACTCCCTCATCCCACCGCAGCACCTTGGTCAGACATTGTCCTGCCTGCAACTTCGGCACCATCTGGCTCCATCTTCCCCCTTCCTGTTTCCATCTTGGTTGTCCCCAGGGTGTCGTCTCCCGAGTCTTCACCGTGGCTCCTCACTCCCTCAACTCCACCCTGAGGCTTTGTCCTGGCTGGACCCTGGACCACCATCTGGCTCCTCCTGTCCACTCCCCATGGACTGTTTTGTTTGCCCCAGACTTTTTTTGTCCTTCTCCTCTTCCACATCCTCTTCCAGAGCCCTCCTCAGTTGGACCATGTACAGCGTGAGGACGCTCCTTCCAGAGGGGTTGTTATGTCAGGGGTATGCTTTGTGTTTGTTTTTGTTTCCTGTTACTAAGGGGCAGTTTACACGACACCGTTTCCAACTAAAAACATAAAAACAAAAAACGACGACGAGTTTTCAAAACGGGTTTCGAAGTGCAAGTCTTCGAAAACGGTCTCTGTGTAAACAACAAAAACGTGAATTTCTGAAGAATCTATGAAGTCATGCACATGCGTATTACGTGTTCAGTCTATAGTGTTTCAGCGCCATCTAATGGCCGGGCAGCAAAATACAGGGTTTTTAGTCATTTTTTGTAGATGCGTGTGAATGGGGATCGTTTTGATACTGGTGTCATCTGTACACATAAAACTCAAAGGTAAAACTTCTCCATTATATATAAGTATATTGTCGTGTAAACGTACCCGTAGTTTTCAAGTCTGTCATCATCATTCAGTTCACCTGATGTTAATCAATTAGATCATTAGTTTCCTCATTAGTTCTGGTATTTATCTAACGCTGTTTTGGTTCAGTCTTTTGTCTTGTCTGACAAATTAATGTAGTTGGGTTCTCCTGATGTTTAAAGACTGCTTCCCTGTACTGTCGTAAGCTTCAATCGGCACAGCCACCCATGACAAATATGGACAAACCCAACCATTGGTTTACATTTTTATATATAAATTTTAAACCTAATGGTTGGGTTCATCCATATTTTAGACTGAAACAAACCAGCATTTTTTAAAGTGATATGAATAATACTAATATAAAACAATCCCACCTTCGCATTCAAATAAATATGGCATCTACTCACTCAAACAATGCTATGTTGTTCGAACCCAAATTTGGGTAAAAAATTGACAAACCCAAGTGTTGGGTTAAAAATGTTATTTTAATTTTAACCCAACTTCAACTTTCACTTCCAACGGTAATTTTTTGTTATCGCATTTTGTAACCCAACATTTAGTTGTGTCCATATCTGACCCAAATTTGCATTGAAACAACTCAGGCTTTTTTAGAGTGCTCTGACTAAGGTTCATCAGCTTGATCATCTGACTTGACGGTTAAATGTACCTGCAAGGGCCCATACAGGTAATGCTGACGTTTCTCCAGCAGTAAACAATAGTTTAAAGCGTGTGTTGTGCAGCTCTATTGTGACAGGGTCCTGTGTAGATTACACCATCGTAAGCAGGTGGCTTGGATTACAGACCTGGATCAAATGATGGATGAGCCTTTTTTTGTTGTTGTTGCTCAACAGTGAGTGACTGCAGGATGATACTACAGTATGCAGCCATTTCCAACATCCTTCTTGCTATTTAGGTTTATTTATTGTTGACATATGGCAAAGAATAATGATGTGAGATGGAAGTGTGCTGATATGAAGCAGAGATTAGATGTAGTGTTAAAAATGCATGATATGCAAAAGAGCCATGCACTGTGGAATAGTCAGTGAAGCAGCAGAGAACTAACTGCAAACCCCTTAAGATTCATGCAGCAAATTCAAAGGATAGTTCACACACACACAAAAAAAGAAAATTATGTCACTCACACTCATTTCATTCTAAACTTGAATGAAATGTGAAATGTCAAAGCTGCTTTTTTTTCCACACAGGGAAATGAATGGGGACCAGGGGTTGTCAAGCATTAAAAAGGATGAAAAATTGCTTGTGCGTTCACACCGAACGAGATAGCGCGTCAAATTCGCGCCTGACGCCTCTTGTTTGACGCTTGACCACTTTGTGTTAATTTGCGTGTCAAGAGTGACACTAACGTGCATAAAAACAAAAGTTTGAAGCGAAATTTACGCGCGTGACTCGCTGTCAGAATCGAAATCCGTTGGCGGCCATTGTTTTTATGTCAACCGAGTATTCATCGAGAGATTCATCGCACTGTATTTGCTCTGGATAGCAGAACAGTGGCGTGGGATCATTCGTCGCCGTATTTTTGTGTCCTCCGGACCCTTCCGAGGTGAACCGTTTGGCTAGTTTCACCATTAGCTCGCTCCAGGAGCTGCGCTGGATGACGGCCGCTATTACTACGGCACGAACTTATGCACATGTTGATTGTCTTTACATCATAATACTATTTCATCTAGATATGGGATGAATAACATTCAATACAAAATGAACATGTCTCATAGAAATAATGTTTTAAGTGATAAAATATTTGCATTGTTGTGCATAATCCCAACAATGCATTTAGTCATATTACAAAATAATTTAATGAAGCATCCAGACACTTCACCACGTGAGCAAGCAGCTAGGCTCCTGATTGGTTAACGCGGCGCGAATTCACGCCAAAGTTCAGATTTTCAGACTCGGGCGGCAGGCGCGAATTCGCGTCAAACGCGTGAATGCACAAATGGCACTAACTAATTCATTCGCGCTGTAACGCGTCGACCAGACGCTCAATTGACGCGCGAATGAAGCGAATTCGCGTCTTCGCGCCGCGCTCCACGCCTCATTCGCGCCGCAGGAATTTTTTACGCGCGTAGGCGTCTTTGCATTGACTTAACATTGAAATCATTCGCGCCTGACGCGCTATTCGCGTCCGGTGTGAACGCACCATTCAGAGTTTGACAAAAATTACTCCAATGTTATATATTGAATCTTCAAAAGTCATGATAACTAACATTTAAGCCATTATTAACAAATAAATCTATATTGAAAGCCATGTTCACCATTTAACTCCCAATGTGTAGGAAAGGGTAGCTTGGACATTCTGACAAATATCTTCTTTTTGTGTTCAAAAGAAGAAAACAAGTCACATTTGTAATGACATAAGGGTCAATATTTGTTGAACTATCCTTTGATTGAATTTACCATGCATTAAAGATGAATGTACAGTATTAAGTGATGGAATCAATCGTTCACACCGAGCGCTATTCTCGTTCAGGTGTGAACGCACAATCAATCATTGGAAAATCCCTCGTTAATCTAAATATTAGGGTGATGTATCTCCCTTAGATATCCATGGTGGATTTGGCCAATCAGACAGAGAGAATTACAACTTACCAAGCCCCCCTGCCCCGAGGAAAATTCCCCCTACCGCATCTGCATCACAGTCCTTTGACACGCCAATGATGATACAACCTGCCACAATACTGAGCAGGGCTGAGCCCACCCGCAGCCCATGGTACTCCCCAATACTGAGCCGCGTTCATTCGGCAGGTGGAACCGCCCCACCTGCCCCGTCTGGCTGTCCCACACGTGCTTACAGAAGCAGATCACTGTATGGAAGTTTCACTGTTTGTGAAATGGGTTAACAGAGACTCTACTTTCTCCTCAAGGCTCTTCATACATCTTTAAACATGGGCTCTGGTTACCTTGCCGGATTCATGCTTGGTCCCTTCAAACTAATTTGGGTCTGATTGAAGGCGACTAATCATTTGAGTAGGAAAGCCAAGCCAGGCATAACAGACTCATGCTACTTGAGTGTTTACGCTGAATGGCCAAAAGGGCCATGCATTTGTAAGCAAATGAACTGTGTAGAACAATATAGCGTGCTTGATCCCTAAATCCAATGTTGCATCTATGCATAATCAAGTGTGAGGTGTATTAGTAAAAACCTGAACCAGAACGCCTATTCTCTGCTGCTAATTCTTACCTAATAAACATGCACAAAGAAAACCGTTAGGCAGACACTATTTTTGTCACCCATTTAGAAATACACTTTTAACTAATCCAACGTGTCAAAGATGTGTGATTTTAAAGTACTCATCTGCATAAAGGACTAAATTACCTGATGTTCCCAATCTCTTCAAGTGCTGTTTACGTAGGAGTCAGAGTGTCACTGCTGGGGACAAAAGATATACCTGTAATAAAAATAAAAACACATTGCATAACATGGGTTGAGGTCACTGACAGACACTGTGCAATATGGTTTATGAATGAAGCTGGCTCTTTAGCATATATCCTCATCAGTCAAATCATGACAAGTCACATAATACATAGAAAGCTGCTTCACACTAATAAGAGTGTTAATGTTACATTCATCAATTATGAAACAAACTCAATTTCAGCTGTAAAGCAGCTCTATAAAAAGAGCTAACAATTCTAAGAGTGTTTTAAATGTTATCTAAACATTTCATGAACGATGTACAGATAATGTTTTTGTGCTAATGTTTTGAGAACATTATTAAAGAGCTAGATAGCGCTGAATGGACGTTCTATGAACGTTACAAGAGCGTTTGTCATAACTTTGAGAGAACCTTTCCATAATTTTAGCCTGCTGCATGCTAATTTAGAAGAGTTTCTGTTATGTTGGGGTGTTTTGGGGAGCTTGGTTTGTTCTTGTTGTGTTTATTCAGCAATTGTTATGCTATGCTAATGCTATCAAAGCATTGTGTTACCAAATAACAAGTTAGCATTTCCTGAATTAACTAATTAAAGTAGGGCTGTGCAAAGATTAATTGCGATTTATCGGCATCCAAAATAAAACTTTGTTTTTATGTAATATATTTGTGTGTGCTGTGTATAATTATTTTGTATATATAAAGAAGTTTTTGTAGAAGTGAAATAAATTAAGAATGTGAAACAGAAAAAAAGTTATAGAAGTGTATGAAAATGTACAATAAAAAAAATTAATTATTCATATTTTATATAAAATTTATATTTTCAAAACCTGGGCGACTTTAAAACTGCAAAAAAAAAAAAAATCAAAGCCAAAAATCTGAATAAGTTGTGTTTCAAATTTTAGGTTGATATCTCAAAAAATGAGCTTTCAGTAAGATTTTGTTTGGGCGCAGTACCAAACTTTTCACTAGATGACAACCAGACTCCATTACTGCCCATATAAGGGCGCCTCCATTTCCATATGAAATAATAATAATTATAAAATAATTGAATGGAGGCTATCTTTTGAACTCTTGGCATGAAAACAAACAGGTTTCTACCATTCTTTCATGATTTTTCATGTTCATCACAATTTCAAAATAAAGGTCTAAACACACCTTAGAATATGAAAATATTATTGTTGCAAATTGATAAATTACGGCTCCTCTGTAATATATTTTGAAAATCAATCACCAAATATGAAAACTAGAGATTCTAGGGCTAGGCTTTCAAATGATATATAGTTTGTCAAGATTAGTTTAGGTTTAGTATAGGATAATACTGTTTTAAAAATGTAATGGATTTGGGCCCACCGGTGGGCCCGTGACACTTAAGGGGTTAAATATATACATGCATGCAAATGTATTTATATATACAAAAATAATGATACACAGCACACACACATTTATTATGTAAACACAAACTTTTATTTTGGATGCGATTAATTGCAATTAATCTTTGCACAGCCCTAAATTAAAGTTATCCAAGTTTTCTCTATTAAAAATATTTAAATTGAGATTACATGAAAATTTTATGTTAAATTAATGAATTGGCTTTCTCAAATATTCCAAGTTAAGACCAATTATCATTTCGGAGTACAATATAAAAATATGCATGTTCTGCTTACTTAAACCTTGAATTTCTCAACTTAAAAATTTTGATGTAACTGATTACCTTAAATAATCAAATAAAAGTTTTACAGTTCACAGTGTGTCATTATTCGTCTCAATTTAGTTCAATAACTATCCATCTGGCAAAGTCCATCAAAGGCAATAGTGTCATAATTAGCTCAAGTCAGTTCAATGTTCATTTAATTCAGTCAAATAACTATATCACTGTTACAAAGCTCAATTCAGTATAAATATGTTCTCATTCGACTGTGCAGTTAAATTGATAATATATCTGAATATTAATTGTTACTCGCCATTTCTTTGTAATTAATTCTGAAATGTTCTAGCAATTGTTTCTACACCAATTATTTTCAGTATATAAAATGTTAACACTGACAAGTGATGCTGTTCCTCATTGTAAACAGCTGTGTCATTTGGCTAATTCAAATTCGGCAGGGACATTAGCGGTGTTCGCTTTTAGTACAGTTTTTTGTTTTTTTATCTCTTCCATATTCCATGTTAGGAATGGAAAGGTCATCTTCATTCAGGTCGCTTTAACATAGATGCACTAAAACGGATGATCAAATCCACTAATGTGTTTGTGAAGCCGTGCTGTGGCACATTTTTACAGAGGTTCCTGTACTGTAGCAGGCAGATGAGCTCGCCCATTTTGACTGATTTGACTTGGAGCTGGAAGGGAATGTGTAATGAGTCTTCCGCCGTCAGGACCCAAGACCATCCACAAAGGCCCCGAGTTGCCATAGGGATGGCATATCCATGGCAACAGAAGGAGCCGGGGGTGAGCGGGATTAACACCAGAGAGTTGGGTAACAAATGATGTTAACGGGTGAAGAAGAAGAAGTGACACATTTCCTGTTGTGTGCTGGGCCTTTCAATACGACATAGTGTCTTTAAGCATAAAATGTAAAAACATATGCTCACTGGACAAAATAACACAGGGAGGAACTTATGTAACAAAACTTCAATTAAGTTAGGTAATGAAATTAATTACATCATAGTGCTCTTTTTTTGTCAGTTCTACAAGTGGCAATTCATCTCGAGACATAAACATCTCAAGAAGCATTAGAGAAGGTGCAAATACAATAGGCTAATTCATTTACACAATTGAGAGCAAAATTAAATCAGAGCCATAGCTCAACATATCAGATAAAACAT
Source organism: Hybognathus amarus (assembly GCA_030378365.1). Lineage (NCBI taxonomy): Eukaryota > Metazoa > Chordata > Actinopteri > Cypriniformes > Leuciscidae > Hybognathus > Hybognathus amarus. The sequence continues at coordinate 83,630 of JAQIUQ010001545.1, forward strand.
CTTTTAAAATAAAATAAAATAAAACATTACAGCAGCATTGTAAGCACCATGGCACACATCAATGCAAAACATTGACAGAATAAAGAAAAGTGACTGCTTTGGGCATTTCAGTGTGTGTGTGTGTGTGTGTGTCTGTGTGTGTGTGGTCATAATAAACCCTACGTTACAGGGACAAAATGAAAGATGTCAATATCTGAAATCCCCATGGGGGGACATTTGTTGGAACACAACTTATTAATCATATACTTTTTTTTTTTTTGGAAAAGGAAAATGTTTTGTGTCTGTAAGGCACATAAAACCTTTAAATTCTGACTTTTTTAACATTTCTAAACTAAACTTTACTTTTCTAGCAAAAAATACATTTATACAAAGTTAAATTAATTTTAGTTCATTTTAATTGCTCTTACTTTAATGCATCCTACTCACTACCACTATTTTATTTAGTGTGTATATATAGTATAGTATATACATTGCATACTTGGTAATTAAATATCCATATATTTATATGAAAAGGTGGAATATGATATATGATATGAAAGGTGGAAAGTTATCTATTCAGTTATCAAAATTACAGTAAACTGATTTGGTTTGTTTATGTGAACATTTTTTGTTGCTAAATTGCTGTCTTTGTTTGGAGTATTCAGGGTTCCTACAGGTTTCTTCAAGTTAAATTCAAGTCTTTTTAAGACCATTTATATAAAAATTACCTATTTCACGTCCCTACTAGCAAAGAAAAACAAAATCCTTCAACTTGTGTTCATTTCTTTTTCAAATGTGGAATGGGTAAAAGATAAGTCAAGCAGATTAAATAAAAACATTTCAGTTGGCCACAGGAAAGTTTGCCGAACAATGTTAAGTTGTGTTTAACATTAGGGGACATGAGTTCTGACTGGATCGCTTCCCAGATCAACACTAACATTTATCAAGTTTTTATTCGTTGACGAAAAGGTCAACAAATTTTCGTCATGGTTTTGTCATTTAAAACTAGTGTCTCGTTTTCATCAGTGAAAAAATCTTGTTGAAGAAAGGTTTTCATCATTATTTTCGTCAATGAAATTAACACTGACATACAGCACAACTTTTAAGACCCAGACATCAAAATTCAAGACTTTTTTAAAGACTTTTTAAGGAATTATTTCCAAATTCATAAATGCAATGCTTTTAAGGCTTTTTAAGACTCTGTAGGAACCCTGGTATTGTTGCAGATAAATATAATTGTTAAATAATTCAGTAATTCAATTCATCACACATTACCATTTCATTATTTCACAACCCGTCAATAATGGGTAAAGCAAAGCTGAATATAACAGCAGGCCAACATTTACTAGTTCGAAGTGTAAATTTGTATAAGAAATTTTAACAAAAAACTGTAGCCATACTGCACTACAACACGATTAGTTTGATGAACACAGGGTTTCTGCAGGTTTCAGTAAGTCAAATTTAAGACCTTTTTAAGACCATAAACATTGAAATTTTAGACCTACACGACGCATTACCAAAATTTTAAATGAATAAAAATATTCTGAAAAAAAAATATTGTATATGTGTGTGTGTGTGTGTGTGAAAGAGCGTCAGAGAAAATAACATTTACAGAAAGTATAGAAATTTGTACTTTGCATTTTATACTGTAAAAACACAATTATAGGTGATTTTAGTTGATCATACCTAGAGATGAAATGGCATGAACATTTATTTTCATGATAATACTGAAATCAGTTCGGAGACTGAGCTTTCAATGCTGTTACGGAAGGGGCTGATTGGTTGGTTTTTCAGTTCGTTTGCGGCATTCTGAATTTTTTTATTTTTTCATTAAGAAACCAAGCAAATAAACAAATCAATAACAATGTCAAATCTTATTACAAACATAGATGAGTAATGTTAGGAATTATCTTGTGAAAACGACATTTATGAATGAAATGTTTACTTAAAAGAATTATGTTGTTAACCCCTTAACTGTCACTTGCCCGTATACGGGCAATCTAATTTTACTTCACTATATTACTATTAAATCCTAATCTAGTCATGACAAACTATATATCATTGGAAAGGTCTAAGACTCCTAAATAGATATTTTAGGTCTGTTTTTTTCTTACAAATTATGAATGAACAGTAATATATGAATTTATGACAAGAGTGCGCCTCAAAAAAATCAACGTCATTACAGGAGTTTCTGACCTTTGTCACAAAAAGTTGATGCACACACTTTTAATAATTGAAACTTTGGTTTTTAGTGCTAAAAGTTCATAATAAAACATAATTAGTATTTGTCGATAAAAAAAGATAAAATTTTTAAAAAGTAAGGTAAGAAGTCCTCTAAAAAGTATAATATATTATATGTAAATATATTTTGTTTATTATTATTATTATATCACATATTTTAGTAGTTATCATAAATTAGGTATCATTTGAAAGCTTACGAACTCAGAATTCATCCTGTGAAAACCGTTTTGAAATTGGACGTTGCGTTACCATAGAAACGGTATTTTTTATTAGGCCCCTCCCCTTTTGGGAATCATCTTTCATAATTTATTATGTAAACCTTTTCTAATCTTGACAAAACACATATTGTCAGAAAGGTACTAAGTCTCAAGGTTCCATATTTAGTAACAGAAGTGATATTTGGATAGAAATTTATTATTTTGTTATGGCAAAATGCATACAATTAAATTCAATGGAATTCAATGGCACCCGGTGGCTATTTTTGGTACTACATTCTAAACAAAATCTCATGGGAACTTCAATGTTTGTGAAATCAACTTCAAATTTGGAACACAACTTGGTTAGATATATAGCTTTCATTTTATAGTAAAACATATTTTGTAAAATATTTATTTCATATTAAAAAATATATATTAATAAAGTATATTTGATTTACTGTAAATTATAACTTCCATAACTTTTTCATACTTTAATTTTTTAAAGTGCTTTCACTTTAGTAATAATCTGCTGGTTGTTTTCTTTAAAACAAGACCAAACTTAGGTCCATATTCCAAAGCATTCTTGAATTACAACCATTTAAGTTTGTATAGTGCATTTTAATGTCAGTTAGTAAAAAGGGGGGTGACAGGTAAAGGGATAAGACCCCACAGAAACCCTGGAACAATTCCATCAAAATTTGGTATGTGTAGTGTGTACACTCTCAGAAAAAAAGGTACAAAAGCTGTCACTAGGATGGAATCCATTAAAAGGTTTCTAATATTTACGTTTATGTACTAATATGTACACTTTTGGTACAAAAGTGTGCCTTTTGAAAGGGTACTGCCCCAGTGACAGCTTGTGTAACTCTGATAGCGATGTTCAAATTTGATAGTGTACCTTTAGTTGTGTTTTGCTGTTTCTCAAGATTTTCTTCCAGCTTCCTGACCCTGCATGTAAACTGGCTTGTTTTCATTCTGTTCAGACGTGGAGTTGTGACCTCCTGCTCTACCACTGACATCTTCATCCTCGAATCCAGCAATCCCCTCACATCCTCCTCCTTGTCAGTCAGACCTGCATGAAGGAGTACGCTATCACAGATCTGGGCGTTTTGACGCAAATAGTCAAAGACTCCTCCACAGAAACATGTTCCTCAGTATGACTCATGCCAAGGAAGTAATCTGCCTCAAAGACATTTCTTTACAAACAATTGTGTAATTACAAAAAGCCTATATTTTTTTTAATTGCCATTCCTAATATAATATGATTTTATTCATTAAATATTTCACACCAGGCAGAATTATTAACAAACCACCTCTCTGTATAAACAATATTACTGTCATGGAGGAAATGAGCATTGAAGCCTCTCAATGAGAGCATGTAGGTGATGATGCTCTGTGTTGAATGAACATAGCAGAAACATTGCCAAATGAGGAGGATGCGGTGGGATAAATGAACAGTGTGGGCCGCCATCACTAAAGAGCTTACGGCCCCCGACAATAATTAGCCTGTTGGACCTGAGGCACGTAGCTGTGACATTTATTTAAGTCTGTGCTATTGATGAGCCGCTCTGACCTGCCGAGGAAGAGGATGGTCTTTGTTCCCTCTTGAGTGAGAAGTCCACTGAGGCAAAGCTACCAGCTGTGAACTCAATTAACAGAGAGGTGAGCTACCGGCTCTGTATCCGTATCACAGGTCTGCAAGGCTGGTTTCTCTGGGAGGCGGAAACTGCAAGAGACAATGAGATTGTGTGAAGTCTCAGCGACAAACATTTTGAGAGATATATAGAACAGATCTGTATCAGTTTTATAACTATAATCTGTTCTTTAACTATTCAGTGTCATTAAGAAAATAAGGCCCCAAGTCTGAAACATCGACAATTTTTGGTACTAGCATGTGAAGAGTGCAAAAGCCTCTAAGGGCCATTTGAAATTTTCTTCTAAAATGACCATTTTTATCAAGCTTGTATATTTAAGTTCAGTAATTTCACTTAAATGGCAATGTAGATTACCTATTAATTGTCATTTAAGTGAAATTACTGAACTTAAATATACAAGCTTGATAAAAATTGTCATTTTAGAAGAAAATTTTAAATGGCATTTAGAGGCTTTTGCATCTGAACTCTTCATATTGTTATAAAAAAATTATACTGTAAATTAACAAACCACAATAAGTAGGTAATGGCCAATTATATGATACAAATTAACTGAAAGGCTGATTTTTTCAAAGGACAAGGATATTTTTCATGTCAAACCAGGGTAGGTTATCACCAGTTTTAGGGGTTACACATTACAAGTAATGTGTGTTACGTAATCTATGTATTACATTTACCATAAAATATCGAAGTTACTTTTCAAATAAGTAACGCAAGTTACTTTGTTTCCCCATGTGTTGACATGATAGGTGTCCTGTCCGCATGTTGAGAAAAACAGTTTCTGAGAAAACTGAGTTGTGTGCACTGTAAACATGTGGTTATCGAAGTTATTGACTAAATATGAGCATTTACTTGCACAAAAACAGATTCAGTATTAATCAAAATAAATAAAAATAGTAAAATGCAAACTCTACACAGCTGCGATAATTAATTATGTTCAATTACACAAATTTACTTTTTAATTTAATCTCACTTTACTAACCAATGTCTTTGCTACTGACCTTCAACGATCCCATCATAATATTGAGCCTAAAAAGACTTTAGATAAACATTCACTTTTCTTTCATTTCCTGTCCTATTCTTCTGTAATTCAGAACAGCAGCACGACTGAAAGGTTTGTTTGAGTTGCGCCCTCTACTGTACAGATGTGTGTTTTGCATTTCCTTTTACATTTGCACTTTTGGTGTGAAAGGGCCTTTAAATTAGCCAAAAATATAACTTTTTTTTGTTGTTATTAAAAAACAAACAAGCAAGCCCAGCCTAGGTTATTAAAAACAGCGCAAAAGAAAAGTAATGCAATTTGTTACATTTTTAAGGAAGTAAAACAATATTGTATGGCATTATTTTTAAAAGTAACTTTCCCCTTAACTAATTATCACATATTTTAGCATTTTAACGCTAACTATAACTGCACAACCGTTCAAATGTTTGGGATCAGTCACACTTCTGATCCACAAAGACACATTGATCAAAAGTGACTACAGACATTTAAAAGGGTTTCTGTTTTTATTTGGACATTCTAATCATCAAAGAATCCCGAAAAAAGTTATCGCTGCTTCCATAAAAATATTAACCAGCACAATTGTTGATGATAATAATAAGAAATGTTTCTTAATTATCAAATCAAAATAATGGAATGACTTCTGAAGGATCATGAGACACAACACTGGGGTAATGATGCTGAAAATTAATAACTATGTTTATCCTATTTAGGCGTTTAATTGTATCGATTCTGACAACTTATAATTGAATAATACTAGACTGTGGAAAGTGTACTTTTTTTCTGTAGTACAGCGACGCCTACTGGGTGTCACTTACAACACAACACAGAAACAAATCTTTAAATGTGTCCTAATACCAACTTATTGACATAATAAATTAAAAGAAATTCATTAGAGAATAATGGATACAAAAACAATCCAGATTCCAGATTCCAGACCTTCCGGACAGCCAGACCGCTTCCCGCGTCATGACGATTGATTGATCAGGTGGGAATTTGGTGTATCTTTTGGACATGTAAACTTTTACGTAATTTATTTTGTAAATTGACTTTTGTGGCCTTTACAATAGTTTATTAGCAAGGTAATGGGCCTGCATCACAAATGGGTTAAATAAATTGGCTTGTTGCCAACGGTGAACTCTGGTGACCTGTGCATGAACGTGTAACCTAACCCACCCACGATGCACTTTCCACAAAATGTTTTTCAGTCTATGAATTCATTTAAAATACAAGAAATTCGTGTAATTTTCATCTCTCTGAATTTAGAATAGGCCTAGTCTTCTTACTTTTTACTTCTTACTAAAATCACAGATAACTGGCCAATTAACACACTAATAATGTAACAGTTTATTGAGCGAATTTTTGAGTGTTGTGGCATTGCTGATGGATTTGAATTGAGTTTTAGGTGGTAGAGGTGTTACAGACTTGAAGAGCTGAATCTTTAAAGTTCATTGAGTGTTCAGTTGCTCTTCAGACTTAAATGTTTCTCAGATTCAGCAAATGTTAGAATGTCTTTTGCAGCGGTGAAAAGAGTATGAAGAAAATTGCTGTCGAAACTCACACATGTAGGCTGATTAATGTCCTCCCTTCTGGAAAATCCAGCTTTAGCCTTTCCAGCTGGCCTTTGTGTTCTAGAACGTTCTAGCTGGTCTAATTAGCAACCCATGTCCTACTATGAAGCGCGACCACTTGCTGGTTTGTTGCTGCTCCAAGATGGTCCGTCAACTAGTATTTTAGTCAATATGCCCCAACAAGTATTTACTCAATATTTGTCAACACATGCAACTTTATTTGAAAAGGTCCAAATTTTAAGGCATATTACAACCTTCTCTTAAATTAAGTTTTGAATGGGCAACAACTGAACTGCACAATAAATGTCCTGGTCCTGGGATCAGTACTGCCTTTCAGATTCATAAGAAAGTATAAGCAAGTTTAACTTTACTACTTCAAAGTCACTATGAAATCAAAATCAAAATGTAATATTCATATTTTTATGGAATTACAGTTTTTTTTCCTTATAAATGATTTATCTGTGCTCATAATTTTTTGGAATACATGTTAATTAATCAAATAACTCTTCTCTGGTGATGTGTTTACTGGCATGAGGGTGGGACAATCTGTCACTCACATGAGATCAACCAGTAGCAAACCATAACCATTCAATAAATTCCTGAAACCAGGTTTTGCCCTACATTTTCTTTCTTTTCTTTTTCAAAAAGCTGTTTTATTCAGATTATGGAAGCTTGTTTCTGCCACTGAATAAAAAATTAAAAGGGTAATTGCGACTTTTCATCTCACAATTTTGTCTTTTTTTCTCTCACAATTGCAAGTGTACACCTTGCAATTGCGAGTTTACATTCTCAATTCTAGTCATAGTTTCAGAGTTCATATAAGCTCAATTGCAAGTTAAAAAACAAGTACTGATGGATATAAACTGCCATTTCTGACTTTTTTCTCACTATTCTGAGTTTATATCTCACAATTCTGACGTCTTTGTTCAGAATTGTGATATATAAGCTTAAAAATTCTTAAGCTCTCACAATTCTGACTTAAACTCACAATTGTGAGTTAATATAATGTAATTCTGACTCTTCCATGCTCTGGTATGTGTCATTCACAATAGGGGAAAAAATGATCACAACTTCTGTTTCATGCTGACTATAGCAATGCTTTAAGTGGTGTGGTGGATATTCTTAGAAGACATTCTGTGAAGATAGAAAACATTCTGTGTGTCCTATTGCACACCATCCACCCTGAATTGCATAGATCGAGTAGTGACATAATCGCTTTGGGTCGCTGATGACGTTGCTGCATAAATGTTGAGTGAGGTGTGGATCTCTGTTCTCTGTGGTTACTGTCGTCAGACATCCTCTTTGCTCTTCTGAGTTCATTATTCATTCATGGTGTTGTATTACTGAAGTTTCAGTTGGTGACGTTTATAATGGTGGCTGTGTTTTCGTTGATTGACACGGCTTCTCCAATTTCTGTTGTTCACCCAGTGATTTACAAGGTTTCAGATCAAGTGAAGTGTTGCAAAATTGAGGTTGTGCAATAGAACCTGTGAATTGAACAAAGTGTCTTTTAGATGACATCAATTCATTTGGCTAAAATTTAAAATCCATGGTAATGCCTAAATAATTAGAATAAATAACAAATTCATAAACATGTGACTTGCTATTCTTGATTTTAAAACTTTGGAGCTTTATGATTTTAAGAGACTGCATCGAATAACAAAATTATTTTTTTTATATACACTACCATTAAGTTTTAGGACACATTCAATTGATCAAAAGGGACAGTAAAGACATTTATAATATTACAGGGGATTTCTATTTCAAATAAATGTTTTTTTTTTTTAACTTTCTATTCATCAAAGTATGCTGGAAAAAAATATCACGGTTTCCACATAAATATAAAAATTAGCCTATTAAAATAATTCTGAAATCTTTTTTATTGTATTTTTGAATAAATGCAGCCAGAGAAAGCATAAAAATTATGATGTGCTTCCAAAACAAAAAAAAAATCTTACAGAATACCAACCCCAAACCTTTGAATTATAGTGTATATTTATATTAATTCCCCCTAAAATCTTTGTTGATAGTAAAAATTCAGTTGAAATGTAATGACAAATATATTCACAAAACATGTCACATTTAAATGGATAAAATAATTAAAATCTAGTGTTTAGGAGTCTTAGTTCTCAATTTTAACAAATATTTAACGATAAATCTAATGTGTAATATCAGTCCCTATCATTTACAATCCAACTTTTACTTTTAGTTGTTTATGCGCTACTTAAATTTGCCTGAAAGAGAAAACTTGAAAGAAACAGTCCAGTTTCACTACTAGTTTTTAGGGAATAATAGTGGTTATTCAATTTAAAGGAAGTGCAAGACTGATACCGAATGATACTGAATGGACTCGGTGATCATTTCTATTGAGAATCTGCTGATGTGTCTGTATTAGCACATGAATGCAGACCATTACCCTCCTGTTTCTGAAAGTCTCTCACCAGCATCATAGCAGCTCTAATGGATAGCTTCCATTCAGGTCTAGTCATCAGTTTAATTCCTGAAAACACGCCCATTTAATGTAATTCGAGATTACATTAATTCAGTTTTCAGTCACAAGGGCTGGAACGAGAAGCAAAGGTTTATTCAGTAGAGTAATGAGAGAAATGAGAGATGGCTGATTCCTTAAATTGAATCATGTATGACCAATTGTGCTCTCAGACTCTTCGGGGTCATTAGTGTATGAGGTTCCTTGTTCAGTTTGACCTACAATTTGAGTATAGCTCTGGTTTGGGTTGATATCCATTATTTTCTTGGCTTAGGTGTGTTGAGGAGAGTTCTTCTAACACGCATTATTGGCTAAACGAAAGAGAACTTCTATATCTATTCTGAGTATCTATAGGATGGTGATCATTTATCAATACATCTAACTGCATAATTATGTATTATTAAACATTCTGGTATCTACCTGAGGTATAGCTATATCCAGCATTGTTGTGGCTGGCGACGCAATTGATCAAATGTTCAATGTGATTTAAAGGTTGGTTTGCTGTCTGAAGTTGACGCATAAATAGTACTGGAAAGGGAAACGATGGGGAAAAATAGGTCAGAGGTCACCAGATGATGGCAAAAAGACTGTCATGTTTATCTTCAGTCAGTCAGGAGTTGGGTGAAAGTACAGTGAAGGAAATGTATAAGGTGATGATAACCATCTGGAATGTAACACGAATTCCTGCGAGTGTGACTTATAATCGTCACACAAAGAAAATCACACCTATATTGATCGACAGGCATATAAATGGAAAAAGTTTCCTGAGCATCAAATCACCAAGTTAGATTGATTTCTGAAGGATCATGTGAAAAGACTTGCCATCACAGGAATAAATAATATTTTAAAATATTTTATAATAGAAACGATTATCTTAAAGGGATAGTAAACCCAAAAATGAAGATTCTGTCAGTATTTACTCACCCTCAAGTTGTTCCAAACCTCTATGTGTTTATTTGTTCTGCTGAACACAAAGGAAGATATTTGGAAGAATGTTTTAATCAAACAGATCTCATTCCCCATTGACTACCATAGTATGTATTTTTTCCTACTATGGAAGTCGAATGGGAGTTGAGTATCTGTTTGATTAAAACATTCTTCCAAATATCTTCCATTTTTGGATGAACTATCCCTTTAAAATGTAATAATATTTCACTGTAATACTATTTTTTGATCAAATAAATGCAACCTCGATAAGCAGCAAAACATTAAAATTAGGGATGCACGATATATCGGCTACATTATCAGTATCGGCCGATATATGATCATTTTTAATATTATCGTTATCGGCCCAACAAGAACATTTAGCCGATATCTAAAAGCCGATAAATAATGTATTATTTCCTTCAGCTGAGGCACTTTAGATGCGCACTGTTCAACTTGATGCTTTTAAATTGCTTGAAATATGATTAAAATTGCTTTAAAAAAGGAAAATCCAGTTAAAGTGCAAAATGTGCAGCGCAAGTCTGTCATATCGGCTACACAACATTAAACTAAGAACATCATAATTGTGTTTGTATCTTGTCTTTTAATGAGGAAAATCGAATATTGCCTAAAAATTTGGATTTTGATTTATTGAGCCAAAATATCGGTTATCGGCTTTCAAATATAAAGAATTGTCGGTTCTTGATATTGAGCCAAAGTTGTCATATCGGTGTATCCCTAATTAAAATGATATCGTTTTGTGTCTTGGATTACATAAATAGGTTTAGAACACCAATCTCGGTTAAGTAATAGCATAAAAAATACCACAGGATGTCCCCAACCACAGGAAGTTCAAACAATATCAGAGCTTTTACTGTAGAAAGGGGTGTTTAGCCACAAACAATGAATGCTAAGATTACCGAGGTCAGAATATGTATTTATGTAGACGTGAAATGCGATTGATTAAATTTAATTTTTTTAACGATATATTGACATGACAGTCAGCGTGTCAGTTATCAAACTGCTTTTTGTGTCGGAGAAAATGGTTCGAGCTCAGAGACTCCCCACTCATGTCAGGATTTTTGTCATTCTTCACCTCCTCCCGGACTGCTACAAGAATGCGTCAGTTTGAGGATCCCACACCCTGTCCTCAACGTCTGAGGAACGGGTCAGACCAGTGCTACGGGAATCCATTGAAACTGACTGGTAGTGTCCCCGTGTAGAACAAGTGCCACAAGGACCATGGCGTCTCAGAGCTGGAGGGCTCACTGATTTATAGACATAGATATATATCTGATATGTCTGTCAGCTGTTGCTGTTATGATTTAAAACATTATGGTACAGCACATCTAGCTAGAGATTGAAATAGAGGCCCAGATTAGCCATTAGTGTAACACATTAACACGTGAAATTAAACTGATTCAATTACACTAGATATCAAGATAGGTAGAGGTTTTCTTAGAAACCTGCTTCAGTGTTGCCGTTGTTAACTAAAACTATTAAAATATATTTCATGTTCATAGAAATAAAGCTGAAATCTAAAATGTAAAAATGAGATTTAAAAAAATGCCTTGGCAAATAACTAAATATAATAATTTGGAAAATATACAAATACAATATAATTCGAAAGATTTATAAAAAACACTGTAAAAAAATTTTCATGATTTGTAATCGCAACTTTTTTTATTATGTTAAATCAACTTAAATAATTAATGTGGTTCAGAAAACATTATATTGAATTTCTCATGATTAAATCAATCTCCTTCATTGTATTAACTCAATTTTTCCATTTCAATGAACTTAACATTTTAAGGCAATCAGGTTACTTAATTTTTTTAAGTTAAACCAACAATATTTTTTTACAGTGAAATAATACGAAATAACACTAATAATAAACACTTACACTAACAATTATACTATTATTCTCGAATTATTTATTTAGTATCCTGTCATTTATTTAGTATACCATATATATATATATATATATATATATATATATATATATATATATATATATATATATATATATTCTTTTCATATGTTGCCTATATATTTCCATCTTTCTCTGTCTTTGCATATAGGCCCATATTTGTGACCCAAGGGAAACAAAAGACTTTTCATTGTTGAGCAGTCTCTGCTCAATTCTCGCCTACTTCCACTGCATAATAAAAACCTAACCAGTATTAGAGCCAATCAGTGACCAGCCACTCTCATGAGAGAGCCAATCGTTGAGTTTTGAGGTGGGTTTCAGAGGGCGGTTCCTGTCAGTTGAATGCAGGCTACAGTCCCGAAACCAGGTGGGTGTTGTCTCTTTTGAATGAGCTGCTGCTCAGGTTTATATTAGGCACTGGGAGTGGTGACTCTGAGCGTGGCCCGTCTCTGCCTTGGCAAAACTCCCACTGGCCTGTCACTTATTCCATCACTGGGGGAAACAGCTGTGATTGAGGGCCACTGAAAGAAAGGATAAGGACACTGGAAAGAACTAAAGCTCAGAGACTGTTTCCACTGCTTACTTGGGTCTGTCATCCATTTATTTGCCCCTGTGGGGCAGTGTTTTTTATTTATTTTTTAAAATATATTTTTAACTTTTATTTATTTATTTATTTTTGGCTGGGTTGACTGTATCAACAGAAACACAACAGGTAAGCTTAAAACATACTTTTGTTTCTTTTGTAGGCTGTATTATGAGCATGAGTCCATCACTCTCTCCTACCAAATTGTTTCTTAGGATAATTTTCTCCTTATTTAGGTGACTGAGAAGATGATCATGTTTTCTGTGTTGGATTGACTGTTTAGTGATGTTGTCATTGGCAGTTCCTGTCTAGTGAGTTAATCTGATTCTATGACAGGATAGATATCTATGTTTCTCCACCTCACCAGTTTGACTGGCTTTGCACTATTGCACTATTCATTGGAGTTTAGGTTGTACAGATGTAATCAGCTTCTAAAAGCGAGAGGACAGTAAGAATTAGATTTTTCAGTAGATTTTTTGATTACAACAATTGTGTCTCCCTCCTCATGTGTCTTTATGATGGTTCTGTTTTCTTCTGAGGAAACAGGTGGTGATGCATTAGATGTGTTGGCAGATAAACAGTAAAGGGTCTGTTTGTCATTCTATTCTATCCTGTTGTTTCATTGACAAGGCTTAAGCTATCCAGACTAAAATGCATGCTTGAGCTGTTTTAACTGAAAGCAACTTGCACTGATTTTAAGATTAAGATGTCACTGCCATTAAAGGAGTAGTTCACTTTTAAAAAAAAACTTTTGCTGATAATTTACTCACCCTCATGTCATCTAAGATGTCCATGTCTTTCTTTCTTCAGTCGAAAAGAAATTGAGGTTTTTGAGGAAAACATTCCAGGATTTTTCTCCATATAATGCACTTTACTGGTAACCAAGCGGTTCAAGGTGCACGTTCGTGACTCTCCTGTTCGAACTCGTTCATCAAAATGAACTAATCTTTTCCTGAGTCAATTTGTTTATTTCGTTCGTTGAATGAACCAAATGACACAAAAAAGATTAATTCATTTTGATAACGAGCTGAACAGGAGAGTCACAAACGTGCACCACAGAACAGAGCAAAGCGACCATTTGAGCTCATAAAACTTAAACTTCGTTATTTGTTTTATATGAGCATTTGTTTTGCTTGATAAGACCCTTATTCATCGTGTGGAATCGTTTAAAGCCCTTTGAACAGTTTGCACTGAAACTGTCTTTTGAACCTTGAACCGTTTGGTTCCCATTGAAGTCCATTATGGAGAAAAATCTTGGAAAGTTTTCATCAAAAACCTTAATTTCTTTTCGACTGAAGAAAGAATGACATCGAATATCTTGGATGACATGGGGTGAGTAAATTATCAGCAAACGTTTTTTTTAAAAGTGAACTACTCATTTAAGCTATTTAACTGTGCTAATTGAACTTAGGCCTAATCCTGGCTATATCTGAGCCCTGTCTGTGAAACCAGGCCTAAGTCTTTATAGTCCTGTTTGGTTTGTCTGGTCAGATACCATGCGGGTTTTGAGCAGTAGAAACACTAAATAGTATGTTCATTCAGTCTTCTCTGTGTTACTCAACATTGACATACAGAGCTTGAAAGGTGGGGGCTTTATGATGCTCCCCAACATTTTTGGGAGGGGCAACGGATGTGAAATACTTTTGGAAATTTGATGTGCTGCTAAACTATTTGAAATGACATTTGTCACATTTTTGTGCAATTATACATGCAGAACTTCATATAAGAGACCTCATGGTATATTTGTAGAAAGTACTATAGTAGCCTACTAATATTTGTATTGTACATATACTACTACATGCTATATTTGTGGTCTCCTATATTTGTACAATAAAAAAGTGTTCCTATGTATTAATATTTTATTCATTAAAAAACAGAAACGTGACTGGATGACCATTTAGAATAAACTAGTGAAGGCAAAATGTTGACACCTGATCAATTACAGGACCGATTCCCTTCTAACACTTAGGGTATATATAGGGTATATATACCCTAAGTATATCTTAGGGTATATCTGCTAACACTTTATTTTGTTGGTCCCCCAACAGACATTCAACTGACTAGAAGTAACTTGGCGAACTACAAGTAAACTTATTCTCCAAACCTTAACCCTAACATCTAACCATAACCTAACAGTCTGACAGTCTACTACAAAATACTAAGACTCTAATGAGAGTTACTTGACATGTAGTTGAAAAGTTACTTATAATTAGTAGAATGTCTAAAGTGACTATCGAAATAAAGTGTAACCAAATTTTGGGTTAAAATGTGTGATTACTACACAGATTGTAGTACACTTAATAGCATAGTTGGTAATCGTAATAGTTTGGTTTTGGTAACAAAAGCCCAACATGAGCCACTCAGGTTGGGCTTTGTATCCTGTTCTCATGGCCAGCTGTTTCTTGTTTGCTTTTGCTGGGCTGCCATTGTTGACTCAGACTCAACTGTCCTCCCGATACCAGCATATTACTCTGACCAGCCCTTTGCTAGCTGGATTATTATTGTGTGCTTGCCTAATTTTAACACATTTGCTTATGTCTTCCAGTTTATTGGTTGTCTGAAGAAATAAAGACAAGATGTTTCAAGAGGTGTTTTCGAGCGTCATGGGGTTCTACGACTTTCTTCTGAAAAGAACTGGTAAGCGCTCATTGCATCAAGCAAAAACCACTAATATCAACTGGCTAATGTGTTATGCTGTTAAAAACCATTTAAAATGTATTGTAAACAGCACTACAGTTTGGCCACTAGTAGAATCTACTTTAGAAAGATGTAATACAGGCTTGTTTCATGTGGCTGATCGGTCGATTTGTGATTTTCTCAGATGCCAGAGTGCGTGATTATCCACTGATGCAGAGTCCAATTCAGATGACTGTCATCTTGCTGGGATACGTCTTTTGCGTTTTATGTGTGGGACCACGATACATGGCCAATCGCAAGCCTTTCAGCCTCAAAACAACTATGATTGTCTATAACTTCTCTATGGTGGCCTTCAACTCCTATATTGTTTATGAGGTAGGAAATGTTTAATTTTTTTTGTTTGGGAGAGTAACTAAACTTATTCATGTACCCGAACTGTTGTCTTTGAGGAGAACTGATTTGCTCACGGTACAATAGTATTTCTTCTGTAGATCACAAAAAGATGTGTTTAGCAGAATCTTCAAGTTACTCTTTTTCATATAATGAAAGTGAATGATGCTCATAAAAGTATCATAAAAGCAGACGTGATGACATTATGGTGCATTTTTAAGATACTTTTATGGTGCTTTTTTGAGCCTATGGGCATCATTCACTTTCTTTATATGAAAAGAGCAGCGTGAGCATTCTGATAAACGTCTTTTGTGTTCCACAGAAGAAAGTAAATCAGATGTTTGGAATGACATGAGGGTGAGTAAATTATGACGGAAGAGAAAAGATGAACAAACCGTGTTATTGTACTTATGTGTAATTTTTTCGATCTGTCTGACACTTACAGTTCTTGATGTCTGGATGGGGAACAACATACACTTGGAGATGTGACCTCTGTGACACCTCTAACAGTCCTCAAGCTCTCAGAGTAAGTTTGTTTCATTCAAACATGTTCTTATGTTATTGGAAGAAATTAATACTTGGAACATATTCAATTGCTCAAATTATATTTCCAATAACTGCTTGATCTTAAACTTTCTATCCATCAAATAATTCTAATTAAAAAGCCTCACGGTTTCCACAAAGATAGTAAGCAACACAACTGTTTACAACTGTAATAAGTTATATTGTTTCTAAGCATCAAATCAGCAAATAAAAATAATTTCTGAAGGATCATGTGACACTGAAGACTTGGACTAATGATGCTTAAAATTCAGCTTTGCCATCACAGGGATAAATTAAACTTTAAAATATAATAAAATAGAAAACAGTCATTTAATAATATTTCACAATATTACTAGTTATGGTGTTTTTGATCAAATAAATGCAGACATTGTGAACATATTTGAAAAACTTTTGAATTGTAATGCATATTGCTAATTGTGTTTGTCCTTCTATCCCCAGATGGTTCGAGCAGCCTGGTTATTCTATTTCTCCAAATATGTTGAACTTCTAGATACAGTAAGAATAATTTGTCTTCATGCCTTAAATTTGTGTGTTTTAATGCTGTATATAAAAATAGGATGTGCAAAGACATCTGGCATAATATACATTGGCTTCCAAGAGTTAACTAGAACTGTGTCTGTGATCTAGGTGTTTTTTGTGTTGAGAAAGAAGCACAGTCAGGTGGCAAGTTCCTCCATATCTTCCATCATTCTATCTTGCCCTGGACCTGGTGGTGGGGCATCACTCTTACTCCTGGTGAGTCTATCAACACTGTAGTCACTGACCAGCAAGCAATAGCTGTCTTTTCACTGTCTAGGTTAACTTATAGACCTGATATAGTCCAGCTATGAGTAACCCACTTCTTGCCAAAAACCTTGAATTTGGTTTCATGTCGTTTTTGCCAAAATCTCATGTCTTTGACATGTTCTATGCATAGTCTGTGCGTCTATACTTGGGCTTGAGTAAGATATAAAATTTTCACTGACAGCCTAAATTCTGTCTTGTTTTAGCTTAGCTTCACAAAAGATTTGCTGATAATTTACTCACCTCAATGTCATCCAAGATGTCCATGTCTTTTTTTCTTCAGTCGAAAACAAATTAAGTTAATTCTCCATATAATGCACTTTACTGGGAACCAAACGGTTCAAGGGGCTTTAAACGATTCCAAGACGATGAATAAGGGTCTTATACAAGCGGAACGAAAAAAGTTTTATAAGTTCAAACGCTCACTTACTCTGTGATGCACTCTCTTGTTCAAACGTGTTGATCAAAATCTTTTTTGTCGTGTCGTTTGGTTCATTCAACGAACGAAATGAACGAATTGACTCGGAAAAAGATTTGTTCATTTTGATGAACGAGTTCGAAAAGGAGAGTCACAAACATGCATCACAGAACAGAGCAAGGTGAGCATTTGAGCTTATAAAACTTAAACTTTATTTATTATTTTTTAAATTAGTGATTGTTTTGCTTGATAAGACCCTTATTCATCGTCTGGAAATCGTTTAAAGCCCTTTGAACAGTTTGCAGTTTGCACTGAAAGTGTCTTTTGGACCTTGAACCGTTTGGTTACCAGTAAAGTGCATTATATGGAGAAAAATCCTGGAATGTTTTCATCAAAAACCTTAATTTCAACTGAAGAAAGAAAGACATGGACATCTTGGATGACATGGGGGTGAGTAAATTATTAGCAAAAGTTTTTTAAAAAAAGTGAACTACTCCTTTAATAGATCAGTAGTTATTAACTGGTTTTGCTTCAAGACCCAGATTGTGCCTTTGTCCATGAAGTTGTGACCTAAATAGCATTAAACAATTTTTTCATATGAAAATAAAAAAGCCTGTGAAATTAGGGGGCATTTTTTTGTTCCTACAAAAGACATTTCTTTTCTGCATGTGGGCAAAGTATAAACAAAGGAATAAGGTTAGGGTGTATTAACTGGTGTCTAATTTCAATTACCTTTATTTTCATGTGAAAAATGGCAGTCGGTGGCATGGGTTCTTTCCATGCTTTGGTGAACGCTTGTGTCCACGTCATCATGTACACCTACTACGGTCTAGCTGCTGCCGGCCCGCGCTTCCAGAAGTATCTGTGGTGGAAAAAGTACATGACAGCAATCCAACTGGTTAGTAAAAACTCATTTAAACTCTCAATCTTGTGTGATTTAATGTGAACTGCATTTGCATCAATGTGTAACCAAAATGGCACGCATAATTTGAGATTGAAGTAAAATTATAATTAATACTTGTCTTACAATTGTCGATTTACACCAATACACAGAAGCTTACATCGGTTGTCGGAAATGAAAAGCCCGTTGCAATATCTGAATTTCAGCTCCGGAGGCTTCCTCAGCACTTGTATACATTGTGATACAAACAGTAACGATGGGATTAGTTTTACCGTATCAATTCAAGCCCGAGTCCTTTTCTTTTGGAATTGCATCAAAAGTGCATGTGCTTTCACTGCGCAGAAAACTGCGTCTTTCCGATATGTTGACAACACGAAACAAACTCTTTCAGGCCCCAGCTACAGTGTTTTAGGGCGGGTAGTAAACATAGTTTACAGACAGCCAATGAAGACCATAGGCTGACGTTATGCAAATTTGTTACAAACCTACGTAGTAAGACTGGAATTACTGACGACTGAGTTTCAGGTGATTTAGAATCGGTTCTTCCTTTTGGGAGAAAGAAACCCGTTTACATTCACAAACCGCTATATATTAGACACTACATTTAAAGATGATATCCAAAAAAGCATTGTTGGGGCACTTTAAAATGATGGAGCTATTATTCAATTTCTTTCCATGTGTTTTCCACAGATTCAATTTGTGCTGGTGACTGTCCATATCTCTCAGTATTACTTCATGGAGAAGTGTGAATTCCAAGTTCCCCTCTTCATTCATCTCATCTTGATCTACGGCACGTTTTTCTTTATCCTCTTCTCAAACTTCTGGATCCAGGCCTACGTAAAGGGCAAGCGACTACCTGTTTCTAATGAGGACAAACCCAAACAGAATGGCATTACCACTGTGATCAGAGCCTGTGGTGGTGGCGGCCAATGGCAAACACTTGGAAAACGGCAATGTGCACTACACTAATGGATTTGCCCACAATGGTAAAGTGAAGGAGGTCTAAGTTGGCCTGTCAAAACATTAGAGACATGATTGTTCGATTATTTTTGTCAAATGTTAATTTTTTTACGATTGCACGGGAGATGAAGCGGCACATTGGATCTGGCGGTGGGTCCCCTTTCTTTTGTATTTATGGATGTTGGAGGCCGGGGAGCACTATGCATGAAGAGAATTCGTCCACTGAAGTTGGCTTCGTTGACGTCGCTCTGAAACCTGACAGCATGTCTGTGGTTTAATCCGGTTGACCTTGGCTTTTTTCCTGGCATATGAGTCTCCCTGTTGTTTGCACACTGTACAGTTCTCACAAACTCAAACTTGACTGTATATAAATATTTCCTCAGTTTATAGGAAATGTATGTGTTGTCCATTTTTCTAGAGTTTGTTCGTAACTTATCAGTTAATAAACACTTTTTATAATAAATTGTATTTTTTTATTTATTTTTTTGCTTAATTGCTAAAGTTGAAATGAAACAAAACGTTGCTTACATGGTGTGAATATATTATAGACACTCCATGCAACTTGCATCCTTCCCTTGCTGGTAAAAATCACACAAAGACTTAAAATTATACTTTTTTTTTTTGTCCTGAAATCTTATATCATTTAATTTTTATATATTATTTTCAATGCAAATATCATTTTGCATTTAACTTTTAAGAGATTTTTTTTTCTTTTTTTACTTTTAAAGTTCTAGATTTGTATCAATAAATAATATTATTTAAACCATTGTTCACATTCTTTCAAATTAAATTCAAAATAACTCTCACAATATCTCACATTGGGTCAATATGGGTGTCTCTGCCGACCTCTTGTGGAAAATAATTAATATAACATGCTATTTCATGACTCTTGCCACTAGATGGTTTTATAGCTCTATATTTCTTGAATTATACTGTATATTGATTAACCTCATTAAGTTTAACAAATTAGCTTATTATCAGGTAAAATAAAGATGGAATCAGCATATGCAGTCACTAGAATTCTTTCACTTCAGTGAAATAGTTATCTGAGAACAATCAGTGTTGTGTTAACAGAAATATCAGTAACAAAAGGGTGCACTGGGAATTGTGCAAAAAATAATTTGTAATCTACTGACCTGTAATGATAATCCAGACCAGAAAGGAAGACCTGCTCAGCCTCCTGCAAGGAGCATTCGGAGATGAAACATAGATGATAACATAAAAAAGCACAAGGTATTAAAACCAGCAAGTGTTACAGATATTAACATAATAGCCTATTGTTTAATGGTGTCATACCCTTCTATTTTGAAGCTCTCCATCAGAAGACACCACCACTTTCGAATGGAAGGCAACTTTGTTGAGTGGAACAGAGCTGAACTACAAACCGGGCAGTGAAAGTCGTTGCAACATGTGGTGCATCTCTCCAACTCTGGCAAGGATCTCCCTTTTTGGATTGTTATGCATCTTGAAAAAGAGAGCATAATTGTTAAAATATTTAGAGATCATCTCAATGAAAATATCCCAAGTGCATTTTCTCATCATCTGTCCTACAATGATCGTAACCAAATCACAACCATGCAGAACATAACAGAAACTAAAAGATGATAACCATGGACTGTGTGGAGTAGGCCTGCAGATTAGGCCAAATTGTAACAAACTATTAAAACTGCCATACGTCTCATTCATGATTGCATAACAACGTAAAAACGACAGGCTAATAACACATTGTAGTGCAACCAAGCAGTTTAATTATGAAAGGTGTTTTTATACTTAACTAATATGGTAAAATAATGAGCAAGTTTTCACACTAATACAGTAAGCTACAGGTAATTCTTACTCAATGAGAGACCTTTTGACGATTATAGCGCCACCTATGCATGTAAATGAGACTCAAAATCTCATTTACATGCATTAGATTTACTTATTATAAAACTCAACACGGATTTGATCATGGCCACGAATTGAGAACATCGTAGTAAATAATAAAACAAGAACATGAAATCTAAATTCGTCAGAATTAGATATTAATTCTTAGTTAGCAGCTCTAACTTTGGCTATGTAAAATTTGCTTCATTTAAACGTTATAAATTAAAACTTAACTGAACTGTACTCACTGTTGGATTGGTGTCCATGTCGCCCATCTTAAATTGTTGGTGATCCAGTTCGATAGGGGGCGCTGACACGAAAAACTAGGGTCCTAAAACTGGGGTCCTGAAATGAACAGAAATCTTCTCCTGGGCCCTGAAGTCAGTTCCTGAATTTATCTCTTCAATATGCATTCAGATTCACATGTAGACATACAATATTTGCTTTTTCTGTGTAAAGCATTCATTCCTATGGGACAGAAGAATTTGTTCCTTTTTTATTACAACCACAATCTATATCCATTATTTTTTCCCTTCGTTTTTTGATCACTCAATTTCTAAAAAAAAATGTCCACAATGGTTTCGACCACCCAAATGGCTGTTCCCTGAAATAGTGCCCTATTTAAAGTTTTTTGGCTTTTAGTGTTATCTGTAAGCTAGTGTGCTCCAAAAACAATGACAAAACTCACATTTAGAAGACCAAACCCAATGTTGAAAATGACAATCAGATTGATGCCAGAATCAACATCAATCTCCAACGCTGGACAGACGTTAGGCAACCTAAATTGTGGTTGAAAATGACTGACGTCTAATTCTGACATCAACCCAACTTTATTTTCAAACCAAAATGCAACCCCTGCAACCAAAACCATCCCCTGAATGATGTACTTTCTACTCAAGGACCTTGACATTATTGTAGTGGAGTAAAGAGTACAGTATTTGTCTTTCAAATGTAATAATAAAGTAAAAAGTTTCCAGAAAAAATACTCAAGTAGATACTCAAAACGTGTATTAAATATACGTACTTTGTTACTGTATGTCCACCTCAATCCAAAAACAAAACACACTTACCCAACACAACCAATGTCTGTTGCCATCAGTCAGCTCGCTTTTCCCCCACATACTTTAAATTAGGGCTTGGATGTTTTAGTTTTTGTATTATATTGCACTGATCCTTATCCATTTTCTAGTTTCATAGCTTTAGTGTCCATACATCAACACCATTTCTGAATTATAAAGAGTTTTCTATCATCTATTCAGAGTATACCTCCTGGTAAAACAACATTTGGCATCAAAGCCTCACCAAATATTGCATGCAGCTTAATTGCTTGTTCTGAAAAAGCCATTTATTAGGATAAAACATACTTCCACCAATATTCTTCCCTTCCATTTAAGAGTTCAAGCTAGTCAAAACACCCAGTGCATTCAGTTGCCAACATGGCAATACATGATTTCATTTAATAGCAGTTTAAAACCATGCATTAAAATGCAAAACGTAACTACTAATTGAAAACATGTAGTAGAGAGCACCTATAAGGCAAAAGCAGCATGTCAAAAGGAAGAATCTTACTAAACTTTATTTGAAAATTTACATTTCTGTACATACTTTGATTACTTTTATAGTTAATTATGCAATAGCTCGAGTATGAAAACTAAAATCCCAAGTCGTTATTCAAGGAGGTGGTCTTATGGGAATCACATTTTTAATTTAAAAACACATTGCACCCCTGAAAACACAAGGGAGTGCCTACCAAAATTTAGTGTAGAGCTTTTGGCAGGCATGACAGCACATAACATTGGTTTGGCTTCCCCAACGCATCCCCCACAAGTGGACCTAAAAAAAAAATAATAATAATAATAATAATAAAACTAAATACATTATCGAATGCGTTGTTGAATGATGCTGTTGGTGGGCTTTGGTTTCTTAATGGCATCCTTTTCAAAACCCTTCCAAAGTCGAATGGTTTCATCAGCAGCAACAGAAGCCACAGTTGAACCATCTGGACTCATAGCCAAGTTGAGGACTCGGTCTTCATGTCCTGAAATGGACATGAAGAAGAAGGACAGGAATTTGAGAAGGACAGGAATTCAAATATAAACTCACAATTTAGTGTGGTTATAATTTAACTGAATGGTGACACAAATTTAGCAAGTACAAACTCGAACTTGCCTTCAAGCTCTGCAACTTTAGTGAGTGAGGGGTATCTCCAGATGATAACCTTGTCATGAGCAAAACCGTGGCCAGACACCAACTCTTTGTAATTCGGTGCAAAAACAAGAGATGATACCTGGAAGCGAAAATGTAGTAATTGTATCACTTAATATAACATTATCTGTGCTAGAACAATGGAGGGATACTGTGGGTGTGCCTACCTGTGAACTGGTATCAAATGCACTGATACAAGAACCACTGTTGGCATTCCACATGCGAATATGAACGGTCACTGGTGCCCCCTCCAGAGGCAAGGATGCTAGGCTGCCATGGGCACCATGCCAAAGCCTTAAAGGTGCAAAAGGGATAAGTCTCAACTATAACCTCAGTGGAAAATCAGAAAGGGAAGAGGGGTTCACATTCCAAATTCAAGTTACCTTGACTGCTCCCTGGTGTTCACTTAGAGCATGGATGGCTTGATATTCCGAACCCGTTGTCATTGGCCAAATGTACACCATGTTGTCATTGCCACCACTAGCTAAATATTTCCCATCTGGAGACCAGGTAAGGCCACAGACTTCCTGAGTGTGCCCACCGAAGGTTAAGATGTGGTGGTCTGCAACTCGAACATCATGCTGATGAATCAAACCAGACCTGGAGCCACTGTGAGAACAAACAAAGTGTTAAACCCCTCAAATGCATATAATCTGCAAAGTGCAATGAGATGCTGTCTTACCTAGACAAAACATGATCATTCCAACTCAAGCAACCAACTCTTGCCAAATGGCCATCCATGCTGCGGAGACGCTTTGGCACTGAACATCCCATAGCTGCAAGAAATTGTATGACAGAGAAATTCAGCAAACAAGATGGAAATTTGAAGAGCAATACCTTGATTGGTTTATACATAATAGCTGCAATCTCTACATTCATCCAGGGTTCCTACAGGTTTCTTCAAGTTAAATTCAAGTCTTTTTAAGACCATTTATATAAAAAATTAATACCTATTTCATGTCCCTACCAGCAAAGAAAAACAAAATCCTTCAACCCGTGTTCATTTATTTTCAAATGTGGAATGGGTAAAAGATAAGTCAAGCAGGTAAAATAAAAACATTTCAGTTGGCCACAGGAAAGTTTGCCAAACAATGTTAAGTTGTGTTTTAACATTGGCTACACACAGGCAGGACATGAGTTCTGACAGGATCGCTTCCCAGATCAACACTAACATTTATCAAGTTTTTATTCGTTGACGAAAATGTCAACAAATTTGTCATTCAAAACTAACGTCTCGTTTTCGTCAGTGAAAAAAATGTCGTTGAAGAAAGGTTTATCATTATTTTCGTCAATTAAATTAACACTGACATACAGCACAATTTAAGACCCAGACATCAAAATTCAAGACTTTAAAGACAAGGTATTATTTCCAAATTCATAATTTCAATGCTTTTAAGGTTAAGATCCTGTAGGAACCCTGTCCATCATGAGAAACTGAACACTGGAGTCAAAAAGGTGAGAACCATAGTATAAATTATTCAACTAGTTTGAGAAAAAAAACCTCGAAAAAAAAAAATTTACCTCGACTTTACAATCACTGGTTCCAACGGCCAAGAAATTGCCATCTTTGCTCCATGAGACAGAACAAATGTATTCATTCTCATCCTCCATTTTCTTCAATAAAACAATGCTCCCCATGCCAGCATCCCACAAATACACTTGATTAGCAAGGCCAACCGCCAGAACATTCTGCCTTCCCCAATCCATCAGGTTTAGATCTGAACAAAAATTTCAACATTAGTCTCACATAAATAAATCTCTTCAAATAAGGCTACATGGTGGAATGCAAAACAGTCAGCTCACAGAAGTCGTTTTTGATATCAGGGGCATCTAGAATCCGCTCTGGAACAGAGGCAATGTACCGGCCCTTCTTGATCGAGACTGGTGTGGGAACCTGACTGTAGAGAACCTTCAAGTTGTTCTGATAACCTGTGGGAGATGTTCGGTTCATTTGAGGGAGCCATTTGTGGAAGGACGTTACCAGGCAAATTAAAATTAAAGGGATGGTTCACCCAAAAATTAAAGTTGTCATTAAGTTTTTCCAAACCTGTAGAAGTTTTTCTACAGTGCAACATTTAAAAAATGTTGGTAACCAGAGGACCATTGACTTCCCTAATAGGGAGAAACCAGGAAGAAAAAAAAAAACCTTTTGAAGACAATGGGTGCAATCTACAGTCTAGTTACCAACATTCTTTACAATATCGTCTTTTTACACAGAAGGAAAAAAAATATACAGGATTGAAACCACAACAAGGTGATTAAATGACAATTTTCATTTGACTGAACTATCCCTTTAAAAAAAAAAGCCACAAGTTATTTAATGATTTACTACTAAAAAATAAAAACCATACCCTCAGGAGCGTTCAGTGGCTTTCCTCCTAAATGCAAGATCTTTGCTTCCTCAATGTCATATCCATTTAGTGTCACAGACCAAGCTTTCTGATTTGGCTGCAAGGACATTAATTGACAGTCAGAAAACCTCTATAACCTGATGTATTTATAATTATGTTTTATTGTAAAATATAATTACGACACAATTGTTATTAGGAACTTACTGCTGCAGAGGGGTCTTCCACCGGCTCGTTTTCTTTGGAAATAAGAAAACTTGCTACATCCAACTGCTTGTTATTCCTTGTTGGGATGAATCGATCTCCTCCTGCCTTTGAGGGTGTGTTTTGGGTCTTGCCGTTCTTTCCTTTTAAAAGACATTGAATATTTAAAACTGAAGACACTACAACTAACTACAATGACCAGTGGCAGCTCAACAGTCACAGCCTACAACAAAATTGTGAGGTGAAAACAGGAATATTCACCTCACAATTTCACAGCAATATTACAGGAATAAAACAGCAATATTTTAGTCGCAAAATTGGTGTATCAGGATATTATTGGTATTGTGAGGTACCCCACGATTCCCATGGTAAGTGAAAGTATATTTATATTATTTTGCTGTACACGTCCTTTTCTAAATTCAAGAAGTATTCTGTTAACACTTTACAATAAGGTTAATTAGTTAACATGAAATTATAATGAACTTCACGTATAAATCTTGTTAACATTAGTTAATGCACTATAAACAGCTCTATTTTTATTAACATCAACTATGAGGAGCACATTTGTATTTTGTTAGTTCAAATACATTAACAGATGTTAACTAATGAACCTTATTGCAAAGTGTTACCTAGCATTCTAAGTGACCAAAAATGCCATTTTAAAACAGCTAAATTCCTTGGGAGTGGATTGGACCGTGAAAATTGTGTGCCTCCATTTTAAAACCCAACAGACACCACTGACCATGATCAGGAGCTGGACACATGTGCCTCTTACCTGGTGTTTTACAGGGGGTTTTGGAAAGGCTCACTGATCGGTCGACACTCTTGTTTGGTGAGAGGGATTTTGTGTTGGTGGAGCTGGATGTGCTGGCTTTCCTCTGCCATCTCGCCATGGGGGCATTTGTGATGGGCATGTCCAGCCGGAGGACATTGTGGATGTCAGTCTCAAACCCAAACTGGGACATTACTGCTACAGAGATGGTCACTCTGTAGGAGAAAACAAGACATGATATGGAATCTGGCCAAATTTGATGAGATAGACCAATAAATATACAGTCTGGTCAGGACCCACAAATACTCCCCATTGCATTATATAGGTATGTGGACACATCAATAAATAGCGGCCACCATTGTGTTCCAAATCTCTGTGCCGGATTTTCCCGACTCACTCTGAGCGCGTCTCCTAAAATGTGCTGTTTTCATTGATTCGCTGTGGGCATCCTTGATTATTTTTAACCAATCACATCATTAGCGTTTTTGACTGCACATTTGTTTTCAATTTTTTCTAGTCAGGCTGCATTTTCCTCCTGAAAAGCGATTTCAAACAATACGGTAGAATTTAACGGTCAAGAAATTATTTTTACCCACTTTGGACACTTTCCAGAGGAAGGTGGACATGAAGAACATATGTTTGTGGTGTGCTGTACAAAATTTCGTGGCCATTTAAACTCCCCCACTTTTATTATGACTACAGACACTGAACGTTACCTGTAGAAAAGCTGTCAAAATGCAGCGCGTCGTGTAGGCTACACTCAACTTTTGCGTGGTCTCCTCCATTTTCTTTTCCTTCACCAGCATTAGTATTGTTAACTCTATTCTTACATAACTGGAAATAGCATGAATCAACCAAAATCCATCTTTTAATTTAAGGATATAATTTTTCTTGGATCATTGTTTTCCAGTCAATTATTTGTATTTTCAACAACTGCTTGTCAGAAAAATACTATAAAAGATGGGCCAAATCAGTCTTTATGCGTGTTAAAATCAAGTAAAAATCCAAATAACTATATGAAACCCACGTTAGATCCAAATAACTATATGAAACCCATCTCCACAGAAAATTTCATTAAGATATCTTGAATATTGAGAAAGTTATGAGCATTTTTGTGAAAAAACAACTTGTTTTCGGTCACACTAAATTATATTGTTTTCACCTTAAAAAATGAGACAAAAATAGGTGCTGATTACTGAACTATAAAATGTTGCAACTTTCTTCATACTTGACATATTTACTTTTTATTTTGTAAAGGGGGTACCCAGGTCTTTCCACACATGCTATCCATTTGTCTATTTGTTGCGTTTTAATTTTTTGTCCACATACCTATCGATATTCTTACATAACTGGAAATAGCATGAATCAACCAAAATCCATCTTTTAATTTAAGGATATAATTTTTCTTGGATCATTGTTTTCCATTCAATTATTTGTATTTTCAACAACTGCTCGTCAGAAAAATACCATAAAAGATAAGCCAAATCAGTCTTTATGTGTGTTAAAATCAAGTTGATTAGACCCAAATAACTATGAAACCCACGTTAGATCCAAATAACTATGAAACCCATCTCCACAGAAAATGTCATTAAGATATCTTGAATATTGAGAAAGTTATGAGCATTTTTGTGAAAAAACAACTTGTTTTCGGTCACACTAAATTCTATTGTTTTCACCTTTTTTCAAACTTTCTTCATACTTGACATTTACTTTTTTTTTGTAAAGGGGGTACCCAGGTCTTTCCACATATGCTATCCATTTGTCTATTTGTCTGATTTTTTAATTTTTTGTCCACATACCTACATTATAGGGTGACCAACTGTCCTGTTTTCCCAGGACATGTCCTGTTTTCATGTAACAATATAACAATTTTCTATCCATACAGAGGAGCCATAACCTACTTTAAATGTATTGAAATTAATAAGGTATCTTTCAGTAAACTTCGAGTATCATTTGAGTAGGCCTATCTGTTTGCCAGGCCAAGTGTCCTGTTTTTTGGTAATCAAAATATGGTCACCCTATTGCATTAGTCAACAGTATATAGTAAAGTTAGTTTAATATAGTACCGTACTAAGACTAAAACTTTAAAACGTATATTGTTGCGATGTTGTATTGCGATATTTCTGTATTGAGTTAGTTATAAACGCAACATAACGTTACAAAGTCAAACTGTAGTGTTCACAGCTAACGTTAGCCTAATCATAAAATATATATAATCTCACCACAAGTCCAGCAACTTCGTTCCTCCGATGCACAACAAAATTGTCAACGTGCAGTTTTTGTGATTTTTTTCGTTCTTCCACAAGCAGAGTCAAGACCACTCTGAGGCGTTGCACCAAGGTAAAGACAACTAACGGATGAACGCCAGTTTAAATGTCTTGAACGCGTGTCGCGATTGGACAATTCAAAAAACAAAGGTTTTCGCTGTTACCAAGGCAGCCAGGCAGAATGCTGCGCGCTGATTGGTGAATCTTAACATTAAAAACTTCCTGACAGTATTATATATTAAGAGTCCTCCAGCCTCGTTTTTCAAGTTATGTCGTTAATCTGTTTTATCGCTCAGTGCTGGTTTTACAAATTTTTATTTTGAGAAAAATATGATATGACAGAATAATGTTTCTGAAATATGCATTCTGATTGAGTTGTTAACTGGAATGAGATTCACTTTATTCTGTGCTGCTCACGTATAAGGCATTTTAATTGGTAAGAATGTAATGTGCTCACTGAAATACAGTAAATACACCAGTTTGGCAGAATTATAAGACAATTTAGAAAATAATAAGAACACATTATACAAGTAGAGTTATTACACACCGGAATGTGCAATAAATCAAGTAATATAAAAACAATGATCTGAATATTGCACATATAGATTTGTAAAAGGAAACGTGTTTGAATATGTAAATATATGTGAATTTATGTTTTGCACAACGTCTGGCCTGGCATTCAGTGGAAATATTGATATGGCATGAGAGGAATAATGATTAATCATTCTCTTTCATTGCATCTTTTTCAAAATAGTGAATGCTGGTAACTGCCTTTTTCTTGACTGAGGCTGTCATTAGCGGAACATCTGAAGTCATACGTACATGTTAAAAATATTGAAATATTTCGGTGAGACGTCCTTTTATTTGGAATAATGAACTTTTATTTTGAAAATGCTAAAGACCGGTGTGGTCTGTCACTGTTGGGCGTGGCCTCTCTTCATGTTTTTGTTGCATTGGTTGCAGTGTCAAAACAAATCCAATGTTATCTGTACTTCTATGTGTCGCGCGGAGTTGTCATAAAAAATCACAAAGGTAAAAAAATATATAGTTTATTTATTTATTTTTACAGTCAAACGGATATTTTAATTCGCCAGTATCGCGATTCAGCGAATGAAATGTTAATGCATGTTTTTCTGTTGACTTGAAGTAACGTTATATGTTGTTTTCTGTCTGCGGTGATTGTTTGTCGTGTTGCTGTCACTAATTCCGCATGATGTTTTTGTTACTTGCGTCACATAAACTGTCAGGTTTGTGAATCGCCTCGTACGGGTCGATAGGAAGGAGGAAGTGGAGTGGGTTTGCTGTTGACGAGGAAAAGAAACTAAACTCCTCCACATTTCTTTTCTGGATTATCTGGGTGAGTCAGCACAGAGCCACGTGTTACCAGTCCAGCACATGTGACTGTTCTTTGCTTTGATAAACTTCCTCTGAGTCTGCTGTCAGTCAACGATTTTCAACATTCACCCTGCTATTTCGTACTCACATGAAAACTTAGATCAAGACTATACGATTATTCCTTCCTTAAAACCTTGGTACATTTATAAATCACATTCTGACCTCAAACATTTAGGTGTTTTCCTGTCCTGTAGAGAGTGGAGGAGTGGGAGTAGGTCAGGATGTTTGCCCGGAAAAACAAGCGAGCAGCGCCTAAAGGACAAGGAGCAGCTGCAGCCAAACAGGTCAGTGTTCAAAAGCTTTGCATATGATTGTCAGCTGTGAATGGTGTGAGGTAAAACATCTTAAAGCGACAGTTCACTTGAAAAAAAAGAAACCTGTCATTAATACTAAACTATACTAAGTGAAGTTTAACTACCATTCATCCTGTTGTTCACATTGGAAAGGGGCTGTGAGTTAGTTACCCTCAAATCATCTGTCCATCTCATGATTGCAATAATGGTACTATTTGGATCATGTGACATGTAAGCTTTTGTTCTGTTGTAGATGGGATTGTTGCTTGATTTCAAGCCTGATGATATGATGGGTATGGAGGAAGATTTGGATGATCCAGCATTAGAAGCTGAATTTGCTGCCATTGTGGGGAAGAAACCCAATGCGGCTGCCAAGGGGAAAAAGCCTGGCAAAGGTGGGCATCATGATTCCGAGTTTCTTCATTTGAAATTCACATCATGACATGAATACAGACTGTATCTGTTGCGATTCCAAACTTAAATTCTAAAGGTAGAATTTGAAATATTATCACCTAATGGATTCTATAATGTACTCTTAATACATGTTGTGGTAGTGCCAATGTCTGTATTACCTGGAGAGAGATGTATATTAGCATTCCTATTTATCTCAGTGGCTGTTGCTCGGCTGATGCAGAATCCCCCCTGTATGACATAATGACAGGAAACATACTAATTTAATGATAAAGCAAAAAATGGCCTTAAACACCAAAGATGCTAAACACTAAGCTTTGGTCAGGAAATTAGCAAAATTTAAGTAAATGCTCTATTGAAAGGGTTAGGCTCAAAAAGTTCCATTTGAATTGAGCGAGATAGTCACATTTGTTTTGAAGAGACATAATTGCTTTATATGTTGATCAGAAACAAATTTTTAAACTGTTTTTTCACCCTTGCACTTATATGCATATATAAATATATGACCTACCCCAACCCCGTCCCTAAACCTACCTGTCACTGGGGTTAATGCCATTTATGAGTCTTCCCCTACCATCCTATAAAAACAAATATCGCTCCTCAGATGTAGATTTACATTTTGCCTTATTTCGCTCATTTCGCTTCATTTCGTTCAATGGCATGTACATGCACACGGAATCACTCTGAAATTTAACAGCATAGACATATACGCATATAGCTCAAAATGCTTATAGGTAACACGACCACTTGACTTGAAAGTGGTGTGTATGTTTACGCAAAAGTCATGATGTCATGTTGAATTACTCATCAAAAAACCCCTCCACAGGTCTGTTAGTGAAGGGAACATGCAGTGGTCACTTCAAGAAAGTAATTGAATCAATTAAGGCCATGTTCTTTCCTTCGGAGTGAGAAGGGTATAGGGATGCTCGCTTCCGACTGGAATTTACAATTTTTTTAGTCTTTAGCGAACAACAAAAAGAATCTCAACCGAACCTGCTTGACACATTGGTCATTGGTTCTTGTGGAAGCTTAAACGTGCTGCGAATTGTGCGTAACACACAAGAATCCAACCTCATTGGTTCTCGCACATCAAGCGAACATGCTTGAGCTTCTGTTCATCATATCGTTGTTGTTTTCTAATCCAAAGGTATTCCATGCTAAGTTACTTTATCTACAGTATTTGTGCAATTCTTGCTAATTTCTTGACCATTTGTGATTAAAATGGTTTATGTATATATATATATATATATATATATATATATATATATATATATATATATATATATATATATATATATATATACTGTGAAATTTGTGAACTGTACATGGCACATTTTGAATGACCTTCCATTTTGGAAAGATGGTTTTTGCTGCCAAATGGTATAATTACAACATCTACTAGCAGGGACTAATTGCATTATGGTAACCAGCCTTAACCCTCCGAATAATCTTTCTATTGGCTGCCTTAATTGTCTGACTGTATGTTAGAAGCCCGATGGTTCTGGAAATGTTTTGTGAACGTTTAAATTAATCTAATTTAAACTTTTATGTTCAAGCTCCATTACCAATGGAGGATATTGAAAAAATGGCAGAGGCCTGCATGAAAGACATTGATGATGATGACGATGACAGTCTGGAGGAAGATGAAGACCTCTTGGTAAATGAAACCTGTGTTGTTGTTTTTTTTGGCAGTTTCTCAGGTATCCCTTTTTAGCACCTTCTAAATGTGTAACGGTGAGTTTAAAGTGTGTGTTGTGTTTCTCGCTAGGCTGAGCTGCAGGAAGTGGTTGATGAGGAGGAAACGGAAGACTCAGGTGCCGCAACCCCAACCTCCCCTGTTAGTGAGGAAACTCCTTTAGCAGAAACTACACCAGCAGCCCAGGTATCATCTAAAATCTATTTAGGAAGCTGTAATCTCTTTGTACTGTTGTTGTATGGAAGTTAGATTTAATCTTTTTTTTTTTAAGGTATGTGTTATTTTTGTGTGACATGTGAAGGCCAATTATGGTAATTGTAACCCATACTCATACATTTGTGCTCTGCATTAACCAATGAGGAGCAGTGAGTAGTGAACACACACCTGGAGCAGTGGGCAGCCATTTTTGCAGTGGTGCCCGGGGAGCAATTGGGGGTTAGGTGCCTTTCTTAAGGGCATCTTAGTTATTTAATTTCCTGTCAGTATTGAGAATCAAACCCGCAACTTTGGGGTTATCAGTCTGACACTGTAACCATTAGGCCATGACTGGCCCCCATTTTTTTGTAGCCCTCAAACCGTATTCCCTTTATAGCCCTTAATCCTGTAATTGTGGACAAATGTGGGCACAGGTGTGATCCTAATTTTTATTAGTGATTTTATTATATCACTGTCTTTGATAAAGTTTTGTCTATCCATTTCTGGTGTTTTTTTTTATTTTGGGGGTATTTTTGAATTTATTTATGTCAAAAAGTACCATATTTCCTATGTAAATTATGCTTATTATTATGTTACTACTTATTATGATATTATAACTACATTAAAATATCATTCCAATAAGTTCTTAGAGCTAAAACCTAAAGATGAAGTGACTTTGCGGTCACCTGGTGTCTTATTTTGGCTTATTTTAGAATGCTCTAAATTACAGTTTTTCCCATTCATGTCTATGGTTGCCCATTTTTGACCCAAATACAAGATTAAGGAGTTTTTTTTTCACCCACTTAACATTGTAGAATTGAGTCAAAAAAAATGAGTGTGTGTTCAGGAGGCAAACTTAGGAAAAGTAGCCAAGTCTTGTACCGCTCAGATCAAGGGAAGTATTTTAAAAAAATAAATCAAAACTATTTTGCCCACATTTGTCCAAAATACGGTTTTAGGGTTAATTATGTTGGTAATTGCATTGAATTGCTCATATAGAGATTGAGCTCATATACACTACTGTTCAAAAGTTTAGGGGCTCACTCCAAATTGTAAATATAGACATGCATTTTCTGTTAAGCTGTTTTTGAAACGGTATTTTTTGTGAAAAGCGCTATACAAATAGATGTAAATTGAATTTTGTGTAGGAAATATGCCACTTCATATATGATTTTTCCCCCACAGGACACTAAGGCTTCTTCAGTTCCTGGGAGCATTGAGCACACTTTAGAGGAGAGAATAAACCTGTATAGGATGGCTGTTACCAATGCCAAATCTACAGGGGAAACCTCTAAAGCTCGGAGATATGAGAGAGGCCTCAAGGTCAGCGCAGATTTAGTGTCCCTGCAAAACAAACTTTGGATAAAAGATATTAACTCTTTTCAGGATAATTTGACACTCTCATATTCTTGTTTAGACCTTACAGACTATGCTGGCATCAGTGCGAAAAGGGGGGAAGATAGACGAAACTGAGATTCCACCTCCAGTTGCGTGTGGAGCATCTGATGGTCCTCGTCGGCCCCCTGCCCCTGCAGTGTCACCTGATCAGCACGGGGAGAGTGATAGCGCTGTAGAGATCTCTCCCGTCTCCTCGGAAGCCGCCCCTGTTGTCATGGATACAGCATTAAACCGTAGAGACGAGTCTTCTGGCGTAACGTCTCCAGCTTCACTGTCATCTCCAGAAGGGGAACATGCTGGAAGTGGCACTGAAATGCACTTAGGTCAGTCATGTGCTTTTGTCATAACAGCAAAAGGAGAACATACACAGCCGTTTAAAAGTTTGGGGTCATTAAGATGCTTTCTTTCCTTAAAGGAAATAATACTTTAGAAAGGACACATTCAATTTATGTAAATACATTTATAATATGACTTATTTTCATGACTTTCTATTTTAAATAAATGCTGTTCTTCAGAAAATCCTGAAAAAAAAAAAAGTTTCTTGAGCACCAAATCCGCATATTAGAATGATTTCTAAAGGATCAAGTGACCCTGAAGACTGTAGTAATGATGCTGAAAATTCAGCCTTGCCATCACTGGAATAAATTATATTTTAAAATATATGAAAATGGTTCATAACATATGAACATGGAAAATAGTTATATTAAATTGTTGGTACTGTATTTTTGATCAAATAAATGTAGCCTTGTTGAGCTTACTTTTTCTAATAAATCTTACTGACCCTAAACGTTTGAATGTTAATGTGAAATCTTCAGAAGTTCACGTAAAATGTTCAGTTACACAACTTAGATTTTTATGCTTGTATTATAATTTGTGAAGAAACTTTTCTATATTAAAATTGAAAATATTACAAAACATAAGCATTTTCAATATTGGACTTTATAATATTGGATGCGATCATACCAATTTTTACCTTTTGATCAATATTTTAATACATATTTAAATTCATAATACAATATTCCTTTTTTTATTAATATTTGACAGAAGTTACCAGTTTTGTGTACACAAGCTTTACTTGTAGAGCTTATATATGGCTTTTCTGGTTAATGAACAACCCTAAAAATAATGGTTTATGTTGATCACATCATTTGATTTGAATCATTTGTCATTTTTATTAATGCTAGTAGTCATAGTTCAATGTACAAATGCAAATGCAAAAAAAATTTTAGAAAAAAGGTCATTGTTTTTGTTCATTGGGTCATCGAGGCTGGATGTGGAAAGCAAACTATGTTAAAAATAAGGGTTTTCCCCTTTAAGTTGTTCCTGACTTACTAATTTAACTAAAAGTTTGACATTCTGCATAGCTGTTCTTGTAAAGAGCGCATTGTGGTTTTCTCTGCTCCTAAAGCAGTCTCCACAGTCGGACAGCCCACTAAAGGCGTTCTGCTGGAGCTACAGAAAGAGTACAGGATGGCAGCTCTCAAGGCCAAACAAGCAGGAGAGATTGACCAAGCCAAAATGCATATAAAGGCCAGTAAGGTAAGATGTGGTTTCTATTCACATGTATACTTTTTTTTTTTCAAATAGTGGCTAAAATGTCAAAATTCAGCCTCTCCTCTCACGGCTTGTCCTTAGTGTTCTTCTATTTTTATTAATTGTGCAGTGTTGGAATTAGTTAATTAGTTTAACACAGTTGATGTGTGAAGAGATTTTCGAGATTTGTCATGTAAACTCTTTCGGTTTTATTTGTTACAGACGTGGCTTTATACATGTATCGCACCCTATTAATGTGTCTTTTCCTGTTTGCCTTCTGCTCTAATACGGAAATTTTGACTTCAACTTTCCAAAGAGTCTGTAACTCAAAGACTTTACTGTTGTCAAGTACTGATTCAATTCGTGGCATCAACCACTTAAGCTATGTTGTCATGCAAGTTTGGATACTCTTCTTAACCGAGCGTCTTGTTCCCGTAAACCATGATTTCTAATAACTCACTTGTAACAAAAATGTGCGAAGGTATTTAGGGTATTCAAGACTTGTAGGAAGTAGACAAAGAGAAGCTCTATGCTGTTTGCTTGTTTGGCTCAGGGATTCGAATGCAGCAATTGAGGCTTTGGAGAAAGGACAGCCGGTGGATGTGAGCTCCCTTCCGCCCCTCTGTCTCAAGGTAAGAACTGAATTGACATCAGTCAAGAGAATGACACTATATAAGCCCTGATGTGTCACATATTTATTATATATTATTTCCAATGCATGTAGCATTGTAGAGTAAAGGCTTAATTCTTTTCCACAGCATCTACTCAAGCCGCACCTCAGACTGCTGTTAAAATCATACCTTCAGCTTCTGGTTAGTATTTTCAGAGACCTATGAGTCTACGTTAAAGCAGCACTATGCAGGATTTCTATTTTTGTCAAACTGTGACCCCTAGAGTGGCTGTGGAGTACTTGTACTGTTGTTAATAGCACTCATGCAGAGATGTCACGGCCTGATCAGTAGGATGGAAGCTGTAACGAGTGGAAATAAGTAGGGATGCTCCGATCAGGATTTTTGCAGCCGATACCGAGTACCGATTTCTTGTCATGGTGATCGGCCGATAACGATACCGATTCCGATGCTTAATTGACTTAATATAAGACAAATAAACAAAATGGAACAGTTTAATGCAGCTCATAAGGTTTATTTAAACATTGTCCAATACTGTGGAGGACAAAATAAACATTTAGTCTCCTAAAATGGAGAAGTCTGATGTAACTTAAACATCGTCCAATACAAGTCTGAGCAGGACAAAATAAATAAATAAATAAATCAAACAACATTTTAAACTCCTAAAAGAACAAATTGAAGTGGTTTGATACAACTCATTAGGTTTAATTAAACATTGTTCAATGTTAAAGAGAATAAAATAAATAGAAACATTTAAACTCCAACATGGAGAAGTCTGATGTAACAAATAAGGTTTAATTAAACATTCTCCAATATAAGCATCACGTACGTCCTCACGCGTTGACGTCATCAAATCGCGATCGGTTTGTAAGATCGGCCAAGTTAGTGAGTACCGATCAAGTCAAAAATTGTTATGATCAGCCGATACCGATCTCTGGCCGATCGATTGGAGCATCCCTAGAAATAAGGTGTGGCCCCTTTAAGAGCTACGCCCTGTTGAACTGTCGGCAGTCTGTATTGTATGTTCCTCGAACACCACATGTATATGGCACCAGGTTATTTCTGTTTGATGTTTATTTAAGCAGATCTTTCTTGTCGTAAAGCAATTCGTTACATCACGAGAACTGATATCACGTGACACTTCCTGACGCTGTGGCCGCCGGCTCGAAGTTGCAAGTGTATTTTTTCCGCTCACAGGCAACAGGGGGGCGAGAAGCCCAACATTCATTCCGAAAATAGTCATATAACTATTTCGATACCTCCGAAGCTATTTAGTTAAGGAAAAAAAACTGCATAGTGCTGCTTTCAGTTTTCAGATTGACAACCGCATTTACTTATAGGTGTGAGTCTCGAAATGTCCCATTTACAAAGCAACTTGTAGTAGCATCTCGAATGCGCCAATAAAACTGAGAAGTCTCATCAGTTTTGACACTACAAAAGTCCAATCAAGCGGCGACTTCAATTCACATTTTTTCTGAGAATGCAGTTGTGGATTTAGTTTGGTTCTAGAATGTGGTTGTTACTCCTGTAAATAATTGAACTGTGTGTGAACTTAAAGGGATAGTTCACCCAAAAATAAATTCTATCATCGTTTACTAACCCTCAAGTTGTTCCAAACCTCTATGTGTTTATTTGTTCTGCTGAACACAAAGGAAGATATTTTGGATCTCAATCCCCATAGACTACCATAGTATGTGTTTTTTCCTACTATGGAAGTCAATGGGATTGAGATTCCAGAAATGAGGATTCCAAAATATCTTCCTTTGTGTTCAGCAGAACAATGAACACATCAGAGGTTGGACAAGGTGAGTAAATGATGAAAGATTTTAATTTTTGGGTGAATCTATCCCTTTTAATTACTTACTAGTAGTTGAATTACTTTTTCTCTCGTCTCATTTTGAGTTTTTGTTATACCAGCAGACAGCATTTCTCAGCCCAAGACTGTTCTTGAAGCTCTGGAACAGAGGATGGCCAAGTACAAAGAGGCCTTCACACAAGCAAAGGCCAGTGGGGACAAGACCGCAGAGCCCCGCATGCATGACCGCATTGCTAAAGTTAGTAAAACTGTCAGAATGACACCTAAACCTCATAATGACAAACCTCATATTGTCAGCCACTGGATGTCCTAGAACTTCCAGTTTCTCTTGCATTGTATAGTTTTTAGAGTTTATTTCTGTGGAAATCCAACTTTAAGTTCATGTTTACATACCACACCACATTTTGCGGCATAGCAGGGTGTTTGCACAGACGTGTTGATTTCAGAGGATGTTCTTGTTTCTGTGGCCCATAGCAATACCCAGGCTGCCATACGTGCCCACAAAGAAGCAGGTCGACCTGTCAATTATGACGAACTTCCAGCCCCTCCAGGTCAGTTGTCTGACTCTTTTGTAGTAAAAAAGACCTTAGACATTTTGCTTACATAGTTTTGTGTATATGTGCACTACCGTTCAAAAGTTTCGGGTCAGACCAGAATGTTCAATGTTTTTGAAAGTCAATTTCAAATAAATTTTTCTGAATTTTAATTCAGGGCTGGGCAGCTTAATCGCAATTAATCGCATCCAAAATAAAAGTTTGTTTTT
The DNA here is from genome assembly GCA_030378365.1 of Hybognathus amarus. NCBI lineage: Eukaryota > Metazoa > Chordata > Actinopteri > Cypriniformes > Leuciscidae > Hybognathus > Hybognathus amarus. The sequence goes on from JAQIUQ010001545.1 coordinate 122,639, forward strand.
ACATAATATATGTGTGTGTACTATGTATAATTATTTTGTATATAAAAATTCACACACGTGCATGTATATATTTAAGAAAAATGTGTTATGAAAAATAATGATACACACTACACACACATATATTATGTAAACACAAACCTTTATTTTGGATGCGATTAATCGACGATTAATCATTGCCCAGCCCTAATTTTAATACATCTTAAAATTTTATCTATTTTCAGTGATGGTAAAACTGAATTTCAGCATCATTACTCCAGTCGATCAGTGTCGCATGATTTTCAGAAATCATTCTGATGATTTGCATCTCGAGAATATTTCTTATTAATGTTAAAATAGCTGTGCTTCTCTTAACTTTTATGATTCTCTGGTGAATATAAAGTTCAAAAGATCAGCATTTATTAAGTGGAAAACATTTGTAGTATTATACATGTCTTTACTGCCACTTTAGATAGATTTAATTCATCCATGCTGAAGAAAAGTATGTTTCTTAAAAAAAAAAAAAAGTTTCTTGAACAGATATGCATGCTGAGAGAACAAGGGAAACATGTAACTTAAAGCGTTACCTGTAGGCTTTCCTCCAATCCCAGGCCAGAAGGCCGCTTCTCCAGACCAGGGATTGGCTGCTGTCCTGGAAACTGCCAATAAGCTGACATCTAATGAAGCTGATGATGCTGAAGAGGATGATGAAGAGGAGAAGGTATTTTCCTAAATTCTGTAGCAGTTCTTACAGTAAGTTCCTTTGTTTTTCTTCTTACTTTTTAAAAGAAATGACCATATATATTTTTTTTTTTTTTTTTTTTTCTAGGTTAAGGCTCCAAAAGCAGGTAGACCAGAAGAGGCCCACTCTTGCTGTACAGCCTACAGTACAGGAGACCCAAGAAGACTCCCTTCACCTTCCCAGACAGAACATCCAAAAGAGGAAGTGTGCCTGACACCGGTAGACTTGTGATTTAAGATGGCCTTTTTATTGTGGTGCTGTTGTATTCGTAACTGATTAATGTAAAAAGTGTATGCAAAATGCCTGTCAAACGTGTCAGAGGTTACGCATTTTTACTTCACGATTTAATTCGATTACGATTCAGAGGTAACAAACTCGGATTATAAAACGTATCGTGATGCATCACAATGCATCTCTTACTAATCACAATATACTTATTTTTGTTAAAAATGCACATAAGAAGCAGTAAAACAAATACAATAAACGGAAAAACACAATAAAATTCACTTTTTCATTTTACCTCTTTGTTAACAGAAGCATTCAGGTAAGAAATGGTGAGAAATTGAATAATCAAATGTAACAAAAATATCAATGCATAGTCTAAGTGTCTTATTGAAAATTAACTGATTATTGTTAAAGCTATTTAGTTTAAGCAGTGAGTGATCCTTGTTTTGTTGCATGGTTAACATTAATGACAGACAGTGTTTATCTGTTATGAGATTAAGACCTAATGCGCGATTCTAATACAATGTTACACATCCTATTTTTTTCACTTAAGACGTAACAATGTTTAATGTGAATACTTTCCAAGAGAGATATTTTTAATAATTCTGTGTGTATCTGTCCGTTAAAGTGCAATAACGCCTCTAAAGAGAACTGAATTTGTGATTACATGCTGTCCGAAAGGCGATCTTTTCTGTGTGTTCGCTTCGGGTGTGTGTCAGTCAGAGTGCCGAGTAGCGCAGATCTTTCTCGTGGCCTGATTGCGCTTCATACATCTGTTCTACATCATTTTTACATTAATTTCTCATGCATGTTCTTTTCATAAAAATACCAAACATCAGATGCAAATGCTTTGTGCTCTTAGGACACGCAACTGTTCTTTATTGATGTATATATATTATTGATAATATATAGGTAACACTTTACAATAAGGTTCATTGGTAACACTTTACAATAAGTTCATTAGTTACTCTTCATTGTTAACATTAACAAAGAATGAACAATACTTCTTCAGCATTTGTTAATCTTTGGTAATGTTAATTTCAACATTTACTAATACTTTATTTAAAATCTTGTTAACATTAGTTAATGCACTATGAATTAACATGAACAGAACAATGAACAGCTGGATTTGTATTAACTAAGTTAACAAAGAATAACAAATACAGTAACAATGGTTAGTTCATGTTACATTAATACATGAAACTTAATGTTTAATAAATGAACCTTATTGTAAAGTGTTACACGGTTCATTTATTAAACATTAGTTCATGCATAACTAACATGAACTAACCGGTTTGTTACTGTATTTGTTATTCTTGTGTTGACGTTAGTTAATTCAAATCGTAGCTGTTCATTGTTGTTCATGTTAGTTCACAGTGCATTAACTAATGTTAACAAGATTTTAATAAAGTATTAGTAAATGTTGAAATAACATTACCAAAGATTACAACAAATGCTGAAGAAGTATTGGTTATTGCTTTGTTAATGTTAACTCATGTAGTAACTAATGAACCTTATTGTAAAGTGTTACCAATATATAAAGCTCTACAAACAGGTTTAAATCTGGTTATTGTCTCCTCAGCTCAGCAACAGCTGGAGTTTCTGGAGGGCCTCAGAAAGCAGTACACGAAAGCAGCGCTGCAGGCAAAGCAGAAGAATGAGCTAGAGCAGGCCGAGGACACTCCTGCGCACAGCAAAGGGTTTAGACCCCATGATAGAAGCCGCCCGTAGTGGCAAGACTGTGGATGTAAGCAAGGTAACCACACTGTGTCCCTGTTTTATAACAAATTCTTTAAATTATGCTATATTAAAGGGTGGTAAGTAATGATTTCGCTTTTCTAATTTTAAATTAGTGTGAAATGTTGCTGTTTGAGCATAAACAACAGTATCAAAGTTACAATGCTCAAAGTTCAAAGCAAAGGAAGATATTTGCTTTTAAAGAAAAGGACTACAACTAACAGCTGGTAGGGACTACACAACATTCCTCCAGGGTTAGTGACATCAGCAACCCCAAAATGTACATAAACCCCGCCCCGGGACACACGCAGTCCTTGTTGAGAAACAGGAAACCGAAGGAACCGGTAGGTGAAACGAGCGCGTGAGTTCGGCTGGTGCGTTTGTACAGTGGTTCTTGCTTTCCGAATCCGATTATAAATTCAGAAACGGAGCCTCCCTTATCTTGTCGTTCAAGGGCTACAATAGTCCCTTTCAGACGTTACAATAATATGAATGTTTGAAAAAAAAAAAAAAGTTCCGATCATAAATTTATAAGAAAAATTAAGAAGAAAATCACCACGGGAAAAAAAGCATTAACTGACCAAAACTACAGATTATTCTTTACACAAAATCCATCCTTATTTCTTTCCTCAAGAAGACTTCAATTACTGTTGTACAGGTTCTAACTGCGTTTCAGTTCCAACAATGTCGTGTCTGTCTCGTCATATTTCTAGCATAAGTTTTAATTCGCTTTATGGCTGAGAGTGCCTGTCGACAGAAGCACACAGTCACCGCAAAACATGACGATGTGTACAGCTTCCCCATGCTCTCACACAGAGTTTTGAACGAAATCAACGAGATCAGCGGGACTTTTGCCTTCAAAATCATTCGTTTCATAACTTACATTAACGTTAGTCAGTTCTGTTTTTACCCGGAGAGATTGAATAGAGTTCCGTTATTCTGCGTTTAGCTCAGGCTGAATAAGGGATTTATTTCTGCTGGAGGTCGAGCAGGGAAAGAAACATTAATTTTTGTTTTGAAAAACGATTACATCTACAGGAATATATATTTAGTTTACGCTTTACGCAGTTCGCTACAGATGCGAATACTACCACTAAAAGTACGCGGTCTGTACGCGCATCCAATCAAAGAACGAGAAAATACATACGTTATTATACGCCAGCTAGATGGCCCCGCTGCAGTCAAAGCGAAATCTGATTGGCTGATTAAATCTGACGGATTATCTGATTGGTTAAGAATTGCCATTCATTTATACTACAAACGCCCGCACTGTCGATTCTGAAGGCCTCCAGGCAGATTTATTTACCCGGCAACGCGTGATGGCTGAAATATGATTGGATACAAGCTTTAACATAAATACATACTACTGAAAGCAGCGCAACCAAGAGAAAAAGCTATGACATTTAGAGAAATATTTGGAATAATTTAATGCTAATTCATGGAAAAAATATATTAAAGTGCAAGTCAGTGATTCTGATAGTGTTTAGGCCAGCAGAGAAGGCCTTGCTGGCCCTGACGGCCCACCACTGCCATTTATAGTTAACTTCACATCAACTGAACCATCCAGAGACGTCCTGTTGTATTCTACATGTTACACGAGCTCTTGAAACCCCACCCTCTGCTACAGCTCATTTACATTTAAAGGGCCAGACACAAAACGCTCCATTTTTGAAAACCCTCAAAAAGTGACAACTTTAACATGCTATATAAAAAAACAATTATGCAGAATTTTTACAAACCTACTTTCTACTAAATTACTGACGACTCAGTAGCATAATAGGGGCACTTTATCAAATCCATAATGAAGTAATGATTAATAATCAGCTTTTATGCTTTAGGTGCCTTCACCACCTGGAGATGAGGACGAGGACTTTATTCTAGTCCATCACAGTGATGTTCAGCTCTCAGAGAAGGCTGAGGAGGTCTACACTCAACTCACCAAACTACTCAAAGAGCAACATGAGGTAACCGGAAGTTGGTGAAATTTTAATGTAACAGAGAGAACGGATCCGTGCCAAATCCTAGTGAGGTGCCTTGCTGTCTACTGTCTACATAGACAGCAACCTTTGAACACGTGCGTGCACGCGAATAGCTTCTCTTTCTGATTGCAAAAGTTTAATATTCATTTTCTTTTCAACAGATTGATACTCTATTAAACATAAAAATACATTGTGGGTGAAACAGTCGAGTTATAATCAACAAAAGTATATTTATAGTCAATATTTCACAAATATCACTCACATAAAACATGCTACACTTGATTGCAGCATAATTTGCTATTAGCATGTTGCTATGCAAACAACAATATATGAAAAAATAAACATCAGGTAAATATTATTCAATTTAAGTGCATTTATAGTCTATATTTCACAGGTGACATTGTGCTCCCATGCTATACAGTTGAATTTAATAGAGTTTGATATTAGCATTTTGCTAAGTCAACAACTATAATAAGCATAAAAATACATAATGGGTAAAATAGTCAATATATATTCAGTTTAAGTATATTTAATGTCAATTTTCCACATCGTGCTCACAAGAAGCACATGCTGTTTTGTTGATTTTAGTAGAGTTTGATGTTATCAAAAACTATACTCTAAATTAGAATAAAAATACATATTGTGTGAAATAGTAAAACATTTATTTAGTTTAAATAAGTGTTTATAATCAATATCTTACTTTGTCTTATGATTTTTTCCACTGAGCTTGTAACAGAGCATTCTGGGATAGCATTTCAATTGGGAGCACACCTGTGATTCCCTCAAAATGTTGTCTGAGTAGGTTGCTCACTAGGTTTTGGGACAGGACCTTTAAGAGGATGTGGATATGTGAGTAGGACATGTTTCCCTTTCTTCTTCAGAAATGTGTGACCTACTCCAAGCAGTTCACACACATGGGGAATGTTGCAGAAACAACCAAGTATGTATCGCATCAATGCCCCAATTTCAGTAAATCAAATTCAAGCGATTTCAACGGGCATTTCATTTATTCCCATTTTCCCTTTTTTAGATTTGAGAAGATGGGTGAACAGTGTAAAAAGAGCCTGGAGATTCTTAAACTGGCGCAGAACAGGGGGCTTCAGCCTCCTAAACATCACTTTGAGGAGAGAACATATCGCACTGTCAGGTTTGATACTCTTTCTGCAGATCTCGCATTAATACAAAAATAAAAGCCTAATACAGGAAGCACTCTCTGTTCACTACTGTTCTACACCACCATCAGGGGAAGTGTGTGAAGTTTAATCAAATATTATTTGTTTTCTTTTTCTTTGACGACTTTTTTTTTTCTAGGATCTTTCCGGAGCTCAGTAGCACAGACATGGTTGTGGTCATTGTTAGAGGGATGAACCTTCCTGCTCCCTCTGGTAAGCTTTAAACATCTGGTTTTGAAAAATGAAACTAAGTAACTTTGGATAAAATGTATGCATAAATATACATTTGTTTAAAGTATGAATTTTTTAGTATGAATGTCGCCTGGGAACTTTTGGGTTGAGTAACAAAACTTAATAATTCAACAAAATAATGCAATCTTTAATAACCTCATAGTAGTAAGGAAATATCTTGCTTTTAAAGTTTTCCCTCTGCTTTTTTTTTAAAGGTGTTGCAACAAATGACTTGGATGCCTACGTTAAGTTTGATTTCCCGTACCCCAGTACAGTGAGTATTAGTTCTCTAGGCTTTATTTTACCTTGTCATCCATTTGAGTTAATTATGTCTCTGTTCACTTTAGGATCAACCTCAGAAATATAAAACATCAGTCATCAAAAATACCAACAACCCAGGTAAAATGTTCAGCTATTCATTTTTGTATCAGTAAATAATTTGTATTTTATATTATTGGTATAACTGTTTTTTTTAAATACTATTATCTTAAGCTCACCAAGTCTGTATTAATTTAATCAGTAAAAAACAGTAATATTGTTAAATATTATTACAATTAAAAAACCTTTCCATTTTAATCTGTCAAAATATAATAATTAAAAATCAATCATTCTAATATGCTGATTTGCTGCTCAAGAAGCTTATCTTATTATTATCAATGTTAAGTTGTGCTGCTTATTTTCAAAACCATGATACATTATTTTCAGGATTTTAAAAAAATGAATAGAAATGTCCAAAGAACAGCATTTACTTGAAATATAAATATTTTGTAGTCTTTACTGTCACTTTTAAACAATTGAATGTGTCCTTGTATTTTAAAAAAAAGTGTATATATATATAAAAATATATATATATATATATATATATATATATATATATATATATATATATATATATATATAATTTGGAAAATTGATTTGGAGGATTATTTTGCAATTATGAAATTCTGACTATATTATCCTGCTTTATACATCGGATACCTGAAACAAATACATAAATAGACATGAATATATTAAAATTTAGATTTCAATATACAAGTGAGACCACTGAGTGATAAAAGAGACATGAAACTAACACAACTATGCAGGAAATTGGTTGGCTGGGACACATATACAGTTATTTTGTGATCATTGCACAAAACATATTTGTCACCAAAATGAAGTATTATAGAGAGCCATGTAATTGATATTTGCTACTAAAGGTGTTATATGTTGAATAATTTGGTGTTTTGGCAGAGTACAACCAGAGCTTCAAACTGAACATCAACCGTTAACCACCGTGGCTTCAGGAGAGTTGTACAGTCTAAAGGCTTGAAGCTGGAAGTGTTGCACAAAGGGTGAGTGTTCCTCAGACAACAATTATCTCCAAATAATCCTAATTTTAGGATATTGACATAAAAATATAGTACATAGTTTCTTTAAAGGGCATATTGCAGGTTAGAGGACCCAACAGGTCAATGTATAGAAAAAAAAATGTAGGAACTAGATTTTCTTTAAAATATACTTATAAATACAATATAGAAGCTTCTGGAGTCATTTTTGTGTGAGAATTTTACTTCCGCATCTGAAAATGGGCGGGGAAGTAGTCGATTCAAACAACACTGCTGTTGACTGCTGTGGTGCATTTAGGGTGGCCATACGTCCGGATTTTGGCCGGACAGTCCGGATTTTAAGCTCCGTGTTCGGCGTCCGGCGCAGCCTCAAGCCGGACACTCATTTGTCCTCCTTTTTGGAGTTGATCTGAATCGGCCACAAAAAAACCCTGATTTCTCACGCTGAAGTGTGAACCCGTCAGGTCAAATCCCTGAAAGATGAGTTTATCTATAGATCTACCTGATGAGTCACTCGTGATCGACTAGTTTTACTGCAAATTAGTGGAAAAATCAATGAATCTAGCTGAGCTCCTAACAGCGCGGACACAAAGCCAGGACTGGAGCAAAAGCCCGTTCCTCTTTGCACTCTAAGCGTTCTGTTATCACTCCACTGTAATCCAATACGGGTTTTCCACTCTCACTGACAGGAAAAACTGCTCCATGTTCAGTCTATTTTAAAAGATAATCTTATGTTTTATTTTTTATAGATCACAAACGTCTGAATTTATAATACTATATGTAATGCTCTGGAAAGTATGACATGTTTAATAAATGTTCCAGCTGCTTACACAAGGAAACAGTATGGGAAAGTGCACCCAGGTAAAAATAAGAATTTGACAAATTCTACAAACAATCTTAGTTTGCCAACAGTTAATAATAATAAATATATACATAATAAAATTATATATGCAGCACGCGCACAACGGCAGAGAGGTAGGCCTAAGGTATTAAGGACTTTGATATGCAGCACGTGCATGACGCAAACCACCAAACGTTGATTTTACGAATGGCATATGAACAATAGCTGCGAGCAGTCACGCGAGGCTCAAGCCGGTGGGCATTGCACCCGGTGCCTGAAGGCACCGGGATGGCGGTACCGTCGGCTTTGGCCCTCCATCGCTGCTCGCAGCTACTATATACACACACACACACACACACACACACACACACACATATAAAGCGGTGGCACCGCCACCTTGGTGCCTTTAGGGTTATTCTGCACGACGTTGCGAAACGGAACCCCTGCTTTGGAATACATACTAGTACTGTATTCCACAATTGAATACATACTAACATACTAGTCAGAACTGAATAGTTGATATCTGAATGACAGATCACCATAGAAGTCACTGGAAAAATGTGACTAGTAACAAAAGAATAGTTACTAGTCACCATTGAAATAAGTACTAGTGTCTAATGAATAAGTACTAGTATCTATTTAATAGGTAACTAGCATCTAATGAATAAGTACTAGTAACGTAATTAATAAGCATTGGTATGTAATGAATAAGGACTAGCATCGTAATGAATAAGTACTAGTATCTAATAAATAAGGACTAGTGTCTAATGAATAAGTACTAGTATCTTTAAAAGGTACTAGTACCTAAAGAATAAACACTAGTATCTAAAGAAAAGGCACTAGTATCTAAAGAATAAGCACTAGTAGCTAATGAATAAGTACTAGTACTTAATGGAATAGATACTAGTATCTAAAAAATAAGTACTAGTAGCATGAAAATAGAGACTAGTAGGTTAAAATGATTAAATGTTAAAACGGCTTGCCATACTCTATCTGTCGTTTCGACTAGTCACAATTACGTTACAGATATCTTAAATGATAATACAAACTATCCAAAATGTAATTACGACTAGAAAGACGTTGTTGATATCTACAATGTTAATTACGAATAGTCAAACTTAGCTTTTAAATGTTAAAAGGGCTTGCCATACAGAAGTGTAGGCTCAGAGAGACACTCAACATTTTCAAACCAAAATATCTGACTTTCTGTGGGTCCTAGCTCATGAGTGTAAATTAGAAAGTTGTCCGGCTTGAGGAGAATATATGAATATATGAAACGATGAGATCAACATGTGTACTGAGTTTCATATTATTACATGCAAGCGTGTTTGATTTATGGACCAAGTTTTGGAACCCCGTTCCAGGGGGCGCTGTCTAGCCCCCTTGCCACACCCGGGTACCATCTTCCCGGCTCTGATGGCTGTGGGATCTGACCTGTGTGCAAAGTTTCAAGAGTTTTCAAACCCATTAAGGGCCCCAAAAGCCGCTGAAGAGACTCAAAATCATCAAAAAAAGGAATGTTAAAGTTTGATGCGTTGCTATGGCAACATTATCTTAGATATTGAATAATGCTTTCACAGCTCTTCATCTGGCGTGTGTTTACATTATACAGATGAAGTTTGAAGCAAATCGGGTAAAAGTAAGAGTGTGATTTCAAAGCATTTTGAAAGTGAAACACTTTCTGCTTCCAGTTGGTGGCGCTATATATTTGACTCACAATAGTCACATCCATGTGATCGGCCTCTTACAACGAACACACTGCTGAAGTTTCATCAAGATCAGTTAATGTATGCAGAAGTTTTAACACACTTCCTTTTTGATTTATGGACCAAGTTAATTTAATTAATACACTAATTATATAAAACTATTGTCAATGCACTACAATTAAACAGGTTATATGCCTTTACTTATAAAAAAATAAAAATAAAAACTTATTTAAAAAATACCAGGCTTAAGAAATGTATTTACTTTAGCAGGCCAGACACACAGTGAAATGATTAAGCCCCCTCCCCCTACACACACACACACACACACAGACTGTGTGTCAAGAGACTCAAGAAAGACTCAGGCTCAGAAAGAGCATGATCATATTCAAACTACAATATCTGACTTTCTGTGGGTTTGAGCTTATTATTGTTAATTAGAAAGTTGTTTGGCTTGAATAGAACAATATACACGGCAAGTTTTGTAACTGTCAGTAAAACTAACCAAGTTATAACACACTTTATGTGTCCTTTTTTAGTCAAAAAAATTCGCCACGGCCAAACCGTTCGAGATATCACAAATCCGTCCGGAATTTAGCATCCTCAATGTCTTGACTTCATGCACACCGAGTTTGGTGGTGATTGGTAACAGCATGGGTTGTAATTTGATGTTTTTCTAGGACATTTATCTAAAAAAAAAAAACATAATTCCCGACTTCCGTTCGAACTGTCGTAAAACTTAGAGCACGAAAGTTGTTTGGCCTGATGTGATCTATGAGTGTACCGAGTTTCATATTAATCCATGCACGTGTGTTTGATTTATGGACAAATGTTCGAATCCCTAAAAGAATGCATCCTAAAAGAATGGTAAAGTTTGATGCGTCGCCACGGCAACAGTTTCAAAGATATCAAGAATCCATTCATAGGTCTTCATCTGCCGTGTATTTACATTATACAGATGAAGTTTGAAGCAAATCGGGTAAAAATAAGAGGGTGATTTCAAAGCATTTTGAAAGTGACACACTTCCTGCTGCCAGTTGGTGGCGCTATAACTTTGACTCACAATAGTCACATCCATGTGATCGTCCTCTTACAGCGAACGCACTGCTGAAGTTTCATCCAGATCAGTTAATGTATGCTGAAGTTATGACACACTTCCTGTTTCACGTTTCTCGCCATAGTTTCGTTTCCTCGCCACGGCCAAACCGTTCGAGATATCAAAAATCCCCACACAAACTTTCATCCTCAATGTCTTGACTTCACGCTGACCGAGTTTCGTCGAATTTGGATCAGAGCTCTAGGAGGAGTATTTAAAAGTTCATTGCGTGTGTTTTACAAAAAAACCTCAATAGCCGACTTCCTGTTGGGCTGGGGTAAAAAGTAAGAACACGAGGTATAGATGAAATTCTGCTATCGACATGTGTACCGAGTTTCATATTATTACATGCAAGTGTGTTTGAGTTATGGACCAGGTGTTCGGACCCCATTCCAGGGGGCGCTGACGAGCCGCCCTGCCACGCCCGGGTACCAGCTTCAGCCCGGCTCTGATGGCCGCGGGTTCTGACCCGTGTGCAAAGTTTCAAGAGTTTTCGAGCATGTTAAGGGCCCCAAAAGTGCCCGAATAGTCGCTAAAAAGAAAAAAAAAAAAAAAAAAAAAAAAAAAATAAAAAAATAATCGGAAGGAAAACAATAGGGCTCTGCGCCCTTTCAGGGCTTGGGCCTAATTATATGAAATATGAATATGTATTGGGTTAGACTCATACAGATTTTTGAAGGCTGATAAAACATTGCTTGGTGGACATGATGACCCTAGAGGTGCCTAAAATTAACCTAAAATTCCCGCATATTGATAGCGGCTCCCTGATGCCCGTAAATGAGCTCAAATCCCCCTCCCCCCACCCCCGTCCTCCTTTTCAGTTTTTTGGAAATGGCCACCCTAGGTGCATTGTGGGTCAGTGTGAGTAGGTGGAGCTGAGCTTTACACTGACCTCTTTGTCTTGTTACAGTGGCTTCCTGAGGAGTGATAAGCTGGTAGGAACAGCCCACCTCAAACTGGAGAAACTGGAAACTGAAAGTGAAGTGAGAGAAATAGTGGAGGTGAGCAGGGCTGTTTTTGAATAGCATGTACGTAGGAGCTGGAGACGAGAGTACAAACCTCAGATGTGATGGCAAACGTGTGTCAGATCAACTTGAAGTAAAACGGGACATTCACAAACCATGAACACCCATCACCATGTTTACATTTGTGTTTGCAGCTTATGGATGGGCGAAAGGCCACAGGTAGTCGTCTGGAGGTGAAGGTACTTCTCAGAGAGCCACTGGGTGGGCAAGACCTTCAGACGGTCACAGAACGATGGGTGGTGTTAGAGGAGCCACAGGTTAGTGCTACAGTCTCGTGACGAACAATCTGCTCAATTACTTATTTCTTCCTGTTCGCTTGCTATTAAAAGTGATTTGCGTCACACTTGCCAAATTTTTTAACATTAAAGGGGACCTATTATGCAATATTGACTTTTATAAGAGTTTGAACACACACAGTTTTAATTATTAATAATATTAAAAAGTAATAAATTAATTAATAAAAATATTATTATTGTCATTACACAAGACTATTTTATTGTATTAGTTCAGGTTCAGTGTGAATAAATGCTTGTTCTGTATGTATTAATCTAAAAACTACACCGCATCTGCTATTTTTATGTGAATTTTGGGATATGGCATTAAAAAAAAGCTAGGATACATTTAAAAATGTGCATAAAACAAAAAAGCTCAATTGAGGCAGAAAAAAAATCAGAAAAAAAGTGCATAAAATAAGATGGAAATATATTCTGGACACCCAACAAAAAACAGAGGATGTGATTGGATAGCTGGCCTAACTAATGGAGCAATTTCTTTGCACAGCATCTCAGATATTGGTTTAGTCATTCTGAAATGCCAGCTTTTATTGCGTTTCGTATGCACACTTTAAGGCTCACGTCATTTGTGACGCATTCGAGTTTTCTTGAGCTCATGGGATGAAAAATGCTTAATTTACACTTGTTTTATGCGATATAGCAATTTTAAGCATGTTAAATTTGCTACTTTGGATGGAAACAGCCACTGCAAGTTAAATTTGTATGGCAACTAATAGAGAGCCTAAGTCCCTCCCCTTTGGTCAACCACCATGGGACCTTATTTCGGAAAAATATTGTATGATAGTCAATGGCGAGAGATAACAAATATTTTGATTTCGTTTAAATTGATCGCTGAATTACACATATGATGTTTGTCAATTTAAAAGATACATTTTAAAGTCAAGAAAGTCGCAGTTTGATGTAAAACTGTTGAGATATAAGACTGTGAAAATACGTAATTACAAAAGACTACAAACCCCAAAGGCGCACATTTTCTTTCAATGAATGAAGCGAACTTTACTGAGGCTGTGTCATAGTTTCTATAGTCTTCAATTATAATCGGTAACGTTACCGTCATGAGTGTGTTGTTCCAGACTGCACACAAACACAGCAGCGGATCTCGCTCGTTGTTTCGCCTCCCAGGAGATGTAGTTCATTGAGCGTTTTTCACATAAAACTAAAAGTTACTCTTCTGTTTTATGACGAACTGCGACTTTCTTGACTTTCATAATTATCTTTTAAATTGACAAACATCATATGTGTAATCCAGGACACAGTTCAGACGGAATAAAAAGATAAGTTATCTCTCGCCATTGACTCCCATTCATAATTTTTCCAAATAAGGTCCCATTAACCGGAAGCGGAGGGCGGACTTAGGCTCTCTATAGTCTGACAGTACTTCATGATTCTGACAGTGATTTGGTTTTGACTGCCATCTGTTGTCCATTTTAGGTACTGCTGTAACTGACGCTGGTGATTTAATCTTCACAAAGTAAGAAAGTTTGCTCTATTTCTAATGACATTATCACATCCGTGTTCCACTTCACCTCACTGTGGATTTTTCTTCCAGGTGTCAGCGGGTTTATCAGGAGCAGAAGGTTTGGACGGTGAAAGCTCAACAGTGCTGCTAGCCTTGGCTACAAACCGAGCGAATCTTCTCAAGCCGTTCACAGACGGACATGGTCACTGACTGAGACCGTTAGCTTGTTTTTTTTCATCAGGGTAAAAGAGGTTGGACCAGGATGTATGGGGTGGTTATTAAAAAACAGGAGATCTTATTAAAAGGAGCTGGAAAATTTACACAGACTTGTGTGAGATTGATATGCCTTTTAAATGGGCCTTTTGAGATAGATTGCTCACCCCAACTGGTACATTAAACATTGAAGCTGAAGCCAATGAGAGCTAACTCCTTTTTTTTTTTTTTTACTGCTCTGGGATGCACTTATGCACTAATGCCAAAGTAATCACTGCTGCTGCAGTAAGATGAATGACTAAATCTGTTCTCCCTATTCCTGTCATATCTTCAATACTAATGTATGACTGCTATGCAAATGAGCTATATGCGACCAGCTATGCAAAAAGGTTTGAGTTTGAATCCCAAACATTGTCAGACATTTCAAATCTTGTTTACACCCGATGTGAATACACCGCATTGTTTAAACAGATAGTTCGTGCTAAAGAGTACTGCTGTTAAATATGATATTCCTTATAAATGCCATAAACCAGCTATCACTAGTTGAGCCAGATGTAAATTATTCACCAAATGTTCTGAATAGTCTATTTTCAGTGGGTAAATGAGTGTTGTACCATGTTTTGAAATTGTTGAAAATGTATTTTTATTTTTCAGTAAATTTAAGTTTAAACAAGTTTTTTTCAGCACTTTGCTGATAATCACTCAGATTAGAACGGGTGCTGTAAGATTCGAAGGTCAGAAGAGCCCGTTTAGTTAGCAATAAGCTAAGTTAGCAAAGGTAGATTTTCGAGCGATTCTGCACTGTTTTGTGTACGTATTTGTATATATACATATAAATAAAATGCCCCTTACCTAATTTATGAGAAAAAAAATGTTTAATTGCTGCTCTTCTTGCACTTAACGGTCTTTAGTTAGCGCATAAATCCACGTTTAGTCAATGTTTACATTGTGGTCTAGTCAGTGCGCATTTAAAGGGACGGTTCACCCAAAGCTAAAAATGATGTCTTTTATTCAACCTCGTTTCAAACCTAAATTAATTTCTTTTTTTCTGCTGAACATAAAAGATATTTTGAAGAATGTTCGATAAACAGTTGCTGGACCCCATTGACTTCCATAGTATTTTTTATCAATTGGAGCCCATCAACTGTTTGGTTACTCATATGTTCAAAAGAAGAAAAATTATATGGGTTTATTACTTTAGGGTGAGTAAATGACAGAATTTTAAATTTAGGGTGAACTATACCCATAAATTATTATATTACGACAGATGCGATACCTTTTCACGTTCCTTTCACTTGCCAAAGCGATGATCTCAGAAAAACAGCTTAGCTTGTTCAAAAATACCTCAATTTTGGCCCATTTGTATTTTGTGGTGTGTTGGATTACAATTTGCAAAGAACTGACTGAGATTTGGCTTTCAAGTGTGGACAATGTGCGATCTAGAGCGGTCATACTAGCTCAACTTCTTGTCCTTTCATTTCAGTTACAGATCCCATCTCATGTGAATTGTGTGGTTTAGCATGTTTTCCAGTCTTGAGACTGAGCTGGTTTAAATTGTACTGTCAGTATCTGTTCTTCATTAAGTGGTTATTTCATCCATCGCAAGGTTTAGACTCAATTGTTTCTCTCTAATCAGGATGTTCTCACTGCATCTTTCTTCTCTTCCCTGCAGAATCTGTCATGTGTTTTCATTACACACCAAGTTTGTGAATCTGTTAATGTTTTATTAAACAAGAGAAATGAAGACCTGTACCTCCTAATATTTCTTGACTGAAATAGATCATTTTATTTTACTTTTAGTGGAAACTATTAACATACTAAAATGATTTCAGTTTTTTGTACAACAATGACGTTTTTGTATATTCAACAGGTTTGATAAATAATGCTTTTATTGACATTTGTAGTGTACAATAAAGAAAGGTGGTATTTTTTTCCTTTTCTTTTTTGGCTTTTCATACATTGCAATTTTATTTCCATCAAACCAATAGTATGTAAAACTGAGCAGATCGTTCTTTGAAATGCTGTCAAAATGCAACGATGTTCTGAGAACTACAAGTTCTCGTTTGTTTCAGCATGCATGCTGTTACTCTTTGGGCCGGCCAACAAAAAAAAAAAACACAACGGAAAAAGGCTATGGTTAACAAAATATATAAATGTCAAAATATACAATACTGCACATCTAGATAAACAATGGCAAAGGTGGATGCAGGGAGTAACAAAAGGCTGTTTTGAACTGTTTATGTATAGACAATACAGTCTTCATGTGATGCCATTAATTTTTAATGAACAGTCTGCTTCCAAAGCTGTCAGCACTTCACCAAAAGCTAGAAACACATGCTTACTGTCTCAACTGTTGACCTGCTAATAAAGGGCTGTGCTGTGGATCTTCATATCAGCTGCTGTCCTCATTCATGCGTGGGCCATCTGATGAAAACAACCATATCTGAGAGTCGTTATGCAAAACCATCCCACCTTTACTTTGTTATTTGACTAAAAGATGAACTACAGTTTGATTGTCATGTCAAAATACTACTCCAGCTGAAGTCTAGTTAGCTAAAGAGGCCTTGTTAAAACACTCTGAGGTCACAACGTCTACATCAGTTTAGATATGATTGACAATCTAGATGACCTTTGGAATGTCTTAATGGACGGATCATGAAATTGAGGCAAAAGCCCTTTTTCTTTCAAAATGTCATCCACAGTGATTTCCCAAATTCCAAGCGCTCCTTATATTGGTAGTTTTCCATTTTGTGAGAAGTCCATAATTGTAGTAATCAATTTTCTCCATGTGAGTGAAAAATCAATACAAAAAGTTAATTAAAATAATAACTCCTGCTTATAAAGTAAAGGAATCTTCTATCTAATACCACATTACATCAGTCAAAAAAAATACAACAGGCTGAATTAGGAAATCTCCTTATCTGAAGCAGGACTCCAGACTAACAAACGTGACTGGGAAGCTATAGGCTCCTATAATTACTGCAATGATAAACTGAAACTGCTCGATAGAATTGGTTGTTTTGAAGCGCTTCAAGTTCGTATTTGAGAACTGACTTGCAGTTAAGTAAAACCTTTGAAAACTCTGCAACAGCTCTGAATGATTCACTGACAGAATCGGATTAAACATGCTAACTATCAAAACCGATTAATAAACTCGTTCTCAAGAATCATTTGCGCGTGAGTAACGGAGATGGTCCTCACTGCAGAACATGAAATCCATGGGGAGTTGTCAGATCTAGATCAAACTCCTCCCACCTTACATATACCTAAACCTACAGAGCTCCACCCCCTGATCTCTAAACCCACCCTGAACCTACCCACCACCCCTGATCTCTAAACCCACCCTAAACCTACCCAGCTCCACCCCTGATCTCTAAACCCACCCCTAAACCTACCCAGCTCCACCCCCTGATCCCTAAACCCACCACTAAACCTACCCAGCTCCACCCCCTGATCCCTAAACCTACCCAGCTCCACCCTCTGATCCCTAAACCCACCCAGCTCTACACCCGATCCCTAAACCTACCCAGCTCCACCCCTGATCCCTAAACCCACCCAGCTCCACCCCTGATCCCTAAACCCACCACTAAACCTACCCAGCTCCACCCCCTGATCCCTAAACCTACCCAGCTCCACCCTCTGATCCCTAAACCCACCCAGCTCTACACCCGATCCCTAAACCTACCCAGCTCCACCCTCTGATCCCTAAACCCACCCCTAAACCTACCCAGCTCCACCCTCTGATCCCTAAACCCACCACTAAACCTACCCAGCTCCACCTTCTGATCCCTAAACCCACCCAGCTCTACACCCGATCCCTAAACCTACCCAGCTCTCACCCTCTGATCCCTAAACCCACCCTAAACCTACCCAGCTCCACCCCCTGATCCCTAAACCTACAGAGCTCCACCCTCTGATCCCTAAACCCACCCCTAAACCTACCCAGCTCCACCCCTCTGATCCCTAAACCCACCACTAAACCTACCCAGCTCCACCCTCTGATCCCTAAACCCACCACTAAACCTACCCAGCTCCACCTTCTGATCCCTGAAACCCCACCCAGCTCTACACCCGATCCCTAAACCTACCCAGCTCCACCCTCTGATCCCTAAACTCACCCCTAAACCTACCCAGCTCCACCCCCTGATCCCTAAACCTACCCAGCTCCACCCCTCAGATCTGGATCAGACTCCGCCCCCTAGATCTCGCGTACTGAAATGAGGTGCTACTAGAATAACGGCACCTCACGAAATTATATTTAACGAAACAAAGACCTAAGGACATGGTGATCTGAAAAAAACTTGATAGAAAAAAAAAAACATTTAGATTTTTTTGTGCGTTCTCTTTCAAAAGTACTGCGCTCCCCAAGAAACGTTGCATTCGTGCGCGTGCTTTGCATTCTCTCGCAAAAAGGATTGTGTTCACCCGAAAATCTTTGCATTCACTCGCATCACAAAAGCATTGAAATATAGTTTATAGTATACAAAAGTTGAGAGCATTCTTGGGGGGAACAAGAAACATTTTGCAAGAGAATGCATAAACATTTAAAGACACATTTTCCGTCCAACAACTTTACGTTTATGGCTCCGTATGAAACTGAGATGCACAAAAACACTCTCATTTCTAATTATCCTAGAATCAGTCTGGAGCCCTGCTTAAAGCACATTGTTAATGGTCAATAGAAGGACATAAAACATGATTTAAAAGTGCGGTCACATTTACAGTTTCGCAAGCAAAATCCAGACACATTCCTCACAGATTAAAGATAGTCAAACGGATTTACCATGTTGACCAAGTTGCTTGGTTTGAAAGTGACTTTTGCGTGAGCTGTGCTTCATATAATACTACAATATTAAAAATAGAAGTTATTTGCTTGCGAAATCCCTCTAATGTGACCAGACCTTAACACAGTGAAAAACTAACAGAGTTAATGGCCCCAACCCAACTAACAGCTGAATTAAGGGCTTTCAAACCACATACCAAATCCGAACTTTCCTCATTAATGAATATAGCATTCATCTCTGAATAATACTTAAATATCAGTAATTCCATTCTTCTTTATTCTCTCCTTCTATTTCCTAATGATGGCTTTATATCCCGTGCACTGCATTGCTATTCCTTACACAATCCTTTATACGATAACATGTTAAAAACGCTAAATGAACATGGGCCACTAAAAAGGGTGAGACAAGAGATGGGACAGGATGCTAAATGCAGCGTTTCATAACATTTCATCCCACCACAGTCCAATGCAAAATAAAAGCTTTATTGGACCTTCAGTCATGTTAAAACCTACCTTATCTGGAACTTGAAGTTGTAGTTGAATTCCTGAAGGCCGCTTGAAATTATTGTTCGATCGTATTGTCTCATAATAATAATAAAGTCAGTGACAGAGGTCCGTTCTTGATACTTGTAACAGTAACTTAATCGGCATCATTCCTAATACTGTTCCACAACCTTTCCGCTACCAAGCAAAGCAGTCCATCTCTGAGGAAGCTACATTGTTTTAGCTTTGGAGCAGTTTTATCTTACCAAAAAAAAAAACCAAAAAGGTCCATATTCATGAAATAAAGCATCTGGTGATTCATAAAGCTTAGAGGCGAAACCGAAACTCGTTCTTCGTTTCTTATTGAGGCCCAGGCACTGTGCTCCAGAACCCATTTCAAAGAACAAACCTTCCCTCTACAGTTCCTCTCTCGGCCAACATCAACATCTGAACAGCCTTCGTTAGGGCTGAGTGTGTAGAGCGCCCTCTAGTGTTTCAGGAGCTTAGTGTTGCTACAACGGTTCTGAAGAGATCGAATGCAGGGTCGCCACCCTATTGACTCAACAGGGCCAATGGTTTCCACAGTGGAGTTGAGAGGTGAGAAGAAAGGAAAGAGAGCACCAGTCGTTCAGCAGGGCTGGGCATCGTCCCAGTGGAGATGGTGCATAGGTGGAATGGAGGACTTGTTCCTGCACAGCTTTCAGGCTCTTTGAAGTGCAAATGAGAGAGAGAGTGAGCGAGCGAGCGAAGAGGGACTCGAGCTGGTGGGAGGCATGAGTCTGAGACTGGACGGATTCCCTCCTTTTAAGAGATGATCTCCAGGATGTAGAAGATGAGCTCCATCACCACAGGCCCCTCACTTAGCTGGCAGGCCCCACTGTGGATCACTGGAATGAGGGCACTGTCTTAGATCGCTCAGGTACTGGGGGAGCAGCGGGCTGACCGTTACTGCCTGCTAGGTAGCCCACCTGTAAGACATTTTAGAGTAAGCCTGGAAGAGTCATCTTAACTTGACTGAGGCTACATTTACATGAGTCTTTTGGATGAAATCTGAGAAATTTCTGTCCCTCCATTGACAGCTACGTAACTACCATTTTGACGCTTCTAAAAGTTCATAAAGAGATTGTAGAACTGATCCATACGAAATTGGTTTAGTCCAAATTTTCTGAAGAGAAAATTCTGAACTTTGTGATAAACAGATGGAATTTAGGTTATTAATCAGCAAACATAAACAGAAGCTCAGCCAAACCTGCTTGATGCCTGAGAGCAAAACTCTTTCTGAAGCTCAAACGTGCCGCTTAACAGGAGAATGAACCTCATTGGTTCTCGCACATCAAACGAACATACTTGAGCTTCCGCTTATCATAACTGATGTGTGTGTTAATGAACGTTTATATGTGATAAAAGCCTAAATTAAATCTGTTCATCATATGAGAGCGATTGTGTCTCCTCTTGCGAACGAACATCTTACCGAGTTCGGAACGACATAGAGTGAGTAATTAATGACACAATTTTGGGGTGAACTATCACTTGAAATCCTAATAAAACGTTTTACTGAGATAATATAGAGAGAACAGACATAATAAAGTTCTCACACTTCTTCTGGTCCAATCATTTTATTAGCAAAATATTGCGCCACTTCTGTCCAGGTCACACTCAATCGCCATTTCATGCATGGTTTAAAACGCAACAGCTCACGTTTTTTTGCAGGACTAAATTTTCCGTCATCTTTGCAGGAATGTATTATGATGATGATTGTACTAAGTCAACACTATCTTTACCAACACTATTAAAAACTGTTTTTTAATTTTAATTGTATTTTTTATGTATCCACTTTGTGGAAACAGTCTTTAAGGCCTGTTCACAACGGGACTAATTCCACGCACAAATATTCGGCGACGTTTATTGTCTCGTGACTAAACAAAACGCCTCGGGTTCATTTTTTCAGTTTGACGCGCCGCGTCAAAATACTATCCGACCAATGAGATTGGCGCTTTTGCTCACGTGTTTGGAGCTTCTGAAGTTACAGTAAAACACAACTTGGGGCGCTCAAACACAAAACGGTCTTGCCGAGCACACATACGGAACGGCAGAAGAGATATATGCCAAGTAGCGTCGCCATCTACACAGCCAGGAAGAAATAAGACGAGGAAGATGCAAGGCAAGATGAATGTAGAGCTGCTGGTCTCGTTGGTGTTAGAACATAAAGAACTATGTGACAAATGCGACAGCGACTACAAATACAAACATCTTGATAAAAGAGAACTGTTATGGAGTGGTATTGCAGAGCAAATGGACGCCATCTAATGTCAGGGAATGAATTTGCTCATCGTCAGCGAAAATCACTTGGGTGTGAACACAAAAAACGCGCTGAAAAACGCTAGCGAATAACGCGCACTGATATTCGTCCTAGTGTGTATGGGCCTTAAGTGTGGACAGAATGCAAAAACAGAGAGAAATAGATAAAAATGTATCCAGATTAATGTAGATGTAGCCAGAAATCAACAATTAAATGGAGCTATCATTGTAACCTGATCAGAGTCCAATGTAACCCTCAGGCCCAGTTTGGCCATTCCCATCCTCTTTGAGAAGTTTGAGGTGAGGGCACAGGGCCATGCAGAAAGCCCTTGCCACGTTCTCGGTGAGTCTGCTGTGGTCTGCAGGATCGCTCAGGCCATTGGTCTGGTCCTCGCTCCGTAGGAAGAACACCTAAGCAAATAGCACAATTAATGCACAGTTATCAAAAAACTGGAGCCCACTGACTTTCATTGTATGATTAAAAATGATTTGTTAAATATATCTTAAATTGTGTTTCAACAAAGAAAGGCTTATAGATTTGAACTGTCATTACAATAGAATTCATAACATTAAATGAAGATAAATGATGAATAAATACCTCTGTCCAACGGATTACTTTCCCATTGGCTTTATACTCTGAGCCATGGAAGATCTTAATGCTGGTGACTGACTCCATGGATTTCCCATCAATGGGACTGATTACTCTTATAACAAGAAAAGTACATAGGTGGGATGAGAATGATTTTTGGGATTACATATTTTTCTTTGTAAACAGGTTATTTGATGGGATATCCACAAAGGCAGCTAATGCCACACACACACAAGCCAAAACATTATGATCAGTCACAAAGAAAGTGAATATTGTTGACCATCTACTGAAAAAAAAACATAATAGGTGTGGGTAGATTAGATGGTAAGAAAACAATCAGTTTTGGGAATCAATGTGTTGGATGCAAGAGAAATGGGCAGGAATAATGAACAAAGGCCAAATTGTTATGGCAAAGCAATGGGTGCATTGGTGAGAATTTACCAACAGTAGTCTGAGGAGTGACAAACCACAAACCAGCGGACACATGACCATTGCACATACATGGACTTTAATGACATTGCATTCTAAAAACAGACATTATTATGGATTTTGCTCCCCCTTTGCAGATAGGGAACGATGTCAGTGAATGAGCCAGGTTTAGTTGTCTGCTCACCCCTTGTCGACGTTGTGGTCATCATCAACCCACTGGATATGGACGTGCTCCTGGTTCTCGTCTTGATCAGCTTTCCCGCAGGCAATACTGAAATCTTTCATCTCTCTCAGGGCTTGCCGTAAGGCCTCCATCGTTTCAGCTGTTATCTGCACCATCACGCCATCTGGGCACAAGCATTCAGCGTTACTACAGTGAGTATGCAAATCTGCACTTTAAATCAGAATCAGGTACAAAAAGTACAATTCAGCCTGACTCTTTTGACTGTCACTGTTAAACCCTTACACCCTGAAGGCACGTAATTTCAAGTGGCATAGTTAAACGTAATGGTTTATAACTCTACAAAAAAACAAGGTATCATCAAGTACATGGTTCCAATTGATAGAAATCTTGAAGAAAATAGATTTTGGCATGTTTTCGTGCAAAGATTTTTATGTAACAACACTGATGAGAAAACCCATACAAAGTGAAGCAATAAACTGATTTATTTTGTTACTCATGCTTGACATGATGAGTGATGACTATTCAGATAGTAAATATGACAGGTCGTAAAATCAAGTTTGGCCAAATCTTGTGTTGATATCTCAAAAGCAATTAAAGGTTGATGGAGTTGGTTCCAGCATGGTAGCCTTTTAATCAAAGTCCAAAAACCTCTCCAAACAAGTGATCTGATTATTTTACTGCTAAGTGGTACAAAAAGTACAATGCAGCCTGATGGGACAGGGTCAAAGACGTTAAAAGGGAGATTATGTCCAGTTTAGACATTGTTCCAGGGGGATCAGATGTCCTGACATTTAGAGAAAGAGGCTGCAAATGTTGTACCTTCCACAATGCTGGTCTTGGCCAAGTAGCCCGATGAAGCCTTTAAAGCCCCGCTGAACACAAAGAAGGAGGCACCAGTAACTAGAAGAGGGATAAAAGGAAATAATACATCAAAAACATCCTTTTCTCATCCAATATTACTCACTCACTTTTAAAACAGAACTCAGAGGTGATAATCATTTTTTCTTCAAAGAACTTTAATTTCATTACTTGATCAACATATCATGATTGATTCGATGTCATTGTAATCTTTCAATAAAATAATCTATTACATTTCCGTACACTACCTGTTTAAAAATATTATTTAGTAGCATTTTTTTGTTTTTGAAATTAGTCTGTTAAGCTCACAAAGGCTGGATTTATTTAAAATCTTTGGGTGTGGCTTTTCTGCAAATGTAATTGTGCCGCACCTTTGCGAGGCTGGTGATGAATACTGATGGCCTGCGTCTGGTAGTTACCATCATCGTTCTGAACACAGACGAGATGGGAATCCGCCCGCTCTGCGCAAGCATGCGCCCATTCGCCAGCACATGCTCGTTGGACTTATTCATTGCCTTCATGAGCTGAGAAAAAGAAAGCCGAAAGATAACTTGTCATGACTTTCCAAAGTTATGCATAATCCGAAAACTTAATTAAGTTTTTAAGAGTTTATAAGTCCTAGATGAGTGAATGACAGCTTTTAAAGAGTAAGATACAAGGCAGCCAAGGCTTTAAATAATCCCTGCTATGTCAAAGGCTCTGCCACTACAAGCTCTACTCTGTCAAACATAAGCTAAATACCAAAAGTCTCCAACTTTTGGTATTTAGGACACAGAGTACAAAGAAGACAAGCTGTTGTCAATGCTTCACTTGTTTCATGGGACATTTGTCATGAATCTGCTAAGCTGGTTGTTGCTCATGCTGTCATTCCAAATACATTTTCCATGAACTCTATTGGAATTTTGTTGTCATACAACAACAAAAAGTTGTTTTTTTTCTTCATTCACCTCATCGTAACGGTTGCTCGGTATTCTTGAGGCACGTCTTCCTCACTTCCATGTCCACCACCAGCCCCTTGACCACCGGCAATGTGTACTGGTAATTTCTGAAGTCCTGTAGATGTGGGAAAATTCAAACGCCATCAGATGAATTGACATGGGTTCACATTGTGACAGTAAGGCATGTGCTAAATGCAGAAGAAGAAGTGAAAAAGAATACTTACTGCCAGCAAGTTCATGATGGTATGATCCGGTTTCTCCAAAAAGAGGTTCTCTGAAGCGAACACTAAACAGTGGGCAGGGGTAGACTGCAACACAAGTGCACGATAAGAACACGCCAGGCTACCACAACAAGTCACGCTATTTAAATCAGCAGCTCACAATAAGCTCCTTCACACACCAAATGGCTCAGAGGCCCCTTTTATGTAATACTGCAATTACTTTAATGTAAAATCGCAGGCCTGTGTGCTTACCAAGTCCTCACACACCCCGGTTAAACATGAGAATAGAACCGTACATGGTGCTTCTAAATGTGAAAATGCTTGCATGTCATGGATGAGGAATCATGAGTTGAGAACACACTGATAATATATTCCATCTCCACAGGAGGGCAGTGCTTACGAATTAGTGCAGAGGAAACTCTGCGTGAGAAGAGAGCACTGAAAAATACATTTTCTGCCTTGTAGTTTCCTAAAACAGCTCCTACACAGGCATTAGAAAGGGGCCCTGCATTCTCACTATTCTGTAAGTGTACACATCTGCATGTGAGGAGAGTCAAAGATACAATAAAAACAACAGGAACAATCCAGATTTTTCAAAGTCCGATACAGCTAAACTATTAAACAAGCCTCAAATTCAGCATCAAACCACAAACTCACATCGGTATTCTGCCCCTAGTCGGAGCATGAGTCGGATGGGAAAGACCTTGGCCCAGGGGTCTCCCACTTCTGCACCAGGATGCCAAAGAGGTAGGGCGGGTTAGGCAATGGCAGGTCCTGGCAGGGTCTGGAAGCTGGGGCTGATGTAAAGAAAGCCGCCATGCTCCTTGCTGCCCAGGAAGCTCTGAGTGAAGAAGGAGTGGCTCAGGTGACTTAACACATTTCCTGCACAGAAGGAAGTGTGGGATTAGATCAGGCTCAACCACTTTATTTTCATGATTAAGCTATTTCTACAAAGATAAAAGGCAAAATAAAACTTTTACGTCGCTAAACTGTGGAGCCCCCTAGTCCCACTTTGGCAAAAAAAATAATTATAACTATCTTGTGGCCTCAAGATAGTAACTCGAGGCCACGGGTTACTATCTTGAGGCCACGGGTTACTATCTTGAGGCCACGGGTTAGTATCTTGAGGCCACGGGTTACTATCTCGAGGCCACGGGTTAGTATCTTGAGGCCACGGGTTACTATCTTGAGGCCACGGGTTAGTATCTTGAGGCCACGGGTTAGTATCTTGAGGCCACGGGTTCAGTATCTTGAGGCCACGAGTTAGTATCTTGAGGCCACGGGTTAGTATCTTGAGGCCACGGGTTAGTATCTTGAGGCCACGGGTTACTATCTTGAGGCCACGGGTTAGTATCTTGAGGCCACGGGTTAGTATCTTGAGGCCACGGGTTATGATCTTGAGGCCACGGGTTAGTATCTTGAGGCCACGGGTTAGTATCTTGAGGCCACGGGTTAGTATCTTGAGGCCACGGGTTACTATCTTGAGGCCACGGGTTAGTATCTTGAGGCCACGGGTTAGTATCTTGAGGCCACGGGTTACTATCTTGAGGCCACGGGTTAGTATCTTGAGGCCACGGGTTAGTATCTTGAGGCCACGGGTTAGTATCTTGAGGCCACGGGTTAGTATCTTGAGGCCACGGGTTAGTATCTTGAGGCCACGAGGTAGATATCTTGAGGCCACGAGGTTAGTATCTTGAGGCCACGAGGTTAGTATCTTGAGGCCACGAGGTAGTATCTTGAGGCCACGAGGTTAGTATCTTGAGGCCACGAGGTAGTATCTTGAGGCCGCGAGGTAGCACCTCGAGGCCACGGGATAGTATCTTGAGGCCACGAGATAGTATCTTGAGGCCACGAGTTAGTATCTTGAGGCCACGAGATAGGATCTGAGGCCACGAGATAGTATCTTGAGGCCACGAGATAGCACCTCGAGGCCACGAGATAGTATCTTGAGGCCACGAGATAGTTATAATTGATTTTCTTTTGCCAAAGTGGGACTAGGGGGGCTCTGTATTAAACACATTTACAGAAATGTAAATACCATAAACAATAACAATAATTGTTGCTACTGGGTAACATTTTATTTTACAGTGTCTTTGCTACAGATGTTACATGTAGTTACTAGGGATGTGCACAAATTATTATAACCATTAGTTCTCGGGAACCCCCTTGGTGGCTGAGTTCCTAGTACTAAGTTCCTAGAACTAAACAGTGCGAAAGCCCCTTATGTCAGCTAATGGACGCTGAATATGGCCAGTCAGATAACATTCTTCCACTGAACACAGCTGAATTGGTCACCACACTTCTGGCACACATCCTACATTAGGCTAACAGGGAATGTTTTCAGAGTAATAAGACATGGGAACTGTTTTGAGGCGGAACCTATTGAGCTGAATTACGACTGGGTGACAAGGATTGTGTCTGGAAAACAATTTCTGCTGAAGTGGATCCTCAATGCCGTTGGGGCCAGCGGCCTCATTTTACCTTTAAGGGCCTCCTGGCAGAAAGGTCTAATTTTATCTATGTAGGCCACGCTCTCATTTTGTCTGGATCAGTTTACCAGTACGGGCCCCTGCTGGAGGCGTATCAGTTTACCTGTGAGAGCCTCCCGATAGAGCTGGATGAAGTGGCTGAAGACGTCCTTGGGAATGGTTTTCTCATCAGGGAGGCACTGCAGAAGCAATACAACCTCTGCCTGGCCCACGGCATGCATACCTTTTGTTGTCATATACCAGCACTTCCTATTTACATCTTAAAACAAAGATGGCACAGATGACTGTTATGGCACATGGGAATTGACTTCTAATTGAAAAAAAGATGCTGTTCTTTTGAACTTTCAAAAAAAAAAAAAAAATTAAGCAGGACAAGCGTTTTTCAACATTGCTAATAATGAGAAATGTCTATTGGGTCAAAAATGGCCATAGTTGATGAAACACCCATGAAGGAGAACCCATGAAGGAGAACCCCCCCTCCAAAAAAAAAAATCACTCCATTAATACTAAATCTAAACCATAGTAAATATCTAGCGAGGAATGGCTCACTTACAATTGACCAGTTTGACCATGGCCAGTAGGTTTGCATTGAGGACAAACACAAGGGGATCAGGGCCACCCTCCTCAAGCTGCTGCATCAGCACAATTTCAGCAGGTCTTTCTTCCACAGCATAGTCTGCAGACAAGGCAAACAATATCATTGCTGTAACTAGCCACAAACTGATCCATGACAGACACTTTCCTCTCATGGTCCAACCCAGATGAGGAACCAACCCACTGAAAGCCCTCCCTTAGCATGAGTGGTGGAGACAGAAGCAGAAACACAGATATATGCACACAGACATGCTCAAACAAGCACCAATAGTGGAGACAGCTGAATGGTGAGGATGGGCAAGCACCTGTGATGTGGCCTCCCGTACCTCCTTTAATGCCTGTGGAGATGAGGATGGGAGGAAGTCCGTCCTCTGGGATCAGACTGAGAGAGCTGCCCACAGGGCTGGCGGTCGAGGCTCCAGTGGCACGGGCCGTCTACAGCAGCAGGAAAACAAAAACAAATTTATGGCCATTTCAGGATAAGCACAATGATTGGAAATGAGCCTGTGCCTGAAAAAACTCTATATTAGAGATGCATTGAAATAGTTTGTTGTATTTGAATGTAAAAAGTAAATTGTCACCTCAGAAGCATTGGCTCCTGAGGATTTGTTGGAGTATTGGGGCGCTGCCACAGGCTGTGAGGGGTTGGGGTTTGCCGCCGGCCCTTTAGAAGAGTCTGTAGCTTCACCGTTGGGTAGAATACCGTCAGCAAACCAAACCCTTCTTTGCTCTCGAGGAAGAGAACCTGGAAGTACATGCACACGGTGAGGCTTAAGAACAACTAACTCTGGACTTTAAATGATAAACAGCCTGAAAAGCAGTGTTCAAATCGAGAGTAGAGTTAAAGGGAAGCGTCACATATGAGGACAAACAAACAAACAAAAAATGGTCAAATTATTGCTCTAACATAATGTGATTTTTTCAATCCAATTTTCAGTAAGTTATCTGAAATTGATTTGCTGTTACGGAAGGTTCTGGAAATGTAAAGTGCTCAAGATACTTTATTATCGTCGTGTTAATGGGAGAGTTCACATAAAAATGTCAATTCTGCCATCATTTACTCGTGCTCATGTTGTTTCAAATCTGTTCCTTGAAACGCAAAAAAGATATTTGAAGAATATTGGTAACTAGGGGTGTCGCATTATACTAGATGATAGCTATTGTGAATTCCTTTGGCCTCTATATTCATGTACTTAAAACCTGATATCGTGAAAGCCCTAAAGAGTTTGGTGACCATTTCCTTCCATTGTATAGACAGAAAATTCAGAGAGAGCTCCCACCAAACAGACCTAGAAGGAAGTTTAGTGGTTGAGGACCCCCAAAGAGCCCTGTCACAATTTGAACACTGCTGAAAAGTAAAAAAAAAATCTGCAATCCACAAATTAACAACTTTTTACTGTGGTAATCTCCTACAGACTTTACCTTCAGACCCTGGTTGTTTAAGGACACCAACAGGCACCATGACGGTTGGTGGTGGGGTGCTGAGTGCTCCTGATGCCTGGGCTTGCTGCAGAGGAGGTATTGTGGAGCAGTACTCAGCTGGGTTGTTGGGATTTGGGCTCTGGTTGCCACCACCTCCCATGTTCTCCCATGCTTGAGCTAATGAGCGAGTTCAAAGCATCTGGTTACACATAGTAAAACACTAATTTCAAGTGTTAACTGGTTTATTTCTGATTAAAGCTACTTGGAAACAAAGTTATTTTGTTCTATATAATCCTTAAAGTCTTGGAACCTTCTCTGACCTGCTCAAAACAAAGGCTTCAATTGAACTCTAAAATAATCGACCATAAATATTATGTATTAAAGGGGTGGTTGATTGCGATTTCACTTTTTTCATTTTAAATAGTGTGTAATGCTGTTGGTGCATGAATAGTATCTGCAAATTTGCTGCCTTGAAAGTTCAACGTAAGCAGACATATCGTTTTCTAAAAAATCAGGAAGTTTAATTACTTGAATGGGACTACAACGAGATACTTCCTGGGTTTTATACGTAGCTAACCCATAAATTTACATCAACCCTTCCTCCGGAATATGCAAAAAAGGGGCATGGCCATATTTCTGCGGCTTTGTCGAAGAGGAAGAGTTATAGTGGAGAGCTGTAGCCATATGCCGTCGAAAGTGTGTTATTTTCACCCAGCTGTCAGTTCAGGATGCTGTAGTAGGTCAACAATAGCTAAACTTATTTTTGATTTGTTCCTGAAAATTACAATCATAATTTAGCTCTCTGTGCTGCGCATTTTACGGAAGACAGCTTCCAGAATCTCCACGAATTCAATGCCGGATTCAACCAGAAACTGTTACTAAAACATGAAGCAGTTCCAACTTTAAAACCAGAGGCCGCAGTTGTTGGGCCACAACCTGTAAATAAGACTTAATAATTCTAAACCTATTTGCATGTATAATTTCAGACGTAATGTTTTATTTTTATCAAGGACGTAAACAAATGCCAGCCACTTTAGTAGCCACTTGGTTATGCTATTTTGTGTGTCAAATGCCATTTTGTGTGTCAAACCTGAATTTGTAATTATGTAGCCTTCTAAAAAACAACAACACTGAAGACATGCTATATTGCATCCCATAAACACAATCATGCGAAGAAAAAAAAGCAGTAAACCACCCTTTAATGAAAACTACAGTACATCAGTACTATAAATAATATTATATTAGTACCATATATAACTGTATAAATGTAACCAGAACTCAAATTAGGAAAATTTGAGGTCAAAAACTCCCAGGCTATAAAGGGAAATTTATAACTTTTCCTATGAGTTTCATTTCACTCACCATTCATGATTGCACGGTGGCAGGTAACACAAACCCTGGCTTCTTTCCTGTCCATGTACATCAGTCTGCTTTTCAGACTACAACAAGCAGCACAGAACACCTGGCCAGACACACATCACAAAAAAACATTTGCTTTGATAAAAAACAATCTATACCGAAAAAAAAATGGAAAAAAACTATATGAACCAGACCAGCCATGACTCATGAACCAGTTATCAGGATGGGGATTAAACTAACAGTTCTGTCAGATTAAACCATTTTGCACCACATTTCATTTTCACTGAGTTCTTTTCAGTTGTTCTTTCCAGCCCATATCTGTGAAAATGTCATCAACGATGCAGCAGTTTATCACCAAGGGAAATTAAGACATTATTCCAGCAGTCTTGCAGTTATTTATGAGTGCTGCATAGACAAACATTTCTCCCAGAAGAAATTTGACAGCTTCAGGTTTAGAGCTGCCCGACAATTACCCATACTCTCTCATTGTAAGCCAGTGTTCCACCAGCTGTCACACCCACTGACTACTTTCCCTGAAATCTCAAACTCTTCCAAGGGTCTGTCGCATTTAGGGATTAGAATGGAAAGAGTGAAAAATAAAACAAAGCTTATGAATAAAAATGGCCTCAAACTCTAGTGGTTGTCAGCCTTAGAGTGTTATGGCTATCAAAATGTTATGTTAAATAGTTACATCATCATGAGACAAAGTAAAAAAGACTGGTTGCAGAGGTGAGACAAACTTGTATCAGCTTGAGCTTCCAACTTGTTAGAAGCCAATATTAAATTGATTTTTAAATATCTGAAGAGTGCTGCTTGCCCATTCAAAATTCACCTTCACAATGCAAGGATACTGTGGCCTGTTGTCAACACTGTGCAATGCGGTTATTAAAGGGATACTTCACATTTTTGGAAATAGGCTCATTTTACCACTCCCCAGAGTTAAACAGTTGGGTTTTACCGTTTTCGAATGTATTCAGACAATATCAGTAACCAGACAGTTTCTGGTCTCATTGACTTCCATAGAATATTTTTTCCTACTATGGAAGTCAATGAGACCAGAAACTGTCTGGTTACTGATATTCTTCTAAATATCAAAATATTGTCTGAACACATTGGAAATTGGTAAAACCCAACTGTTTAACTCTGAGGGAGTGGTAAAATGAGCCTATTTCCAAGTGAAAAAAGTGGAGTATCCCTAGTTTAAAGTGTAATGAGAGGTTTTTAAGCATGTTGCTGTGGTTGCTAGGGAATTTTTATTAGCTACCAAAAAAGTTTAACATAAACCTGATTGCTTAGAAAAGTAACATCACACCAATGCTCAAAAAGCAGCATGATTTAATATACCACCATCAAGTAACACCCTGTTAGTTAAATACTTGAATTAAGGATTTAAATCGAGTCAAAATATACCACTCAATAATGAACGAAAGGCTTTACCTTGCCACATGCCCGACAGTGATGTCTCCTTTTAGTGAAAGTGAACTTGACCTCGCACTTCATGCAAATGGGTGCTTGGGAGTCAGGAACCCAAACAGGAGCCACTTCCCCCAAGGAGCTAAAGGGTTTCTTAGAGAAGGCTCCCTGTTGGTCTGCCTGAAGATCATTGTCTGGACTCTCAGACGGGATGAGTAAGCCCGGAGAACCATCTCCATGCTCTCCATTCATTCGAACAACCCCAGACTCGGTTACTCCACTCGACGTCTCAAGGCCTCCTGTCGTACTCTGCGGCTCCAGGTTCTTGTTCTTGCCAGTAGAGCCAAATTCATTCTTAAGTTGACTCGAGAGAGGCTGGGGAATCTGCAGCTTCAGACTGACTGGCTGTTTTGGGCGGGCACCACCGTAGGGAACGCCTGACAGGCTGTAGCCGGCTGTTGTTGAGTTTGCCTGTTCTGCCAGATTCCAATCCTCGAACTGGATCGCAACACTCTTGTTTACTCTCCTCCATTTCTTTTTCCTCCGTCACAGAGTCCTCCTTTGAAGGGACCGCTGGCTGGCTGTTTGCATCTCCATCAAAGTCCGCATTCAGACCATTGGACAGGGACTTTTCCACCCCTGATGATTCAGAGTCTCTGTGAATCTCTTTGTGGTAATTCTCTACTGTTTTCTCTTTCTCTTCCTGATTTAACACCCAAGAATCTTTCCCTGTACTTTCATTCTCAACCAGTCCACCATTCTGAAAAGCACCCTCATGATTCTCCCTCTCAAAATCCAGTTCTCCGCCACCATTCGCAGAACTGTGCAATACTGCTTCCCCTTTCTGGGGATGACTTCCTTCTGGAAATACCAGATTACAGTCCCTCATTCTGACCTCAAGGACAGGTGAACCAGCTTCAGGCTTGATTGCCTCCATCTTAAAGCCATTATTTAAAACTGGTGGCCTATTCCCAGGTTCATCAAGGCCAGCACCACTTCCACCATCGGTACCATTCTGCTCCATCTTAAGCTCACAGGCACCAGTATCCTTAACACTTTTCTGATCTGCAACAGCTTGAATTGTCTCATCATCATTGGCCAGAAGGACGTCAGACCGGCCACTATGATCAGGACTAGCTGGAAAGCCGTTTTCCAGCACCACGCTGTTGGAGGATGGCATTTCTGCCAACTGCCCGTCAGTGCTCACCAGCTTGCCAATGTTGGGCTGGGGCAGAGGGGGACTATGAACATCTGCTGGCCGTTCTTCGCTCCTGCCCTCTGGCAGTTGCCCCAGCCCCTGTTTCCCTTCTAACCTGGTGACCTCAGCCAAAGAGGGGCCATCTGACATCTGGGCATCCAGAAGCGGTTTGAAGCCGATAGGGCTGTCCCTTGAGACTGAGGTCAGAGTGGGTCAGTGCTGGATTCAGGGAAAGAAGGTGTGATGGCGGAGCCAGGAATCTGAGTCCACTTGGCATCAGAGAGAGTCGGCGTGTCCGTTTCCATCTGAAAGGGTGAAAAAAGAGCTCATTAGCTTCCTTTCTGAGAAGATTGAAACAAACAGATAAATTGAGAAATTAGGTCAGGCTAGATTGGAAAATGTTGAGGAAGTGGGCCAATCTGGTCATTGCCTTGGGATCCATCTGTCAAACTGACACATCAATGCTTTGGTATGTGGGCAGGCATTGCCTTTCTCTTACATACATCCAAGCATGATCAAGCAGACACATACTCGCACTGCTCTCCTTTACTATACAGCTTTGTTCTGAGGCCATTTAATAGTTTAAAGTCTCCTTTCACCCCATTAATCTGTCAAGATTAGTGTTCGCACAGGGGTATTCATTCATTCAACCGTTCAATGGCTTCACTAAGAGGGTGGCTGTGTGTGAGCCAAGTTTGTGAGGCTTTTAATGTTCTTTGTGACATACAGGACAAAGCAATCAATAAATCCCAATGTCAATTTTACATGACTGTGCACCAGGAGCTGTTGTCCCAGAACCGTGATCAAGATATTAATTGCAATTTCCTGCTATAACTAGAAACGCACATACAAGTTAACCTTGTAAATTACATGTGCTTGACTGTGTGACACCAATTAAACATGTTCAGAAAATGAGGGAGAGGCAGAAGTCCTGAGGGGAAATGCTAATTCAGGTTGACCCCATTTACACCAGACTGCTACCACCAGCACAGTTACCTGCTTGTGCTAGCCTGCTGTGGCGCTTGACAGTGCCAAACATTTGTTCTATTTATACCAGCACCTGTGTTACTCTGCATTCAGTTCTATGGAAGTAAAGCAATGACACGTTTTTGAAATAAAAAAGTCCCCACTTTAGCCTTGGCTTTTTTTTAGCTATGGAGATTATTAATCGGCAATCCACTGATATTCCTGCCGTTTCTGGATGTCAGATGTTGACATTTCTGTCGAATTTGAACCACTGAATTCGTGGAAGCGAATTTGTGGAAGCGAATTAGTAAAGCGAAAGAAAACGGACCGAAAATTGCCTGTCGAATATTACGGATTGTCTTTTTAAACACAATGAATATTTTGGAAGTGAAAGATGAATATGAATTATTGAATTTTAAAAATGTAATGTTTTGAATTTAAATATTCTCAGCTTAAAATATACAACCGTGTTGAATTTCAGCTCATAAAAAAGCAAGCCCTAAAAAGACAATGCATTAAAATGAAAGCAGAGTTAATGCAATGTGATGCATATTTTTTTCAAGTAGTGCAATTCAACAGGCATTTTGGTTTTAAAAACCATGTGTCTCATTATTGTACTTCCATACAGTTCATTATGCTCTAATTCACCTGACAAAGTGGGTTATCTGAGATAATGTTGAAAGAATTTCTTTTGTTTTTTTGTATGGTCTAGAACATCTATGACTGTCAGAGCTCCTGCTTTATTCTTTCAAAGTTTTGTAAGTTAGCAGTTCTCTTACCTTCATTCTGTTCAAACTCATCCAGCACCTTGTCCAGGTTAAAGGCCTCAGCCTGGAAGTAATTCTCCATGGGTCAAAAACTCCACCCTGCCAAATGATGAGTGAACCTGAAAGGGAAGTTTCTTTTTTTGTGAGCACATAAATACAATATTATCACATTCAGGAACACAGAATGCTAACAAATTAAAACCTTTTAAAAGTACAGTGAGTGAACTGTGAAAGTCTTCCAGAGTCTCTTATTTAATGAATTAGACATGATTCATTAAAAAGTGATATTTTTTTGAGGCTCTATAAAATGTCAGGAAAATGTCACCATATAATTTAAAGGCTGATTCAGATGATTGTATGTAATTGATGAATAATGTTTGGATTGGTGGTTGATAGGTGTGTGTGTGTGTTGATGGGCTCGTGAGACTAAAATGTGTGTGGGAAAACCTTTTACAATGCTTATATATTTTTGTCTTTCAATACATTTGATAATGCATATTCATGAAGTAGAACTGAAATTACATTCATTACAAGATTATTAGTTAAAACTAGGGCTGGGCAAAGATTAATCGCGATTAATCGTATCCAATATAAAAGTTTGTGTTTACATAATATGTGTGTGTGGTGTGTATAGTTATTTGTATATATAAATACACACATATGCATGTATATATTTAAGAAAATGTGTTATTAATATATCAAATATTTATATTTATGTATAATATTAATTTTGTATAAATATATATAAAGTATATACATGCAAATATTTCTTAAATGTTTACATGCATGTGTGTGTATTTATATATATAAAATAATTATACACATTACACACACATATATTATGTAAACACAAACTTTTATTTTGGATGCGATTAATCGCGATTAATCTTTTCCGGCCCTAGTTAAAACACTTAAAAACTATTTTTCCAGTCATTACTTTTTCATTGAGGATTTCTTTACAATATTGTGCAAAAAAATTCTCATTTTGTTCTTGTGAACCCAATCTCATGTCGTTCTGGTGAGACAAGTGTCTCATCACACCCCTAGTGGTTAATGGGTTTTTTATTTACTATTTATTGGCTGATATTAAATATTTACATTTCAAATTAAATCTTGATCTATTTTAACACTAGGATTACCTTTGCCATGATATTTTACTAACTTAGGGATAGCAACAGATCATGGCAAATATTTACCCTTTAAAGATCACTCACTTGTTAAGAGAGTTTACCCCTAATTTAGCAGGCACTTTTGTCCAAAGCTACTTATAAATGAAGAATACAACAAGCGTTTCATCATAGACCACAAGACTAAGTTAGTTGCTACACAGATGAAATGATAGCAGAGTGGTGTGTAACACTCTGAAACATTCAGTAAACTCAGATCACATTCAAGAAACATTCAAGAGTAATGCTAATTCTCACCTGCCCAGAGGTCCTCTTCAGTAATTGCAGGTCAATTTGCACAAAGGCTCCTGATAGAGCCTTTGCCTCATCCAGTCTCACACACATTGGACAGCCAAACCTGAAACAGAACAGTATGCATAAGATTTAACTAATGACATACAAACTCTACTGGTTTGAATTCTCCCTGTCGTGTACTGATTCAGCAATTTGCTAAATGGATGCCTTAAGGTCCAAATAAAATCAAAATCTTCCAGGTAACCTAATATTGTTAAAATAAGAGCATTTCAACTTCCAGTATAATTTGCTGAGCTTTCAAGATGGACAAAATCAGGAGCACAAAGTTGTGGCTGCCGCTGTTACATTGCATTAGATATGCCGTCACTGTCATAGTGGAAACGGTGAAAGCTGGTTCTCACATTAGTAATGAGTGTGCTGAGGATTACGCCAGAGAAAAGATCTTCCACCAAGCAGAGGGCTCTGAAAGTAGCAGACTAGACACATTTTACACTTAGTTAAAGATGCATGCTTTGCCACACTGTCAGCACAAAGCTAAGAGACACGGAGGAGGGGAATAAGAAACACCAGTCACGCAAACTGCTTAAGTGAGGTTGGGGAACAGGACCTCTGATTATGCATTTGCTCTCTCTATACAACAATTATTTGGATTTTGAACTAAAAGCATTAGTTTAATTCCTTGAATGTGAGAGACTGAGCAGCTTTCTGGGTCTTTCTGCAGGTCTTTATGGGCAAGTCATTGAATTATTTACTCAACCAATCATTCAAAAATGCTATTTGTGTGCCTTAAGTCACAGAAGTGCTGATATTTAGATCTATGCATGATATATCAGCATGACAAGAGTTCATCCGCAATAGCTCCATCGCAGGATGTGAGATAACAAGTATAGGGACAGTTGTTGATTGCTGAACAACAAAAGACACAAAAGAGAGAAGAAAAAAGATTACTTTTATGGCTTTATCAAAGATTAATTATATTTAATTAATACAGTGAAGACTATAGAGTGTTATGTTATATTTGATTATTTCAATTTCTGTTGTTAGACTTGCAAGAAAAACAAACCAATGTTAATTTCATTTGTATATTTGTTGTTTTATCTATGTTTGTAATTTGTTTATTATTTTCTATGTTGATCGCACTTCCCCTACAAAATCATATAATTATTAGTTATTTCCAAATAGAGCTATTCAAATTATCTGATTCAATTGTTTTTATATCTCAACATAGCAGAAAAACTAAATATCGCAAAGCCAGTTTTTTCCAATATACTGCAGCCCTAATTCTTGCTCATATGATATTGCTTAATTCTAGCCAAAAAAGATTAGAAGAATGGCTCATAGGTGGTTCTGATGATGATCATAAAGACAACATGTACTTTAACCTAGATTTGACATCACTATGACAGAAGTATAATGAAAGACCGCAACTGAATCTCATCACTGAAAAATAGCAATTATCACTGAATATATATTAGCTGTCCAGCTATATGGGTTTATGGAAGCAACTGTTGCACAAAGGCTCCTGATATAACAAATTAAGGTTCGAACAAGGAAATGGAGGTTTACAATCACATTCTGTTCACCATACCAAAGAATCAAGTTCACTGTCAACATGAATGTCTTGTAGGACTGTGCAGTAATTAAAGTGTTGGAAGTTGTTTTGCCATTTAGTGGCTACATGATTACTGAAGAAAATATTTGTTTTCTTAGTATAAGAAGAAAAAACATGATCGGTTCAATTATGCTATTGTGTAACTTTTGGAGGTCTTTTCAATTGTATATACAGTGGTGGCCAAAATTATTGGAACGGTAAGATTATTTTATGTTTTAAAAGAAGTCTCTTCTGCTCACCAAGGCTTCATTTATTTGATCCAAAATACAGCAAAAACTGTAATACTGTGAAATTGTTACAATTTAAACTGGAGGAGATATTTCTGGATGGAGAGTGGAGGAAATTTTTCTGAAGGATCATGTGACACTGAAGACTGGAGTAATGATGCAGAAAAATCAGCTTTACCAACATAGAAACAAATTATTTTAAAATGTAAAAACATTTCACAATATTACAGTTTTTGCTGTATTTTGGATCAAACAAATCAAAGCCTCAGTGAGCAGAAAGACTTATTTTAAAACATAAAAAAACCTTACCTTTCTAATAATTTTCGGCCACCGCTCTACTTTTGGACTTACACAATATCATGCAATATATTAAAGCCAGCCAAACAAACTCTTTGCATCAGGAGTAAAATCCCCAAAGCCTCTACAACAGACCATAGGGATGTGCTTGTACAACGCAAGTCTTTAATTACAATCTGCAACCGTTGCTATAGATAACTAGCAGCACAGAAACAAACCCTTTAAAAAACAAAGTTTCCATTAAACCGCACTGCTGACTCCACCCCTGCTGAAATACAGAGAGCTTTGTTTTCACACTCACAGCTAATTGTTAAAGTTCAAGTAGCAATGCACAGTCCACTATACACTGAATGAATAGTCCACACAGTTAAACTCTGCATGTTTTAATTGCTTTATAAAGCAACTATAAACATTTTATGTATTGGAGACAAGCTGGTTGCAACCAAGAAACCAGGGACTATGCCTGATCTAGATTGAATTACTTGGTAGACACTCTAAATAATACATGCACAGTCAGAGTCAACTAAGGCGTTGTATTTTTCACATGTACTGAGTAATACAATATTAAATCTAAAGCAATTTGTAATCCTTTTGGGAATTGCCAAATAGCTCAACAACATTTAAGCAACATGTGGCTCCATTTAAACTTTTTCATTTATGCCAGAGGTAAACATTTAAAGTAGTTTTTGAAAAACAGAAATAGGTTCACATCAGAATAAGGAGTGTCGTTACACAACTAAGCCGTTAGGAGAGAGACCCAACATATCCCACACTTTCAAACGCAGTTTTGTAGGTCTGCTATGAAAAGTTGCTCTTCATGCTCAGACATTAAGCCTTGTTCATGTGCTTATCCTTCAGACAAGTAAATCAGTAGGGATGCACGATATATCGGCCACCATATCGGTATCAGCCGATATTCGATTCATTTTTATGTTATCGTTATCGGCCCGATAATAAAATTTGGCTGATACATTAAAGCTGATAAATAATGAATTATTTCCTTCAACACTTGACACCTGAGACACTTAAGATGCGCACTGTTCAACATGATTGATCTTAATTGCTTGAAATATGATTGGAATCAAAAAGGAAAATATAGTTAAGTGCAAAATGTGCTGTCATATCGGCTACATGAAATTATAATGAGAACATTATAATTGTGTGATTGGGAAATGGATTTTAATTGTGAGACTTTTGTTTTTGCAATCAGGCTTTCAAAAATTATTTAAAAAATTGGATTTAGATTTATCGGCCGATATATCGGTTATCGGCTTTCAAATATAAAAAATTATCGTAATCGGTATCAGCTAAAATGTTCATATCGGTGCATCCCTATAAATCAGTCATTCACTTGTCCGAAAAAAAAAGTTACTTGCCTTGGGGAGGGAATTTTGGTGGTGTGTAAACATAATTTATTCTGATGTAATATTTTCATCAGTGTTCTATCAGGCTTTATTTTCCTTTATAAAAGCCCATTTTTTAACCTTAATAAATGTATGTGCCATCTTTCATGCCAAATTCTAGCATTTAAGCAAAAAATTAAATTATAATAAGACACTATAGGGTTGTTACCAATCAAATCAAATAATTTACGCTGCAAAATTACAACTACAATAAATAATGTTATTTTAAATACATTTTTGAATAAATCATAAGAAATGTTGAAAAAAATGCAATGATACTTTAAATATGAAACTAAACCACCAGTAGGTGGCAGCAAATCCTTCTAATAAATTAGTCATTGAGTGATTCATTTAACCAATTTGTTCAAAACGCTAACTGTGCATTCACACCGCGGCAAGAGCGTCGAAAGCTGGCGGGAAGTCATTCATTTTCAATGAGAGCCAGAAAATGAAAAAAATATATAAAGAACATAAGCACAAACGGGAAAACGCTAATAAAGCAGACTCGACCAGTTATCGTACAGGTTTAAGAACAGAAAACACAAAGTCTGTTTGAAACTTCGCCTAGCACGCCGATCTGTGCTCTCTGCAATGGCACAGTCAGTGTTTTACTCACCTGAGCATGTGGATATTGTTTTCACATGAACATGTAGCGACAATATAGACTCCGAAACCAAAATGCTCCCTCAAGAATAGGGATGGGCAATGATTAATTGCATCCAAAATAAAAGTTTGTGTTTACATAATATATGTGTGTAAGTGTGTATAATTAATTTGTATATATAAATACCCATACATGCATGTATATATTTAAGAAAATGTGTTATTAATATATCAAATATTTATATTTATATATAATATTAATTGTGAATAAATATATATAAAACATATACATACACATATTTCTTAAATATATACATGCATGTGTGGGTATTTATCTATACAAATTAATTATATACACTACACAAACATATATTATGTAAACACAAACTTTTATTTTGGATGCGATTAATCGCAACTGACTGTTGCCCATCCCTACAGAGAACATGAATTTCATTTTCTTATTGTCCATTTGTATTTGCAGTTTATTTAAGCTATGGTTTTTCATAAGAAATACCATAAAAACCATCTAGAACTAGAACTTTACATTTTACCATGGTAGTGAGGTGCTATGTGCGTGGTTTTATTAATGGTTATCCTGATCTAAATACATACTGTAGACAGCTAATGGTCAATTTTAATGAAAGTGGAATCAAAATCGCTGAAAATTTAAAAAAAAAATAATCAAACCTACTCCTGAGCACCACCTTTTGTGGCCGATATGCCC
This sequence comes from Hybognathus amarus, assembly GCA_030378365.1. NCBI lineage: Eukaryota > Metazoa > Chordata > Actinopteri > Cypriniformes > Leuciscidae > Hybognathus > Hybognathus amarus. The sequence goes on from JAQIUQ010001545.1 coordinate 163,937, forward strand.
TCACTGAAGCGAAGCTCTGCAGCACACTTCTAAAGCAGCATTACGCCGCAAATGTGCAGACTCACAAGAAGACCGAGATTGTTTAGGGTGCCATTTCAGAGTTGGGACAAGGCCTAAAAGGTATTTTACTTGCTACAAAAGTAGGAACCATCAATCACAGGGCAAAAGGCACATAGAATATTGTTTTTAACAGGTGTGTCAGCAAAGTTTGCATCATGTTAATAATTTAGAGGCCTTTTAGAAATTCACATCATCAATACCGAAGGCTTCAACATATTCACACATCGGCACTCTGTATTCCCAGTAAACTCTATTCTCACATGTAACCACAAAAATTGTGAATAGTTTCATGTGACTGAACTCAGTTTAGACTTTATCACTTTTGCAAGACTCTGGAATGTTGAGATATCTCACTGTAGTTTCTCTCCACTTTCTTCCTGTTATTGTTCATTATCTAAAGCATGTTTCTGTAGCCCATGTGCCGCTAACTGTTGACGTGAAGCTTCCACACTCCAGGAATGTGTTTCCACTGTCACTTTCTGCCACTGACTGCTGTGGCATTTCACACATGCTTTGCTTAGCAGTCATCCCGAACATAAAAGCTGCATAAAGTAAGGAAATATACAGCAATGACTCTCAGAAAGCTAGGGAATTGAGAGCGCAAGCTGTCATGGTGTCTCTCACAATTTGAACATCACAGTAGAGGTATTCTACTCTTCTACTCCAGGATTTTACTTTCATCTACATTTAAAGAAGAATGAAAACAGCATTGGAACTAGCCTTTGTTCCCACATCAGTGCCATATTTTATGAGAAAAGGCATTAGAAGAAAGCTCAGATGTCTAGGACAGCAGGGCCAACTAAAGTACTATCTGTTGCTAAGCAGGAATCTGTCAACCGGTCACTGGATTTCAAAAGCATCCCTTGCATAATTCCCTCTTCCCAAGTGCATCTAAACAAGTGCTTTAAGTCACACATTAGAAAGCTGAATGAGTCATTTTAACTTCTGCATTGCAAGTTTGATTCACTCTGACAAAGAACCAAACCCTTGATGACTACATACTCCCGCCCTACCACGAAAACAAGTAAACTCCATATAAACAAATAGTTAACACTTTCAAAACTTTTTACTGCTTATTACTCAGTTGAAAAAAAGTGTCATATAATATATAGGCTATTGGAGCAGGGTTGGAAATGTTGGTTAATGTATTTGTTTGTTAAGCAGTAAGTTATATTTGTATTACTTATATTAATGTTAATTGTTATAAAGTGTTAACTCATCAATAATTAAGCTCTTCATTACCGTAATATATCATTAAAACAAAAAACAGTCGCATGTAATGTTATAACAGAGTATTTAAGTTCATTCTGCAGTCTTTAAAGACTTGATTACCGTTAGCTAACTAACATTAGCCTGTCAAACAACACATGCGTTTACTTAACTTACCTGCTTACCAGCTATGTTTACACGCTTCACATGCAATCAGAGGCTAGTCGTAGTGATTTAAATGTGAACACATAAGATTAATTAATATTTGGTAAGAAACACGCGTTAAAGAGTCAGTTTACATCTCGCAAATGATCCGTCTTCAATCTCCTAAGTAGTATTAAATGCTGCATTCGTTGGGTTTCTACAGTAAACACACCACAGATGTCATAACATAACAGTTTGTAGGTTAACGTTAATCGTTTACTCACCGGTGGAATCCCCATCATCATCATCATCACCATCACCATCATCTTCACGCACGATTCAGCCATGTAACGTTAACTCCACGGGTACAATCCAACACACTTCGCGTCATATACATCAAGCGATAGTGTAGTTGACATCTGCAGGAAATCTCCAGGTAACAGCTAGGCCATTTTCCCTGTGTTCCACAGAAGTGTAGGAAGAAGTAGTTTGCGCGACAGCTCTCGTATATCCTTCTCCCAAAGGTTTAATGGAGAAGGTTACTACGAACTGACAGCAAGGGTGTGACATTTTGGCTCAAGCTACACTGAAGTGGCGTGAGATTCCCACGCTCGCAACTTACAGTTGAGCCAAGATGGCGTCTGTTTCGTAACCTTGTGTGCTAAGCATTTCACAGCGGGTGACACAACCGTGCCTCTGGATTCAGGCTAGAAGGAGCATTACCGCGGGGCGGCACCCGAATCCGCGTGACGTTGTTACGACACAGCAATCTGATCATATTTAGCTATCAAATTCTTCTCATGTAGGTACTGTGTGTATATATATATATATATATATATATATATATATATATATATATATATATATATATATATATATATATATATATATATATATATATATATATATATATATATATATATATATATATATATATTTATTTATTTATTTATTTATTTATTTATTTATATACAAATGCATAGCCTATTAAACATTTGCCAATTAAAAGTCTGCCAATGTGAATCTAAAAATATTTAAAGAATAATAATTTAAAATAAATAAATACTAATATAAATATTTATATTTATATTAGTATTTATTTATTTATATTAGTATTTATTTATTTTAATTATTATTCTTTAGATTTTTAGATTCACATTGGCATTTGGCAATAAACTCGTAAGGAATAAACATTTTGTTACAGATCTTGTGAAACTGGGCAGTGTGAATGTTGGCTATACTATAGCCTAGGACACATTTGTTTGATTGACTTTATATTTCATACATTTGAATCATACATTTATCCTGAGCTAATGTGTCATTGTTAAAATTCCTGAATTAATTTCTCCTTTGTTTGTTTGTTTGTTTGTTTGTTTGTTTGTTTGTTTGTTTTTTACTGTCCCACTTTGTTGTTATATTAGTTTATTAAGCTTCAAGAGCTGATTGAATTGGTAGCCTACTTTAAAATCCTGAATGTTTTGAAGAAGAAAAATAAAGAAATGGAAATTGCTGCTATTTTGCTACTGACATGCCACCAGTTTATCAATTATTCAAACATGTGGGCTTCAAGCATTCAGTCTCTCAAATATAAAACGTTATAGTAATACATATTTTTAAGAGTCTTACAAATAGGCACTGAAGCAGGGTTATCAACAGTGTTATTTCCTTTACTACAAAAGTGAAACCTAGGCCTAATGCAAATATTAAACGTGACTCTGTGTAAGAAATACATCCCCACCCTTAGAGAATCCTACTGTAATGTGGAATACTTGACTCAATGATATTGTAATAGGCTATACTAATAATAATTTGATTAATTGATTGGACGCTCCAGGAAGGTTACCAAGCAACGTCAATTTAAAACTATTAATATTCATGAGCTATTAACATTCGTTTCATTTCCCTAGTCTCACTCTCTGATTAAAGTGCGACACCAAGTGTTCATTGTGATAAGCTGCATGCTGCATAGAGTTTTTCAGTCAAATGTATATTACGCATATTTATGCCTTTGTTAGCTTACATTTTATAATTTTTAAACCCATTAAACTAATTAAAATCGTTTCAATGCCGTTTACTTATGGAGTACGTGTGCAATGCAGTCACTTGGTGCGCACTATAACCTATCAGACTGTTATGTTAAGTCCAGAATCTGAAAAGCCAGTACACAATCTTGTGGAAATTACCAGAATTGCAATGACCACCGAACTAAAATGACCCCTTTAAACTAATAAAAATGAATGTAAGCAAACAAAGTTTGTCATAGAAGCAGGGTTTCAAGAGCCATGTTCGACACTGATTAAAGTGTTGGAGGTAATTGCCTATATACTTCATGAAAAAGCCTTTGAGATGTAGCCCAGCTGCTAGTGGGACAGAAGAAGAGGATGAGCAGAAGGAAAAACAGCATGAACATAACACTGACAGATGCAGAGATGGCATTAATCAGCATAGATTTACAGTGACATATAGTAAAACTAAATTTTGCTGGCCCTAAGACAGATCAAACCTTTTATATGTAACATACTTGGATATGCATGAATATAATTGTATTGGATTATGCATTTTAGGTCATTTATTCTGATTACTTGCATAGTTAAAGTATTTATCTGACAAAATTATTTTGCACCAAAAAGGCAGACAATAGTTGTGGCTTTAAAAATATGCAAAAAAACCAGACAGATCACAGCAAAAAGCATGCATTGAGTACATCATAATCAATTATTGTCATAATTTTGCTGGTTCTCTTTTTTTATTATCAATATTATTCTTTCTATGACAGCCTGGCCAAAAATATGTTTACACAATTGTGTTATTACAATTTTTAAAAATTGTCTCCAAGCACAAGTATGCAATATTCTTACAAAATTTGTTGAAAATTGAAATTTTCCTTGACCAGACATAACTTTTGGCCACTACTGTAGATCATGAAATACATTAAACATTACATTACACCACAGTTTCCCAGTCTGGTTAAAAAAAAAAAAAAAAGCATGCATGAATAAATAATTTAAAATAAAAAACAGTCCAAATAAAAACACTTTAACAGTAAATATAAAGATACAAAAATGTATTATTAAAATTATTAAGATATAAAATGTATTATTAAATGATTGAAATATCACCTTCAAATATCAGGGGACTTCAAATATGTAGGTCAAAGGGGTTTGGCTGACAAAAAAGAACCTGCGTTGCATGAACAAACATTAATAAAACAAAGCAGCAATGACTTGACCAAAGTCTTCCAGGTTTAAAATATTTTGTCCAGACTTCCATCATCAGTGAAGATCACTGGTTATGATGAGGACATTCAAAGCTATTGGCAGTGATTAGTAACTTACATAATTATACGTCTCATGCATGGTGTTAATTGATTGCTTTTTTCCAAAGAATTCAGAAGTCTGATTTAAAAAGGCAACACATGATTCTTTGGCATTTTTATATTCATATTCAAGGTTCCGTATAGCAATCTATCAGCTGGCACAATCAATCACAAGCTTTCCCTGATGTTCTCTCAACAGGTCATTTTTTGTCTGAGACTGGAATTTGTTACATAAATTACTCGTGACTCCACTTCAAACTTCTCTTGCACATCATTTGCTTTCTCATTAAATAAGACTTCCTCCTAGCATTGCCATCTCTAGAAGCATCTGAACCTGACCAAGGCTGCTAAATGCACATTCAACAAAACTTGATCCCAATGCTACAACAAATAAAGGCAATCATTCAAACAATGCTGAGATTTGTTTTTCCACTCTTTTGTGTGCTGCTAAAGTCCAGATTTTGAGAGCGAGGAAAAATGTATAAACAGTAATATGTTGAAATACAGATATACTGTTTTATGTGTTTTATTTTATTTTAATGTAATATATTTCTGTGATGGCAAATCTTAATTTTCAGTCTTCAGTGTCACATGATCCTTCAGAAATCATTCTTATATCCCAATTCAATGCTCAAGAGAACATTTCTTTATAATAAAGGTTGAAAACAGTTATGCTGCTTAATTTTTTTGTACTAATGTGGTAAATTTTTGATGAATAGTTCAAGTTCAAAAGAACAGCATTTATTTGTAATAAAAATGTCTTGCAGCATTCTTCTAATATAATATCTTTACTGTCAATTTTGAACCATTTAATGTGTCTGAACTCAGACACTTTAGTTAACATTGCAAGCATAGTGCATATGTTAAAGACAACCATTTCTTAACCATCTTAGACCATATTAAGTAGATGTAAAGGTGATGTACAAAGTCAGTGTAGATGAAACACTATATCCACACAACAAATTAAAGGGAAATATATAGATATGTTCATTTAACAACTCTTAATAATTTTGCATTTTACAAAACTGGGGGAACATTTCAAGAGAGAGGGACATCACATATCAAAAAGAGAATATATAATGATTTAAATAACATATTTTCACATTGTTCAGCTGTGTATTTACATTGCTTTTAGCATTTCAATTTAATAAAATATTAAAATAAGTGTTTATTTGTTCACAAAATATTGTAAATACTATTTGTATACAAAATATATTATGCTAGCAAATATCCATGTGGTCCCATAACTTGGAGTGTATAGATCAAGTGACCTTTCCTGTGTGTGAACTGCATTAAGTCACACATTTCCCGTCTTATTGTCAGGTTGCCTTCCATGTGCCATCACACCCTGTAGAGTCACTTTCATGCAGACTATAAAAATAAATAAATATAATCTGTAGTATAGAAACAATTTTACGACTCACCAGTAATCATTTCCGAACAGTTTGTCTGTTGTAAAAGTTCTAGTGGTTGCGCGTGTCAACAGGTGAGTCAGTTCAGCTATGTATCCCAGTAGATGGCAGAGTCTTGTCATTTACGCGCCATGTACTGTAAATCTGTGGTCTTGGCCCGCCATTGTCCTGAAGGTGGACCATTGTTAAAATTGATGGGGCCTGTCTGTTCCAATTACACAAGATTGAAGAGAGGCAGAGATTAGAAAGTCAGGTTTTTCAGTGCGGGCACGTGTTTTCCATCTCTGCAATGAGCCACTCCAGCTTGCCTGTGAGAAGAAGCCCAAAGTTCTTCAACACCAAACCCAAATGCCGTAGAGCGTCTGACCCTGGCATCCTCTCTGCCTGGTGCTCTACTTGCTCCCCCTGCTGGATGAGAATGAAGATGGACAGAAAGAAGAAATAGTGTTCAAGCTAAAAAATAGTCATCATGTGTACAAAAGAAACGACTTTTGCTGTGTGATAGAAATTAACAAGCTATACTTTGAAAGATGGTGGTCATTCATTGAGATAAAAAAACACACGCTTTGATTCTCATAATAATTATGTTTTGCAAACACATCAGCAAAACTACAGTCTAGCATGGTCCCCACAGTACGTGCTTAGGAGTGGCGGTATGTATATTTTATCAGCAGGGCATGGCTGTAATGCACTTCAGAGAGCACCATGTTCCCATCCTTCTCACGGGTCAAGTATGTGTCGCTATCTCCCTTTCTTTCCTGGGGAAGGAAGGCAGAGGTCACCTGGAGTCAAAGTCACCAAGATGACGTGACGGATCAACAAAGATTCCGGGAAGGCAGGATATTTTCCTTGAGAACTACGTATATGGGAAATATGGGGAAACTTCCATTCACGTCTTTTTTAAAGGAATTTAAAAATAATAAAGTACATCTATCAAATGTTGCAGAATTAGATTATTATTGCAATTACATCATTAAATTATTAATTTGGAATCAGTTGCAGTTCAGAGTCGCAAAATGTAAATATATTTTTACATTTATACTATCATTTTTTTATATTGTAGAATATTTATCTTTATTTCACTTTCATTTCATTTTAATAATTCAATGACTATGTGATTCACTATATATTTTACTGAACTTTTTTAATATTAGCTGAACATTATATTACTAATTAATATTACTATATAGAAATACTAATACTGAATATATATATATATATGTATGATATATATATATGTATATTTGGGCTGTCAAATGATTAATCACGATTAATCGCATCAGCAAAATAAAAGTTTCTGTTTACATGTATATATGTGGGTGCACTGTGTATAATTATTATATATATAATACACACATGCTTGTATATATTTAAGAAATATTTTCATGTATATACTGTATATAGAATTATATATAATTTATATTATATATAAATATAAATATTTTATATATAAATATTGTTTTTTCTTAAATATACATGCATGTGTGTGTGTATATATATACATACAGAAATAATTATAACACAGTGTATCCACATATATTATGTAAACACAAACTTTATTTTGGATGTGAATTAATTAGCCCTAATATATATATATATATATATATATATATATATATATATATATATATATATATATATATATATATATATATATATACACACACATATATATATATATATATATATATATATGTATATATGATTTACTATGTGAATTTACTCTTTTGCTTGCATTCAAAACTTTTGTAATATATATAAAAAAAACAACAGAATGATTCCATTCATCTCTGTGCCAATATCTATCTGAGCTGCAGCACAAGGTTGAACTGGTCTATCCTCACCTCAGTGTGGAGCAGTTGTTTGACTATATGCAGGTAGTTGTTAAATATTGTGTCTCCAGCGCTCCAGCAGAGCTGAGTTGCACAGCCCAGGTTGGCTGAGTGTCCTGGCAGACTGCACATCCTGCGTAGAGTCCTCAAAGACAGCAGGATCTCAGCCCTCCACTCGTGCACCTGGAACACACACATACAGGTGTCTCAATGAGTGTGTGTGCCAGAGCTGCGTGAGTGGGTTGATGCTGTATTGGAGTGGAGGGAAGTGGGAGCTGCATTGAACGACTCACTGATTTCCTCTCCCAGGTTGGTTTGTGAATGCCGACGCATGGTAATTGAATAGAAAAGGGTAGAGCATCCACGGGCACTGCAGGTTTTCTGTAAGAGGGAGTGAAAAGCACAGCCTATAAAATGTCTCACCGGTGGATAGACATGCAGAGATGTAGACACTGAGGAGTCAGAGTGGCAAACTGTCTAATAAACAAAGACGCCAAGACAGAGAATCAGTTAACATGCAAACAGGTAAACTGACAGAGACCGGTCAAGTGAAGAGTAGCATGCAAACATCTAATGAGGCTGATCTATTTATTTTCTTTGCAGATATTTACAAACATAAATGAACACCAATAAATGGTGGTGGCTTGAGGAATTCAAATGAATTTATATAACCTGAAAAAACTCATTTTAGATTGGAAAGTCAGTCCAAGTACGTTCACCGATGAATATCTTCTCACTCCTTGAGGCTAAATTTAAACGGTTTCCTTTTAACATTATCTCTTAGGCTACCTGAGAATGTAAACATTGTGGTAGGCAACAGATCCTAAAAACAGACAAGAAACGCACAACGAAGTGAAATAACGATTTAAATCTGGAGTAGATGTCTTACCAGTTCCTCTTGGAAGTCCTTCACCTTGTTCAACATTCTTCTGGCATCGCTGTCACACACAAAGACGTCAATTGGTCTAGTGTGAACGTAAGACAGTTCAGAGGCAACCATGCTGAAGACTACTACCAGAACTCCTACAAGACAACCAGTCCAGTGAGAAAACGCCTGTCCGTATTGTAACTCTTGGGACTATAATATTGAATTACAGTAGTGGATCTTTTAAGATAATCTACAAATGAAATAAATGTATGTCCATTTGCCTAGCCGTGCAAGATAATTCAAACAGGTGGTTATTGTATGCACATTGTCCTTTAAACGCACGCACGTGCTATATAAAGTTTTTATTAATGACTTTATAGGTTACTCAAAACTTAAATTTATCAGTATTTTCAAAATAACTGCGAAAAGGTAGGCAACATGTTTTAAGAGAGAGTTTTTTTTAAACAGCACTGCATTGATCAGTCTGGTATAATGAAGATAATCATCCTTACTTACTACTTAAATCCATTCCCTGCGACCACAAAAGATCTTCAGTCGCGTTTCTTTCCATTGGAGATCGTCTTTTCTGAAGAAGTAATGCAAAAAACGCCCACCGAGATGTGCGCTTCTCCACTACATTTCCAATCATGTGCATCACCCCCACAGTTTCTGAACTTTCTGAATATTCCTTTTCCGGCTGGGACGCTTTTTATCTTGTCTCTGCACATGCCCTGACGTCCCTTCAGTGAGTCACCGTGCACTGAAGCCAGGATAAAAAAAGCTAACCCTGAGTTTGTAGGGGATAGCCTACTTATGCAATTCTAAAACAAATAAACAAGAAACACGGCTTTTGGAAAGAGAGAAAAAGGTAGGCTGAACAAACACAAAGAGCCCACATAATTTAGTTCTTCAGGTTAATATTTTACATGGGAGCCATAGGAGCCATTATAGCCTATCAGGCTACATTAGGCTATATTCAAAATCTAATTTTCGTCCCCGCCACTATTTCTCAATGTAAGATTTTGTTTTGCATTGCCTGCCTATCCCTGCCAATTTTGGAATCTCCCGAATTAATGCATTCTGCAACTTTTAAATACATAATTACATTTTTAAAAACGGCCTGTATTCTTCAGCTGCTTATGTCATGATTCGGCACCGTACGCACAATATCGTTTGTTCTTATGCATGGCAGTCTACTTCTTGTGAGTAGCCTACATTTAGCCATATACACCAACCATACATTAAAAAATTCAACCAAAACTGAACATTAAGATTAATTGTGCCTTTTTGTAAATTAAATCAAAGAGCTACCAGTTACAACCTGTATTGATAGTGATAGGGTGACACTATTTTGATGACCAAAAACCAGGACACTTGGCCCAGGCAAACAGATACTCAAATGATACTCGATGTTTACTCAAAGATGCCTTATTAATTTCAATATATTTAAAGTATGCTATGCCTCGTCTGTATGGATAGAAAATTGTCACAAAAATAGAAAAAGACACAAATTCAGATGGGTGAAAACAGGACATGTCCAGGGAAAACAGGACTATTGGTCATCGTGATATACCACATTGTATGTGCTTACTGATATCAAGAGTATTTATATGTAATCTATTACAGTTTTTTCCTCAATTCTCAAAACAATGAGTTCAGATCTCTGAACAATGCATTTTTGTTCAAATCAAATTACAATTTCTTATTGATTTGAGCAAATTGCATGTGTTTTGGCACATGTGTTCAAAAGAGCAAGTACAATTGTCTAATTTGCAAAATACACATGGCATGTTTATTAATACTGATGAGTTGATTCTCAGTGAAATTCTCAAACTCTTCACACCTTCTAAACATTTTTTCATCATGTGAGCCTTCACATGCAAAACAATCTCAGATCAAAATCTGTCAAGACATATTCCATATGACGTGGAATGTTTGTAATGTTTTATAAATTGGCAAATGGCTTTCCGTTGTAATGAATATGTCACGGATGGAACAGGAGTTCCATCTGTACTCCGCCCAGGGAAGGAGCCGGCTCCAGCTGTCCTTATACTGGTGGCAATTGGTCCTGAGATGTCGTCCAATCTCCTGGATCTTCCGCTCAGTCTGGCTGTTTGTCTGAAGTTGGTATCCAGAAGATAAGCTAACAGTAACCCCAGGAGTCTGAAGAAGGCTTGCCAAACCCTTGAAATGAAACTGTGGACCTCTGTCCAACACTATGTCCTCTGGGATGCCGAAGTTTCGAAACACATGTTTGAAGAGGGCCTCTGTGACCTCAAACGCAGTTGGAAGTCCAGGCAATGGGATCACCTTCCAAGCCTTCGAAAAGTGATCCACAACGACGAGGACACAAGTGTGGTTACTGGATCTGAGGAGGGTCCGTCATGAAATCAATTCCGGTCGTTGTGGGATAGGAAGTGGCACGGACTTGGACGAGAGTTTTCTGAGGGTTTTAGGCTCTGGTAGCGAATCTTTGGTTGAAGCATGATGAAGACGAGAGAGAGCATCCGCTTTGCAATTCTTGCTTTCAGGTCGGTATGACACGGTAAAATCAAAGCGGGTAAAGAAGAGAGCCCATCTAGCCTGACGGGGATTCAGCCTGTTCGCTTCTTTGAGGTATTCCAGGTTGCGATGGTTGGTTATAACCTCAAACTGGTGATTAGCTCCCTCAAGCCAATGCCTCCATTCCAGAAGCTTGATGGCGAGCCGCTCCCGATTCCCAATATCATTAGTCCGCTCCACTGGGGACAGCTTCTTAGAGTAGAAGGCACATGGATGGAGTTTGGGAGGATCACCCTGCCGCTGTGATAAAACTGCTAGAAAACTTAGTTTTGTCACCAACTGCTTGGTAAACACATCCTAGAATGCCCTATACTCAGCAGGAATCTCCACCTGGTGATGGCCCTCTGGACTTTCAATGGACGTGGAACACAAGAGGAAACTCTGACTTTCCCACAGAAGATGAAAGAGGGGGCTTTCTGGACCTTCTCAACTGCAGAGGCAGTCTTCTCCCCAGCAAATTTCCAGACTATAATGGACCACCTAAGGGTGATGTTGGACCAAGGGCATCCCAGAATGAGCTCAGCAATGGACTCCTCTAGCACCATGAAGGAGATCTCTTTCCGTGTGCAGGCAACCGATGCGGAGCGTCAGTGTGTGGCTGAAATGACGAATTCGACCTCTACCTAGCGGTCTACCCTGAATGGTTTGGACTCTAAGATCTTGATGACTTGAAATTTAGCATTTACAAACGTTAAGTTTTTCTTGGAGTTGAAAGGAATTGAAGTTCCCTGCCTAGCTGGAGTCGAGGAGGGCTTGTGCTAAGACATATACACTGGAGGTTAACAAATGAACAGTTGTGCAGTTCAAGGTTGAGGAATCTAAATGGTGCTTACTACTGTAAGGTCGAATAGGGCAGGAGTTGGTAAGATGTTTATCACCCCACAGTATAGACAAAGACGCTGATGAATTCTACACTGCCGCCCATATGTCAATATGCATGGGCTCGGGTGCTGGAGGGGCGACTGATGGAGCCGAGGACTGAGGATTTACAGTGGTTTCTAAAACATCACAGGCAGATAAGCATTGAGATGCTCGAATGGTTTTCTGAATGAGGTTTTCAATTCCCAAGGAATCCTCATACACCACCACCAGCTGATGGATGTTAGGTTTGAGACCATATCAAAAAGCTGTCAAAGCTGTCTCATTCCAGCCACTAGAAGCCGCCAGCAGGCGAAATAGATGGGCATATGTACTCAATGAAGACTTTCCTTGTCGAAGGTTGAAGAGCTGATCGTGAACAGGAGATTGGAAACTGTCTGACCAAACACTTCCTTGAAATGCTGAATGAAACTTGAAAGGGATTTAATTGCAAGAGGATCTGAGTTCCAGAGAGATTGGGCTGATTGGAGAGCTCTGCCAGACAGCAGGGATATAAACGCCACTCGGGCTGAATCGTTTGAATTGATGTGCCTGCATTCAGTTTACAATGTAACACAGTTTTGCAAAAAGAAATGTTAAAACTAATTATTTTGTGTATGACAGTATTGATTTTTCGGTACAGCTTCCTTTTACAGTACAGTACTTACAGTGTACTTACAGTGTACTTACCTAGAAAGTACTGGCTAATATAAGGTAAGTACATGGAACAGGGGTAGGTTTAGGGTAGGTTCAGGGTTAGTACTAGTTATTGTAGTACCCAGTAATTGTAGTTACTAAAATAAGTACATAGTATTTACATGGGTAACTGGACTGTAAAAGGAAGCGTTACCGACTTTTCCCAGTCAATTTTCACCTACTAATTGAATCTGTATTTAAAATACTCACTGTGATACACAGACAAAACGGACATTTCTTGTATTTGGTGTCAACAAAAAATTCTAATAAAAAAGACATTTATTTAGCAAATATTTCCATGCTAAAAATGCATTTTATTGACACCATAACAGATTAAATGTTTTAGGTGAGTAACTACATTTTGCAGACATGCAAGAGTTCTAATGTCCAGGCAAACATTGAGACATTTGCACTTACAGTTTAGAGAATGTTAAGACCGCTTTTGAAAAACGTGCCCAAAGCGATTCGGAAAAACTGAATAAAATATTGAGATGTATTCAGTCTGCCTTTTTGGACGGTAACAGCCTATAATGATACAAATCTGTTGAAGGATCTCTATTTTTAATTGTCCAGGGCTAAAAGAAAGCAGGTGAATCATCAGAGCTGAACGAGTGTGCTCAGACGGCCTACTTTCATGACCAGCCTGTGTCTCTGTCCCTTTGCGAGTTACCCTAAATATTTGTTTTATTCAGCGCCAAGCCTCCAACATAGCCTATCTCTTTGCCATATTACACACACACCCACATGTTGGTGCAACAGCATTATGAGGACTCTCCATAGGCGTAATAGTTTTTATACTGTGCAAACTATATCTTCTATCCCCCTACACTAACTCTATCCCTAAATCTACCCATCACAGGAGACATGCTGCATTTGTTATTTTTTATGTTTTTAAGCCATTTGATGTATGAGGACTTTTGAAATGTCCTCATAAACCACCAATAAGTTGTAATACCAGTGTAATACACATGTCATTATAGAAACTTGTGTCCTCATAAGTCACATAAACAACACCCCCCCCCACACACACACACACATTTAAACATTTAAAACCAGCTTCAACTGTAATTTCAATTCACATTTTTCAGTCTTAGCACATCACCTGTTTACCTGATGTTCAAATGCATGCACAGTGCCGAAATAAAGCAGGTATATCTTCAACACACCTGTTGTCTTTGGATTTGCGGAATTGTTGTAAACAGATCATAGCGCATTCACTCTTTCTTCGGCTCCAAATGTGAACGTTGAGCCAGAATGGTGATAATTTAAATAGGCTATGGGAGAGTGTTTGTTCTGAACATTAACACACACTGAAATTAAAGGATCTCACCACCTCTCTCTCTCTCCCAGTGCCGAAACAGTCTTACGCTCAGTCACCCTGCAGCAGCCCACAAGTCACAGCTGTGAAAAATCAGGATAGGGCTAAAAAGCCTTGGAGTCGCTGTGATCACGACAAGCTCTGAACGACAGCATCAGTAATGATTACAACACCACATATAGGCGTATGTGGAAAATGTCAGATAGATAGATAGATAGATAATAATAGATAGATAGATAGATAGATAGATAGATAGATAGATAAATAGATAGATAATAGATAGATAGATAGATAGATAGATAGATAGATAATAATAGATAGATAGATAGATAGATAGATAGATAGATAATGATAGATAGATAGATAGATAGATAGCATTTACTCAAAAACGTAACATTCTGTCAATCAAATGCGCCATTAATGACGGGAAATGGGAACAGAAGTGGAGTCAAACCCGCTATAACTAAACCAGTGACGGAACCCGCATTGCATCACAGAATCAATTCCTGGCCAGTGCACGCGCCCAGGCTCTGCCGGCTTAATTACTCCTTTACCTTTCAGCGCGTGCTGTGCACATTAATCGGAACCGTTTAAGTGATGCATTAACACCGTCAAGTATGTGTTAAGGAAAGCGCTCGCTTTCTTCTTCTTCTTCTTCTTCTTTTTTTAAGTTTAGCTTCCAGTCTGAGGCGAATTCAAAGACGAGCGAGAGGCATCAGCAACAGGGCACTGACAATTCACCGGCGTGGACAATTATACAGAAAGTATCTCGATCATCAATCGAGCAATTGGTACCGAACATCACGGACGTCATCACTGGATATTGATTGCGTTGCTCTAATTGTGTGGAGATTTCTTAACATTTTTGCGTCATTAAATGGAGCGGCGTAGGTGACGTTTGGACTGTTGCGTTCGACAGGAGCTCTTACTCAAGACTAAAAGCCGGCGCGGAAAAATGTAAGTAGCCGCCACAGACGAAATAGCAACCTGTTAAGGTGTCCAATATTGCTGCTGATAAACTGCGCTGTTAAAGCGCGTCAGAAGTCATTCAACTGCCATCAAAACAATCTGTTTAAAGCTTTTGCCTGTCATTCTTATTCCGAAGGACATGTAATCGACGTGGTTATCTTGTGGGGCTCAAGGGCACAGTGTTATTCGTGCAGGGAGTTGAACATAGACCTACGTCTGATTTCTTGTCTAGATCCTCTAAGGACAAATAGGCTTAATGTAAGATGATGTCTTAATATCTCTTTCAAGAAAGCCCGTGGAATCAGTCGTTTATGCTTCTAGATCCAATGTCCCTTCAAGGTCCTTTCTTGTGTTGGTGGAATCTGAAGAGCAAAGGAAAAAAAAAAGATAATGCATCCACATAATTCAAAACAGAAATCAATACCTTCACCTCTGCATTCATCTTAAAGGACAAATTCACTTCACAGTTCAGAAGTGGGCACAATCACATAACTTGGAGAGAAACTTTATCTTCTTAACTTGTTTGATGTGGCATCATTTGGAGTTGATAAATCAATCAGTCAAGTTTGTTACAAAATTATCAACGGCAGCTAAGTTGACTAGAACTTTACCATAAAAATACTTGTGACAATATTTACAAGCATTAGGCTACATTATGGTGACCATATTTCACAACTCCTAAGTGTCTGCCATCAAATGTTATAATGTTATTATACCAGCCTAATTGAGCTATTAAAATTGGTTTGTTACAGTAAAGTTAAACGGTGCTGATAAGATCAGATAAGACATTATGACTTGAAGTTCAGCAACATTGGCCTCTCCAGCAGCAGTGACTAATAATAGCTTAAAGACAGAGAACAGTTGCCCACACAAACACAAAACACCATAAACGAAACATGACACTAATGTAATGCAGTAAACATTATAACTAAATTACAAAAAAGCTACTTAAATGCCTCAATGCACATAACAATCACAAATGTGATTGATCATGCAGGGAATGCATGATCTTTACCCTTTAATCAAAATATAGACAAATAAACATTAAATGTACAATACATTTTTAGCATTTATCCATTCTTTTTTCTGTTCAAATACACAAAAAGAAACACAGTTCCATGCTAAATGTATTCACATTTATAGAACTTTGAATGAGCTAAAACCACTTTGTTGCAGGCCAGTATTGAGCATGCTGTTGAGTTGAATGCACACCAGGTCTTATTCCCTGTCTGGGATGGTAATGTACATTGTACATGCTTGTAATCTAATATTGACCCTTGTTTCACACCCCCACTAAAGATCGACGTCTCAGTTTCTCACCCAAATAGTCAATGAGGAAGATGTTCTTTTTAACTCTTCTGAGCTTCCACGATTCATTAAAACATTACTGAAAGTTTTGTGGAAGATGCATTGAATTGGGTCAGTGTGTTAGCGCTTAGGGCGTTGGAACACCCAATTCAAAGAAATATGCTGCGGGTGAGGATGCTCACCTGTCCAAATCATTGAAGATCAAGATGGTTTGCACAATGCAGTCTGATGTACAGGTATAAAGAAGAAATAACTTGTTTATTTACTTAATATTCTGAAAAAGATATTATGGTCATCCAAAAATGAAAATTGATATTCAAACCTTTCTTTCTTCTGTGGAACACATATACTAGCCTACATATATAGGCCTATATAAGATCATTGTGGTTCAAACAACATGACACAATAACATGGATTAAACATTGGAACCCCCCAAAACTTTTTTTATTTTTCAAAATATCTTCTTTTATGTTCCACAGAAGAGAGAACTTAAAGAGGACACAAGAGTAAAGGATTACAGAATTTTTTTTTTTTACGTGAAGTGTCCCTTTAAAGATAAATAGCTTATATGTGAAGAACTGTTAAGCAGTGACTGCCAGATATGACAGTGTTTGCAATCATCTTTTTAAACAAACAAAGACATGTTGTTTCTATCAGCAGATACAGGGTTGTGTTATGTATGAGTATGCATGGATGGAAGAGCTTGAACACACACAAAAACACTGCAGTGTTGCAAGAAAACTGTCAGAATTCACAGTGATGCATTCATATTTCATCCCAGCCTGTGTTCCTGCTGTTCCCTGAGCTGGCAGTGGACCTGTTACTGAGCCCAAAAGCAGCCTTACCAGTTTCTATCTTGTAGGGAAATCAGTTAAACAACCTATTGGTTTCTTTCCTCTCTCCAAGGAATTCTGTCTTTCATCCCATGAAGCCTTAGCTGCTTACAGATCTTGAAATGCA
This sequence comes from Hybognathus amarus, assembly GCA_030378365.1. Classification (NCBI taxonomy): domain Eukaryota; kingdom Metazoa; phylum Chordata; class Actinopteri; order Cypriniformes; family Leuciscidae; genus Hybognathus; species Hybognathus amarus. The sequence goes on from JAQIUQ010001545.1 coordinate 181,449, forward strand.
GCCTATGCATCTATATTTAGTATTTAGCAGTGTAATGAACTGCCCACTGGCTCTCAACTGTTTTTTAAGAGACGATGTTTGGTGTTATTACAGATCAGATCAGTTCATTTCTCCTTATTAGCAAAAGAAAGGGTAACAGGTGCATTCCAGTTTTTCAACTGAAACCAGGCATATTTTCTTTCATTGAAATAACAAATTTTAATATGAACTTTCTATGAACTGAAAACAGGCTAGTTCTCTTTCTGCCTTACGTGGATTGCAGGGTTCGTTTAATACTTAGTCATAAAACAACAAACAGCCTGAAATAGCCTACGTAATCTACGCGTAAGTGCTTGAGTTCACGGTAGTGCAAAATAGCGATTAGTCACACAGCGGGAGAACATATTGATTTTTGACAGTCGAGTCAACAGGTATGGAGTGTAACCCGTCTTCCCACACATAGGTTGGTTGGTTTCGGCGCGTTATGACATTTATTGCTGCGCGCGCACGGGCACATGGCAGTGTTCATCCGACAGCTGGATGAGCTGAGCTGTTTCTGCGGAGAAAGACCTGTTACTCAGTTCATGCAGCTTGTTGAATAGCGTGCCAGTGATGCGGAGGTGATCTTGTGGCGTTTGGGAATACCGATCGCCTTTAAATAATTAATTCAAGCTATAATCAACGTTATGGCGCGAGACCGAGCCCATCATCGCGTGCTTCAGTACCAGCAAACTCTGGTGAGTATTTCTGGTCAACGTGATTTTTTTTTCGCGAAACAAATGGCCATAGAGGGACTTAGATTGTGTAAAACTGTGGATTTTATTGAAGTTATTAATTAAATTACCTATTGAATTGCTTAAGTAGAGGATAATACATCTGAAGTTGAATGGCTAGAATGTAATCACCTATTAAAATTGTTAAAGGCCTGGAGTGTGAAATATTGATAGGCAACATTTTTTATCAAACAGAGGATATATGCCTTTTCCAGCTAATTATCAACTGTATAGGCCTATTGATAGGCTATAGTGGTAGAATAATTCTGTGGAGTCCACAATAACATTTGAGGCAACTAATGGCATCATTTGCATTGAGTTCTAACAGATTTCAAGTTTAAGGGCATCATCAAAGTCCTCCCTTCATTTCACTTCATCCCCTCAGTGCCCCTCCTCCTGCTCTCGCTCTTGTGGACTAAATGTAGATCCATCCACTCTGCATATTAATTGACTCATGCACCAGTTTCCCCCCATCTCTGTCACATGATGATTGACAGCTGAACCCTGGAGCACTTGACAGGGATGTCTCTATATTCAGGCAGATGTGAAGAGGAGGAGAACTGTAGAAGGACACGTTCAAACGGTTGGTATGGTGTACAGTCTTCTCATTCTGCACCAAAATCCCCTGCTTCACCCCTCCCACTAACATCCATCTATCTGAGCAAGTTTTTTTGCACTGTTATGACAAATGTGTTTGCATAATGAAGGTAGGCGTGAAGTGGCCGCACTCGGATCCATGTGTTGCATTTCGTGTCTTGTCTTTTTGAGTTCAGGCTATTTCTGAGCAGCCTTTCTCCCTGCAGGGCCAGACGATGTGTTCCACAGCATCTATGTGTGTGATGAATGAAACTGGGACATTTTTTTCTGGCCTTGCTTTCCCTATCGGCGAGAGGATCAATACAGCGCTATACAAAATGGTGGCTGGAGACTCGCGGTTTCATTGCCTTCCTCAACACCTTTTTCCTCTTTGACCAGGGGTTGGACCCCTTTCTGATTGATGTCTTTATCATTGACTGTCCTCACGATGTGCTTCGCTGCATTGCCAGACCCTTTTTCTTTTTGTAGAGGCACAAGCTCACTGTATATTTTGATTTTCTTTTTTGTTTAAATGCTCAAATGTGGCAGGTACTGTCAGTTTTAAGAAATCTTGCTCAGTGAATCATGTTTGCACTGAAACTCACGATTGCACTGGTGATATTAACTCCTCAAAAAGCCTTTTAAATGGTCTTGCAAGTAAGGACATCACGAGTGCAGTAAGTCTGCTCTTTAGTGGCCTTTTGTATCTTGCAGCTCTCGATTGCACATACCCACACTATTTGTGATTTTCTACCCTTCAGCGCAAAGAATCTATTTCTCTCAAAACCTTTTCTGCACTGGGAGTAAAATTGAAAGATTTTGCTGTATTATTTCGAAAGAAGAAGGAAAAGAACCATGAAGCTTACATTTCTGCTTCCTCAAGAGAGCCAGGTCAAATGTGCTTCCCACAAGTTCTCAGCAAAAATAGCACGCCTGGGGAAACTTTCCTCCTGGCTTTAACACACATCACTCCTCTTTGTCACTGCCACTTCTGCATGGACTTGTGGAGAGTCTCTGCTATCACCCTGTCTGATCATTGGCAGCATTCAATCCATCAAAATATCCGTCCAGCATTTCTAGCTGAAAGGCTGCAGCCCTAGCAAAGCTGATATGAGATGAGCTGAGTAAAGATTACAGACGGGTGTCCGTCTGGAGGCAAGCAGAGGCAGAAACCAGGTGCACCTAATTTTAAGCGTAAATCGTATGAGTTTCTGTTTACTTAGCTGAGAGGATGAAAATTTGATAGTACTGCTGAAGGATTGGTTGAGTAAAATAGGGATTGAGTGTTCTGGTGAAACTGGTTGAGTCATAGAAGACATTAGTCAGGACTACAAGAGCAGGCAGTTAAAGGAATAGTGCACCCTAAAATAACAAATGCATTTTGTCATTATTACGTCATCATGTCATTCCATTTTTTTCTTATGTGAAAGCAATTGGTCTCCTAGCGTGATCCCAATTAGTTGGGAAATCTTCAGACGAGACGTCTCCATTCCCTACGATGGAGGTCGGATGGAAACGAGGGTCACGATAAGTAATCAAGACGTTTTAGAACGTATCACCTTATTATTATAAACCTTTTTAATGATCATGTTAACTGATCTATAATGTGCAAAGGGCATCGCCATGTTAGTTTGCACAAAAAGTACGAAAAGTATACGGTTATAGTAACCCTCTTCTTGCCAAAATAACCGTGAATTTGGTTACATGTACTTTTTGACAAAATAACTTGCGATATTTCATTTCTTTGACATGTTCTTTGGGTAACGCTTCCTTTTACAGTACAGTACTTACAGTGTACTTACCTAGAAAGTACTGGCTAATATAAGGTAAGTACATGGAACAGGGGTAGGTTTAGGGGTAGGTTCAGGGTTAGTACTAGTTATTACCCAGTAATTGTAGTTATTAAAATAAGTACATAGTATTTACGTGGGTAACTGGACTGTAAAAGGAAGCGTTACCGTTCTTTGCATAGTCTTTGCGCCTATTCATGGGCTATTGTTAGACGTCTATTACATTTTCACTGACAACCCAAATTTTCTGTTTTAGCCTAGACATCAGGGCTCTGTTTAGATGGCTATTAGGCGTTTTTTAAAGCAAAATGGCTTGTTAGGATGTCTCCTGAAATACATGAATGTAGAAGGCCTGTGAAGTAGGAGAAGAATAGAGTGAGTTTTATAGTTCCCTACAAACCTACAAAGTGTGAATCTGACATGAATAAAACACATTGTCAATTTATATAGTCTGTATGATGCACTGAACGTTCTAATCACACCGGTGAAATCACAAAGGGTTTAAGCTTTGAAATTCTGCCTAACATCTTTGTGTTTCATGGAATGAAATGGGTTGGTATATGATAAGATATAAGACAAGTAAAGGATGATTCTAATTATTGTGTGAACTGTCTCTTAAAACTCTGCCTCAGATTGAGTAGTGAAGGTGTTTGACCCCTGGTTTTGACCTTTCTGGGTGTGTTTCTAGATAGCTTGCCAGTTTCCTCTACCAGAGGGGGAGGATTTCGGCCACTGATGAGATCAAAGAGTGTAGATGTCCGGAGGACACAAGTCCTACAGTGTGACATCAGCCTCACCACACACTTAACCAGCATGGTGCCCACAGTCACAGACATGTGATTATGCTTTTAGGATTGCTAGAGGATCTTAACAGCGCACTTACTAAAGCAGGGAGATGGTAATGACCTCACACTTTACTCACAAACCATGGCAAGAGAGAGATGTAGGGGCTGGAAGTCTTTAATAGCCAGTGGTACTGCCTGTGGTTTTGTCATGCATGCATGTAAATTGATCAGCAGTGTCCATACGCTCTTAGATGAATAATATGCTGAAGAGATGCTATTCATCACTCCCCAAGATGATTTGACTACCCCATTTATAACTTTTTCTACAAATGAAGCGATGAATAACCTTAAGCAGGCAAGGCAACAGCTCTAATGACAACCATATGTACTTGATTGCAAATTGGATTAAAGAAGGCAGTTTAATCCCACATCAGCTTTTAGTCGCATGATCGCCATCCAAGCATCTGAAACACCATTTTGGCCCTGAACCACTATAATTTAATCGAACACCTCAGGTAAAGATATTACACATTTCTTTAATATTCTTCATTCTGGCTCAATGTCAAACCGCCCCACATCAGGTGCGGTGGAGTCATTAGTGTAATGGGATCAATGCCTTAATTCTCTATTTTTCCTTGCAAGGGATGTTTTGGGGAAAGTTCTGGTTGCTGACGGGGGTTGGTTTCGTGAATCTTCTGGCTCTGTTAAATACTAATCCAATACATCCTTTCCATTATATAAATTAAAAGAAGGTCTGACGCAGCGGATCTAAAACTTTTCTTGATAAGCTTGCTTGTAGAGTGACATCAAATGCCCTGATAGGGGAAGGAATTTGTACAAAAAGGCTTGAAAGCATCCTTTCGAGAATGTCTGCAAAAATGTATTTTAAAGCCAAGAGCTTATGTAAGATGTTATGATCTTGAGAGGAGTTTCTGCCTTGTTTTCACTAATTAAACTAGAGCTGTGTATACACAACTTTGGGGTCAGTAAGTTGTTTAGACTTTTTTTAATTAAACTGATCAAAAGTGACAGTACATCATTTGTAATTTTGCTAAAGGTAGTTGTTTCAGGACTTTCCAAAGAATCCTGAAATATATTATGCAGCACGACTGTTTTCAACATCAATAATAATAAGAAATGCTTCTTGAGCAGCACCAAATCAGGACATTAGAATGATTTCTGAAGGATCACGTGACACTGAAGACTGGAAATTCAGCTTTCCCATCATTAGGAAAAGATTACATTTTTTAAGAAAAGGATTCTTACAGTGCATGCTTTAAATACTTTACACTCACCGGCCACTTTATTAGGTACCCCATGCTAGTAACGGGTTGGACCCCCTTTTGCCTTCAGAACTGCCTCAATTCTTCGTGGCATAGATTCAACAAGGTGCTGGAAGCATTCCTCAGGGAGTTTGGTCCATATTGACATGATGGCATCACACAGTTGCCGCAGATTTGTCGGCTGCACATCCATGATGCGAATCTCCCGTTCCACCACATCCCAAAGATGCTCTATTGGATTGAGATCTGGTGACTGTGGAGGCCATTTGAGTACAGCGAACTCATTGTCATGTTCAAGAAACCAGTCTGAGATGATTCCAGCTTTATGACATGGCGCATTGTCCTGCTGAAAGTAGCCAAAGGGATGGACATGGTCAGCAACAATACTCAGGTAGGCTGTGGCATTGCAATGATGCTCAATTGGTACCAAGGGGCCCAAAGAGTGCCAAGAAAATATTCCCCACACCATGACACCACCACCACCAGCCTGAACCGTTGATACAAGGCAGGATAGATCCATGCTTTCATGTTGTAGACGCCAAATTCTGACCCTACCATCCGAATGTCGCAGCAGAAATCGAGACTCATCAGACCAGGCAACGTTTTTCCAATCTTCTATTGTCCAATTTCGATGAGCTTGTGCAAATTGTAGCCTCAGTTTCCTGTTCTTAGCTGAAAGGAGTGGCACCCGGTGTGGTCTTCTGCTGCTGTAGCCCATCTGCCTCAAAGTTCGACGTACTGTGCGTTCAGAGATGCTCTTCTGCCCACCTTGGTTGTAACGGGTGGTTATTTGAGTCACTGTTGCCCTTCTATCAGCTCAAACCAGTCTGACCATTCTCCTCTGACCTCTGGCATCAACAAGGCATTTCCGCCCACAGAACTGCCGCTCACTGGATGTTTTTTTTTCTTTTTCGGACTATTCTCCGTAAACCCTAGAGATGGTTGTGCGTGAAAATCCCAGTAGATTAGCAGTTTCTGAAATACTCAGACCAGCCCTTCTGGCACCAACAATCATGCCACGTTCAAAGTCACTCAAATCACCTTTCTTCCCCATACTGATGCTCGGTTTGAACTGCAGGAGATTGTCTTGACCATGTCTACATGCCTAAATGCACTGAATTGCCGCCATGTGATTAGCTGCTTAGAAATTAAGTGTTAACGAGCAGTTGGACAGGTGTACCTAATAAAGTGGCCGGTGAGTGTATGTGCTTGTTATTGGTTTCCCATGTTCATTGTACAGTTAGCTAAGCTGGAGACATTTCGGCATTTTTTTTCTGGCAAATCGTAAAACAAATACATTGTTATGCAGAATCTGCAGTCTGAAAGGGATAGTTCACCCAAAAATTAAAATTAGCCCATGATTTACTCACCCTGAAGCCATCCTATGTGAATATGACATTCTTTGTTCAGACGAATACAATCAGAGTTTTTTAAAACATGTCCTGGCTCTTCCAGGCTTTATAATGGGAGTCAATGTTTTTTTTTCTCAAAGCGCACCTATCCCTAAAACTATCCCTTTAATGTAGTGTTTCTCAAACTTTTTCTGCCATTCCCCACTTTTAAGGTAGGGAAGGGTTCGTGCCCCACTTGTCCCCATGCAATCGCCCTAACAAAATGTTAATAAACTAGGCTTTAAATTAAAATGTATTTTATTAACATGACATTTTAAAAACATAAACATGACAGTAGATACAAATATTAATGCAATTGTGTTTGTATTTTTCCTCTAATAACATCAAATTCAGAAACGGAGAAAATAAAAGTGTGGACTAGTTGTGCTTTGCTTTATTCTGTCACTTCGCACACTGTATGCAAAAAGAGCAAACAAAATTGAAAAAGAATAATAATAATCTTATGGTTTTCTTGGCTCAAAACGAGGCAGAGGTGGTAAAATCCTAATAATGTTAATATTTTAGGTATTTTTATAATAATAATTGTATTTTGTAATTTTCGAAGACTATCATATAAGCTACTGTGTTTCCTGTTGTTTTGTTTTGAGTTTATGCTCAATTAATAAAGGAATTAATAGAGATGGGCACAGAAATTACCACATTTTCTCCCGTTTGTCGCACTTCACTTGTCATGTTTCTATTCCCCACCTGTGGGGCGCGCCCCACACTTTGAGAAACACTACTTTAATGTGACATGCTCAGTGATGGCCTTTGTGATTAATCTTCTCTGGATGAGTTCTAATGTCAAAATATGCAACGTATTCTCATCCTCTAGGGCGTCATATAGTGACGCTCTTGACAATGCGTCTAAATCCGACGCACATGGCACCCTTTAGCGTCAATATAACACGCTTCGGTTATGGGTAGGTTTAGGTCTGGGGTAGGGTTAGACCACTAGGAGGCGCCTTCTGGCCCATATATATCTGCGTCTCATATTGATGCTAAAGGGTGCCATGTGCGTTGGATGTATACGCATTGTCTAAAGCGTCAGTATATGACGCCTTGGGAATGAGAACGGGCTGAAATATGTGGGCCATATTATGTGGCCATATATTTCATTCATATGTGATGGTTGCTCTGGTTTTACTTTCCTTATGACACCCATCTAGTATCGAACCAACTGGAGCACAGCAATCGATGACGTTATCTGCACGTTTGTGTGTACCTGTTTTTCCCACTATATACCTGAAGAGACAGAGCAGAATAGAGATGTTTGGTTGAAAATACTTGTTTATATAATGGCTAACACAAAGGTATTTTTGCCTTCAAGTTATCTTTTAGCAAAAATTATCTTGTGTCTGCTTTGAAGAATGTCATATTTAGTCTAGCAACAGACTCCACTTGAAATTAAAAAAAAGGTCTTGCTTTGGCAGCCCATTTCAATTTTGCATGTCAATAAGGATGTCAGAATGTGATAGGGACTGTAAAACGCCCAGTCATGCCTGTCAATCATGACCAAAGTCTAAGTTAAGATGCACAAAAAAAGATCACAGTCTACCGTGTACATTGTGGAAGATCTCTTGCACAGTCTGACTAGAAGCAATCAAAATGGACAGCAAATATTTCGCAGTATACAGCAATATTTAATTGCGGTGGCTAATACATCTCATTTAGCTTGCAGTGGAGTGGTGCACCTGCCTTAGCGACACAGGACAGGGCACTTGATGCTCTCAGACGGCTGACGAACGGCTCTGAGGCAGAAGTGGTAAAAGGATCCATTTACACTCCAAAACCCTTCAGAGAGATCTTTGCCACAGGCCACTCATTTCCACCTGAAAAATTCCTTGAGCTTGTGTGCCTGTGAGTCTATTTGATTAGCATACTTGCTGTGCACCAATAAAGGTCAGAATCCACCTACAGGTCAGAATCATATACTTGATAACATTAAGGAAAAATTTAAATGTTACAAGTTCTTGTGTAGTTCTAATGTATGTTCCATATGGTATAAAAATCACATTTATACCATTTTCAAGAAAATGAATTTAAAGGGGACCTCTTATTATGCCCTTGTTGGGTCTACTAAAGGTTTTAATGCTTGGATGTTTAAAAGGCACATGATTTTCCACATATTTAACACTATTGCAGCACCCCTCTTCGTAGTTCGGTCATTTAGTTCTGGTCTCTATGAACATAGATATGAATATAAAGGCTAGATGTGTTACGGCGGAGTTTCCATCGTCATCACCGCGGCCATCTTGTCACAGGTAAGCTGATGTAAGATGAGTGGTCAACACGAACACAAATACTCTTATCTCGTTTAAATCTTGACGGATTTACAAACGGTTTGGTTTCTTACAAACGTTATTTAACGAGGCTATAATTATCTGGATGATTATTTATTTATACACTTATTATTCAGTATGCTGTGTCATAACTATATCTCTGACGTTTATAACAAACCAAACCGTTTGAAAATCGGTAGAAAATTGAGCAAGTTATGATTATTTAAATAGTACATGTACCATTAACACAATGTTGAGTGAGCGAGCTGCCTGTGACAAGATGGCCGCCAGGTGCAGACATCGACCTCCATTGGCCAGCAGCGCGGACAACACATCTAGCCTTTATATACATATCTATGTGAAGCCCCTTTTTCTGAAAAGTGTATTGTGATCTGATTGGCTGGCTGGAGCAGTGTGTTGTGATTGGTCAAGGACTTCAAGCGTGTTTTGGAAATGTCAGGTCCCTTATAATCGTGAGTTTTAACACGCTAACACATCTCAACCAGACCTCGCCATCTTTTTTTTGTTTGATTTTGGTGGAAATTATTTAAATTTAAAATGTATTTAGTGTTTACTGATATAGAGGATAAGTCCCTTTGTGGACTTTGTGCTTTGTAACATTGCAGACATTTTTTCATGATCAAACAGCAATATTACACTCTAATTCAAGTAGAAAATGTAAAAAGCATAATAGCACTCATCTAATAGGACACATGCATTGTGCTGTGACCATCAAGTATATAGCATATTTGATCATTTTTTAACATTTTCCTTAGGCCTTGAATAGCATATGCACATCTTAAAGCTGCGGTCGGCAACTATGGCTGATTGAGTGGACTTTGGCAACATTTTGAATATTTACAACTCATATTTCCCTCCCCCACTATCAACGAATACCCTCCCACAGAGTTCGTGCTCGAGTGCGTGCACACCAGGTTTTCTGTTAACGCGACCGTCATCTGCATTCATCAACACTATGGATTATTTGGAGGTATGCTGCTCTGGCTAATCGACCAACATATTGCAATTGCTAACGTCATTTATACTCTAAATGAGCTTACTTGGTTTGTTAGTGTTCCGCCATCACTACTGCGCGAACTTTAGGCGTGTGCATGTGATTGTAACGTGCGCGGGGGTGGCGTGTGCCCGATCTCTGATTGACAGTCAGACCTCACACCCCCTGGGCTGATTGGACACAGTTAACAGGGAGCGCTGGATTTTTGCAAAACAAATAACACGCTCCAGATGGAGCTAGAAGCTCAGGTTTTTTTCTAAAACCACTTTATTTATGTTGTTCTGTCGGATTATAGTGTCGATTTCACTAAATATGATAAAAAAAATGTTGCCGACGGCAGCTTTAATATTTTTTTTGTAAAGTTTGAAAAATATTTTTTGAAGGCGATTTTATTTTACAAATATCATTAATTATCAAGCTGAAAGTATACTTCCTGTGTTCTAGTTCTACTCTGGCTCACCAACAGACCCTGTGACGTAATTTTTGGCATAAACACATGCACATAAAAACGTGTCGTCTAATTATGTTTTAAATGATTTTTGCCACTTTCATTGACATAAGTGTGTATTTTACAAACTATAAATGTTGTTATGCTGGTACTATGTGACTATTATGTCTGAAACCTAAAATAAATATTGTGTGAAAAACACTGCACAGTCGTGAAATGAGAAACGCTCAGTGTCTTTGGCTCAGCTTCAGTCAAAGCGGCAAAGCAGATTTGAATTTAGCCGTTCATCACGTGATGCACTGAATGTTCAAATACACTGGTGTGTTTGGACCATAGACTGTAAAAAATATGGACAAAGCGTCTGTGACCCATAGACTCTCTGAAGAACGGGTTTGAAGCTGTTTATGGGGGTACGGGCGGCGCCATACTGGAAAATCTTGGAAAATAAAATACAAAAGTTTCAGAAAGGATACAGAGGTGGTATGATGTGTTGTGTCAGATCATGGCCGAGACGTCAAATTCACTCGCCGCAGCCCATTATCAGCTGTCAATCAAAGTTAACCACCCTTATTTGTCATACATTTTATATCTAAGTATGATCTAACTAACGAGTTAGAAAAAAATGCACCCCCTCACAGTTGTCAGGCACGTGGAACATATTGAAGATTACAATAAAGTCCATGGGACCAAACTGTAAACATATGAATTTATGCTGTGAAAACTGAGATTTTAACATGACGTCTATGGATATTTGCTCCCTTTTGGGACCGGCCTCTAGCGGATTTGAGATGTATTGCAGTTTAGCGCACTTCCGGGTAGGCTTCATCTTTCAGATTGATTGCCGCTTGGTTTGGACACATCAAAGGGTTAATGGATAGGACAAAAAGCAAGAGCTTCATGTCTTACAACAGTTACTGAAGTGGGGATTTTGCACTGCCAGACCTGACTTCTAGTAGTTCCTAGTAGTCCCTTCCTGGTTAATAAGCCGCAGGTCTGTTTGACCACTAGGATACTGAAGGGAAACACTTTAAAGTCTTATTGTATCGAGTAAGCGTGCTCTGAAGTGTTGACGGGGTTGAGCATGATGTGATGAGGCAGCATCTGTTGGGTAAATCTTGTTTTTCACAGCTTGTCGCCTAAACCCTTTTCCTATTTTCTAGGAGAGGTCAGGAGCTCACCTGTGACAGGTGCGTTGCACTTCAGACGTGTCATTTGATTGGTCGCAGCAGGTCATTGAATGTGACAGCTTGTGTTGCTAAGGTTAAATGTCACTGTTTGGAAATGGTGGGATGAGTTTAATTGGGCCAGACTAATATATCAAGCTGTCCAGGATGGACGGGTGCCAAGCTGATGAAGACGATGACTTGCGATCAGGCGTCGCGTGTCGGGCGATGGCTTCAGGTGGGAAGCTGTTTAGAATGAGTGACAAAGGGGTGCAAAGGTTGTGTGAAACGAGGCAGACGGAGCAGAGGAGGAAGAGGAGGGTATGGATCAATCTGTGCTGGGCTGCTTTGCTTTTTCTGAGCTGCACCTGCTCATGCGAGCGAAGAGAGAGTCTGCTGGAATCGTGATGCTCATCTCAATGTGCCGCTGGCGGCAGAGCTCCTCAGATCAGAGTGCCGTGTGTTTATAGAACAGAGAGAGAGGGAAAAACAGGAGGAGGGAGTGGGAGAGAGGGATTGTGGCACTACACAGCGGACCTGCCAATATTCCCCTCTCTCCATCTTTAGCAACGTGGGCATGTGCCTGTGTGGGAGCAGCTGACTGTAAGAACGAGGGATGGGAGAAGAAAGGAATTGGGAAATGCAGAGGACAATGGGTGGGAAGGGCTCAAAATACCCCTTACGTCACCCACACAATATCAGAGGACAAAATCATGTCAGAATGATACAATATGAATTCAGCTGAAGGATAGCAAATTGCTGAAAGCATTATTGTAAGTTTGCAGTTGTTTGGCTGAAAGGACAGACTCCCCAATTTCTGGTGTGAAAGGAAGAAATGATTTAAACTTTAATCAGATCTCTAGTCAGAGTCCAAGATGAACCCAATGCAAACTAAAATTGGGTTTGGCAAGTAAATAAAACAGTTGAATTGTAAGGAAAGTCTGAACATTACTGATGTGTTTTATGCGTAATTCAAACCATAGTGATTCAAATCTGACAATTTTAACGTTAGAAAGTTTATTTTGGCTGTCGACATTTTTCTCCAGAGCTATATGTGGTGACACGTGTGTATGTGGCGACACACGTACTCCCTGTGTTAAAAATGACAAGTTGCAAGTGACACAATGAACTGCATTGTTTTTCAGAAATGGTAAATGGTAAATGGACTACATTTATATAGCGCTTTCATTGACCCAATGGCCACCAAAGCGCTTTACAATTTGCCTCACATTCACCCATTCACACACACATTCATACACCGACGGCGACATATTCATACACATAGACGTGAGAAATATGCAATGAAAAGCAACTAAATAACATAAATGACATAGTGGTAAAATATTTTAGCAAAAATAATACAAATTAAAGCTTCAAGCAGCGATGAAAAGGGCCCCCACACCCGTGCCGCCACCACCCGGCGGTTTTAGGAAAACAGAGCACGGTGGGCAGTATGTAATGATAATAAATATAGGGGGACTATGTCAAAGGATTTGTATTTGCACACTTCCTGCTATCAGCAGGTGGCACTATTGCTATAACCAAATAAGAGCATGGTCATGTGTTCAGGACAGGACTCTTATCAAACATGTGAAGTTTGGGGCAGATCGGACATTGTATGCCTGAGTTACTGCAGGCTGTCTGTGGTTGCCTAGCAACATTGGAGCTGCAAGCAATATTGAACTATATGACATATTCATGCACAAATCACCAAAAGACTGAAATTGGGTGTACATTTGTCAGGCCGCCAAGGGCACACCCTTCAACGAAAACTCAAGATCTTCGCAATTTAACATCGCAAAGGCCTTAAGATTACACTCACCAAATTTTGAAGAGGATCAGATTGAAACTGTAGGAGGAGTTTGTTAAAGTACAACATCAGGAAATTACGAAAAATGCACAAAATCTAGGAGGAAGGTCAAAATAGCTGACTTCCTGTTGTGTTTAGGGCTATAATTTAAAGAATTTGCCCCACCCAATTTTAAAAAATCATATCAAACGTATGTGTACACATCATGCTATGATCTATGGCTAAAAACATAAATTACAGGTACTTTTGTAACTTTTGTAAATTTGTATCTGAATGTTTTTGCAGGGCCCTCAGTATGTCTCCGATGGTGTCCTTGAAAGCCCTGTATATTGAACAGAACTTATAACTCTAAAGTTATTATCCAGATTGTGTAATTTATTGTGGATTTTGGAGAAACAGCACAAACAACAAACATCATCTTTATCAAAAAACAAGCAATAATTTGTGTTTATAGGAGAAGAACAGTTTCACTGCTTATTTAAATCACATTCTCCTCAAGATCGCCTGAGAAAATGAGAAAAAAGGATAAAAGTATTGATTTCAGTAAAAAAAAATGAAAATCATTCACAGAACAAACCATACTGTTTTAAAGTGTTTGATTTGCTCAGGCGAATTGTCACAATTTGACATTACCACAAATCACAGCTCAATGCAGCAAAATGAGAAAGTAGTTTAAATTCTGATGGTGTATTATGTTCCTATATCTCTGTGAAACAGCCAACCAGCAATGTTTCTGACACTGTTAGCTTTAATGTGTAAAGCCCAGGAGATTAGAAGCACATCCTATTCAGTTGCTTAGAAAAAGGTTACATTTCATCTATTCTTCTCTACTTGAAAACCGCAGACACAGTATAGCACTTAATTTATAGTTTCTATTAGAGATATTGGTAACACTTTACAATACGTGTGCACTAATATGCATTAATTCATCCTTAACTAATACACAGATGATCATGAGTTAATGTATAACTCATGAAGAACTAAACCATTAATTAATGATTACTGCATCAGCAACTAATAAAGCGTCAATATGATTAATAGATTAAGTAATACATGAATTGCTATTAATTCAATGTGTCATTGTGTATTAATTCCATAATAACATATTTTATTAACTAATAGTGTTAATTAATGTGTTAATTACCACAATTAGTCAAAGCTATGCACTACAACTTCCAGTTGACTGCTTTAATTAATCATTAGCTAATGATTTGCAAAGGTATCATTATGTTATGACTTTACTTGTTGAGGCACATCATTATTAACTATTCATTTAGTAATTGAAGTAATTTGCACATGAATTTGCACAAACAATTAAGTAATTAATGATGTATTAATGGATATTAGTGTACCTGTCATATTATCTCAAAGTTAAAACACAAGGTTTTGGCTCATTCTGGTAATTAACATATTAATTAACACTATTAGTTAAAAAATGAGTTATTATGGAATTAATCCACAATAACATATCTAATTAATAACAATTAATGTATGAACTGATACATTAACCCTACAGCATCTTAATTAGTTCCTAATGTGGTAATTGTTAATGAATAGTTTAAATAATCATTAGTTACACATTAATTCAGTATTATCTGTGCATTAGTTAAGCATGAATTAATGCTTATTAGTGCACACGTATTGTAAAGTGTTACCAAGATATTTACCTGAATTTGACTTTTTTCACAATTACTTTTATTATGACATTGAACTTTCTGATCTTTTTTTTATTTGTTACAAATATTTAGATTTATATTATACTTAAATTAACATAGAAAAAATGTTTTTCAGGACATTGCTAAGATGGCGACAAAGAGGAAAAACGCCAGATTGCAGCTTTAATTAAACAATTTAATGACATGCTAACATAACTTATTTGTTTTTCAATGTACCCATTGGGTCATAGCACTATTGTTGGCCTATTGTTAGTTTCACTGATTCTATTGTTCTCATTTGTAAGTCACTTTGGATAAAAGTGTCTGCTAAATGAATAAATGCAATGTAAATGTATCCAGTCCCATGTGTATTGTAAATTAACCATTACTTTGGAGTGTAATGGTTACTTTTCTGAAATTAAGCAGCCTCAATAATGACTGTGGCTGACAAATGCAACCTCTGGAGGACGTATAGTTTGAAATGAGACAGTTCGTGTCTTTGAAAAAATCCTACTTGCGTATCAAAATGCAGAAAAAGTTAGTGCAAAGCCTGTCTGGAATGTGCAAAGTTTCTACTTTTAATCAGATTTTTTAAACTGATGTTTGAATAAATAAGATTTTAGTGCCTTGCTTTAACTGGTAACTTATCATTAATCTAACCAGTAAAACAAGCCAGAAATTGCACATTAACTGCATGGAATTGCATGGAATCTGTGTATCTGCCTCTAAGGTATGAGGTACGTGAATCAAAATAAAGCACACCTGAGTGTGTGGGAGCATCTCTGTGCAGGTCTAAAGAAAACATCGGCATCAGGGCAAAGGCACTTTCAAAGCAGAACTGTGCCAAGTCCATATTAAACACCAGTCGGGGCAAGTGCATAGGAATGAACATATCTTGAAAAAAAGCAAACTCTGTATTTCTTTAAAATGTGATAAAATGTGTAAACAGCTGTGATAAAGTGTGTTAAGGAGACCACTAAAATGCTCTCAGTAACTATATAAGAGTTACAGCCATCCATGAAAGATTGAAGAACATGTGCATGAGACAACAACAACATGAACAATGCATAACTCTTGTAGTCTTGTAAGTCAGGTGGACTTTTTCCCCAAAGGAATAAGAAGTGAACCAACAGTCACAAGGATTTTTATATGGCCCAATTAGGCCAAATGTGGATGCTTAAGTTTAAATCTCACAAATAGAAGTATTTCAGTGAAGCAGGGATGTTGCTCAGGGACAGGAAACTGACAGACTACCTCAATTTATTTAAAGGGTTTTCGAACAGCCTGTTAAGTCTGACATTATTTCAGTGAAGCACTTCTCGGCTTGGTTTCGTTTAATTTCCTTCCTAAGTAACATCTTCATTCACTGCTGTCTCACTTTCAGATGTATGGACGCTACACACAGGAGTTAGGGGCCTATGCCAAAGAAGAGGCAGCTCGTCTGCGTGAGGATGGAGCGCTGCGAAGAACCACCAGTGTGCGCGGTCAGGCTCCAGAACTGCTGGAGTATGAGAAGAATCCATGTGCCAAGTGTCAAGGTGGGTGTGTTGTAAATACATGTGTGTGCCAACTGCTCGCTGGCTGTTCTGGTAAAGTCATAGCTTGCTACAGGTATTTGCAGTGATGGCTACTTAGCAAAGCTAGGAAAGCAGAGCCAGCAAATACACAATGATGAAGGGCAGCAGGGATTGAAAGAGGAGAAGGGTCACAAAGGCCAGAAATCGATGGAGTTAGTTAGAATGTGCTGGAATTGGGGATTAGGTGAGGCCATTGCTGGAAATTAATAGGAGCGAATGGACTGTAGATCTGAGCTTTACTCGGGCTGCTGTGATGCATCTACACTCTTGGTCAGGCCCTCATGAAATCAGGGACCGCAGAACTTTGGACGAAGTTTCAGATTTTTCCTGCAGACCTGGAATAGTCGTATCCTCTCCAGACCTTTCCTCTCCTTTTAACATAGTTGTTCTCAACCTTCTTGACTCCAAGGCCAATATTCAGTGGTCCTAAACGGACAGACGTACCTCTAGTACTTCTGTAACCCAAAAGTATGTCAGTTTAATGTTTTACATCTTTATTTTTAGAGTTTTTAGCTTTAATTTAATCAAGATTATGGTAATATGATTTATGCCACGTTCACACAGCAGCAGAGTACGGTTGTCAGGCCTGTATTTGAGTTGCATTCACACACAGTTGAGTTATTTATGGAATGACAACCGCATTCTATTACCCGTAAATGTTCCAATTTCCAAAATCCAACCACTGTTCTCCACCCATCAGTTTTGTGTTATACGCGTGACTCAAATGCTCTGCCTTTCACCCAGATATTAACACAGCTGTCGGTTGATGAAGATTTGACGAATTAACTCGATTAGACTCTTGTCGTGTCAAAAGTGATGAAAATTTTCAGTTTTATGGATGCTCCCATCTTTGATATTACTTCGGTCACTGTCGCCATGGTTACTGGTAAGAGAATTCGGGCTTGACACCCATTGCACATTTATGCATACAGTATTCAAGACACAACTGTAAGTTGCTTTGAATACAGGACATTTTGAGACTAAATGTGGTTGTCATTCCAAAAAACCTGACAGTTTGAATGTAGTCTAAATTTGAATAATTTTAAGACTTATTGGGGCTCCTCCGGAAGTTTTTTTGCATCATTTGTTGTCGATGTCAAATGTTATAGCATTATATTGTCTTTTGGGAACAATATTGCGAAGAAAAAATGTTGTGTAGAAGCATTTTGTCCATCAGGAATTGATTGGACTGTTGAATTTTTGTCGTTTGCTATTTCTGCGATCTCATGTGAGTGACAGGTCGCTCAAAGAGAGGTATTATTGTTCCGCCCTCATGCTCTCAAAAAATTTTTAATCATACCTGCGTTCCACCATACTACAAGAAAGACTGTCTACACTTGCCTAGATGTCAATTGAACACTATGTTAAGAGATCGCTGGATAAGGATACACTTATCAGAGATTTTGCAGCAAGCCTTCCTCGGAAAGCCAAGTTCTAAATGTCAAAATCAGAGTTATCTGAGATATCTGAGTGTAAAATATTTCCTCTTTTTTTAATACATGCACCAATAAATTTATTGGTGCATGTATTAAAAAAAGAGGAAATATTTTACACTCAGATATCTCAGATAACTCTGATTTATAATAGAAAATAATTATTATTGAATTTTGTTATTAAAATGCTTATGTTTTGTCAATGTAGTAGCCTACAGACAGCGATGAGCAGCTGTTGCTATGGTTACACCCCTCAGACAAACACGACTTCTGTTTGTGCTCTAATTAATCTAATTGTAAAGAAACAGTATTTGAATTTTTACTTTATATGTAAAAGGAATACATACTTTTAGGGAGGCAGGCCCACAATCGGCGGCACAATGGGCTTTATGCCCAGCTGCACTCTTCCTGAACAGCCAGCTCCTTGTTTCCTGTCTGCCATTATTGGCCAAATTGATTAATTCAGGTCTGTCTGACCAAAGTAGTCATGGCAAAAAAAATCAGACACACCTAAATTAATCAATTTGGCCAATAATGGCAGACAGGAAAGTTCAGGAAGTAGTGCAGCTGGGCATAAAGCCAATTCAAACCCTGGTTGCTGTTCCAACAAGGCTTTGACCAGCTTAACCAGCAAGACTTCCTTAGTCAACCAGAATTACTTTCTAGTTAACAGGCTGACCAACCAGCTTCATCAGTTTTAAACAGTGGTAAACATGGTGATGTTTTTTTGTGGGCGGAGCTTAGGTGTTGGCAGAATGATCCCCCTGGCCGCTTCCCTAACGTTCAGTTTGCAAGTTTTGTTAGCTTGTTTTTTACAATGACTGGAGAAAATCTGATTTTATCTTAAAGGGGTCTTATAATGCCATTTTTTACAAGTTAATATGAATGTTTAGGGTCTAAATGAAAACTTTGTAATATACTTTCATTCAAAATTCTCATTAGTATTTTAAGAAAACACCATTTTACCTGGTCAAAATCAGCTCGTTTTTTTTAGCAAGCCATTTCGGTGCATTTCCCTTTAAGTAATAAACCCGCACCTTTGTTCTGCGGGCATGAACCAGGCGTGAACGCATGCGGAGTGTTGCCTTGACAACAGTTAAAGGTTCTGGACAGAGAATGACAGCGCGAGTCTCTGAGGACACATTTGTGCAACTGTATCAGTTTGAACTGGAGTAACAGTTCACCAGAACAAGATGACGGCCGCAAAGAAGTTCGACAATTAAGGCTTGAGGACGTTTCTGGATGGTTGGTTAACGTAATGTTATATGACCCCTTTAATATGCAAGGTCACCCACTGTCCTGGACCGTGACTGTTATTTGCAAAAGTTAATTTTAACGGACGAACCAGATGACCCGTACTGTACACGCCGTCAATGGATGGACGATCTGACAGGATTAACGTTAACGCTACCTCCGGTTGAGTGCCCTGACTTCTACACCTAACATGATAGAGAAACAGCGGAAAAAAGATTTATATAATTTATTGGATGCATGCCGGACTTTACATTTTCACGCTCCTAAACATGACGCAGAACAAAACGAACTGTGATTGGTTGTGTTACATGTCAGTCAAACGCCCTCTTGGACAGTCTTTGGCCAATGAATGTTGCGATAGAGACCAGACCTTCTGCTGTCAGTCTGAAGATCTGGTTACGCAAGACAAGATCAGCAACCACCTAAAAAAGCATAGATTTGATCATATTCAGATCCATATTGAAATCGAATCCAAATATGTTCTGCCACAATATGAAAAAATTGGAAAATATAACGTGAAAGGTCCATCTGGCTCTGCTCATGTATTTGAAGCAGTTCAGTGAGACAGGATATGGTCTGATGCCTGCAGATGTGGTGGTTTACCTACTGCTTTCTAGATTGCCCTCTACTGGTGATTAATTGTCCCTGGTTTGCGTAGCGGCCGTTGTTTATCAATCTGTCACGCTCATTCCACAGGTGTTGCCATCACCTGAATCTTAAAAGCGTCTTGATGGTCTTCACATTAATGGCAGAGATATTTTCTCCCAATCGTTTTTCAAGCATTGACACTGAACGTTTGCTGTTGTCTAGCCTGTAAACTACAACTTGCGGCATTTATCAGCCTGTTCAATTCCCTCTGCACCTCAGTGCAGTGCTCGCCATTCACCAGCAGGGAGCATAATCAGTCTGTGCTGTTTAGGGGTGATAGATGAGACACTTAGACGTGCAGTGTATCTGTAATGAGCCACTGTGTCTTTGTGTGTGCCTGTGCATCTGTATCTAGAAATACATCACTGTTCACCAAAGGAAATGTCTTATATGGACTGTTCGATTATTTAGGGGGAAATATATTCGGTCAGTAGCAATTTATTTCCGTTTAATGGTACGTTAAGATTAGTGGCTGGAAAAAGCGAGCTTTGAACAAAAGCAGTGGCCGTTCATAGAAAACTATTAAAAGAAGACGGGTCCTCATTAAAGAGGCAACAGTGTCTCACAGTCCAATGTTTTTAGTGCTAATGAGGTATCTCATTGGTTTCTTGTCATATAAATAGACTGCTCTTTTGGCCTTGTGTAATCTCTAAAGACACACAGCATCTGTCTCTATATCATCCTTCCCGCCTCCCTGTTGAGTGTGAAAAGCATGCGAAATCTATCAGCACAGCGTGCAGCGGATGTCTTCTGATCCTCCTTGACTGAGTTTGAGGGGTTTGGAGGCTTGTCAGCTCACTACCTACACACTGGTCTACAGATATCTACATCATATGTCTCTCTCTGTCTCTCTGTGTGTGTCTGTCTCATTTCTGTTGTATTCCTCCATCTAGTGCCGTTTCAAAACCTAGCAAGCTGCCACACGAATTCTGCCTACATACTGTAGGCTGCGGTGTTAAGCTGCATCGTACCAGTCATCATTAAACCTCATAAGTGACTGATTTGAAACGCTCTGCATATGCAGCGCTGGCTCTCTGCATTGAACTTGACTTACGACTAAATAAGAGTTTGCTATTTGTTTGTTGCTAAGCGCATGATACACTAATAAGCATTAAAATACAGAGATGCACCGATCAGCTGGGCGGCCAGGGACCGGAATCGGACTAATTTCTGCATTATCGGCCAGGACTGGTGACCGGCCGGTTGGTCTCATGTCTTTCAGATTCCAAGCTGGTCCATTTTGTTGCCAGCAGCACAGGCAATAATGTCAGCTGCGCATTCTCGCTCTCGTCTCTCCGACGGCAAAGTGCTTGTCTCATTTGTTTTGATTAAATAGTGCTTGTATTGCGCGTCATTTTACCAATTCCCACAGGTTTTGCACTCACACCAAAAGCATGCGCATCATCGCTGATCTACAGAAAAGCGCTGAAACAGAGATGAAGGGGAACCCGTTTTTTTTTTGTGGCTTATTTTTACTGGCCCATCCAGTTTTCTGGAGGCCCATCTGCAATCAAAATCCTGGCGCCTCTAGTGGTCGCAAGTACCAAAATGAGTGGCTTACTGCGCTTAAACTGTCAAATACACAAAATATTATGTCAAAATGCCCATCTTGGTAAGTATTCAGGTAAATACAGTCAGTTTTAGAACCTAATTATTGTGTATGTGTAGCGGTATATTGAATCCGTGCATTAACTCTTAAAGTGACCGCAGCCTACTATTCCTGCTGCTGTCTGTCATGTTAAAGGGGTCATGAACTGCCTTTTTAAATGTTTTTGTTTTGTTGTCTGAGGTCAACTTATGACGTTCGCTTGGTTTTTACATTCAAAAACATAAAAATGAATAAGTTATGGGCTATTTTCTTCCCTACTTTTCAGTCTACTTGAAAAATGCTCGGATTTTATGGCCATATCGCATTGAAGACTAGGAAGTAAACGCCTAGTAAAAGTGGATAACAGTTTTGCATATTATAATGAGCTTCAACTCTGTCGTCGGTTTCGGTCGGTACACGTGGGGGAGTTTGTTTTGAAAACCACTGTTGTAAAATGGCAACCGGAATGATTCGCCCATACATGTTTGACCCAGAGTCCGATACTGAATCGCAGGACAATGAACCAACAGCACCTTGAATACAAAGGATACTTGTAGACACATACACATAATTATTAGATATCAAACGATCTGTAACAATGCAATGCCAGCTGAGTAGATTATTATTTCTAAAATAAAAATATTACTCACATAAGTGTGTTGCACCACTCCTGTTGGATCTAATATAGAAGGTAACGTAGATTAATCATGTTCCGTACAACAATGACGTTCCGTACAGATTAACTTTAACCGCCGATCGCTGAATAAATACTTCTAGGTCATACACAAAATGCATATCTGTGTCGTCTTCATTTCTCCCTCTTATATTATAATGAGTTTAACTCACCCGTCGATGCACGTGGGGAAAACGTCCAATGTTGTCAAATGGCAACTGGATTCGCCCATACATGTTCGACCAAGAGTCCGTGTGTTGCACAATTCCTGTCAGATCCAATATAGACGTCACATCACCGTTCTTTTCTCTTAATCGGTCTGCAAATCCAGCCTCGAACTGTGTCTTGTTCACAAAACAATCATCTGTGAAATGAAGCGAACATACAGATAATGTTTTACACTCATCTGCTGGAACGTCATTAAAAACAAATATTAACCAGGCATTCCTATTATTGGAATCCAGAGGAAGCTTATGCGGCGACTGTCTTCTTCCACAGCCAGGCACGGCACAACATTTTGTCAATGGAATGTTTATTGCTGGTAGCTCGCTCCGGTTTGTCATTAATAGTACACTACTTCCGGTTGAAGTAGGCGTTAATGAGCGGTTGGGGTTTGATTGACGTCATACTTCCACACTTTCAAAAACGAGACGTTTGTTGAAGCTGGTGTCAATAAAAGCTTTAATTGGACTAACAAGGTCGTTTTCAGTTCTGAAACTTACAGGATATTCTTATAATATGATGACCTCTTAGATGTCAAAAGCTCAAGGAAAATTTGATTTCTCAGTTCATCATCCCATTAAAGGGTTAGTTTTTTCACCCAAAAATGAAATTTCTGTCATGAATTACTCACCCTCATGTCGTTCCTGAACGCATAAGAAGAAATTGTTGTTTAAAGTTGTTTGGAAGATAATGAAAATATCTTTATTTGCGTTTTCGAAGATGAACAAAGCTCTTACGGGTTTGGAACGACATGAGGGTGAGTAATTAATTAATGACAGAATTTTCATTTTTGGATGAACTAACCCTTTGAAAAGAAAAAAAAATCACTCTCTGCTCTTGACTGAATTACTTTTGTAACAAATTTTCAGCATTAATCAATCTGTATATTTTTTACAGTCTTATTGTCTTTTTCCTTGTTTTTTTTATGAAACACAAAAAAAATTGGTATCGGCAGGTCACATTTACCAAAAAAATAAAAAATAAAAATAAAAATAAAAAAATCGCAATCAGCCAAGGAAATTTCTATTGGTGCATCTCTATTAAAATATATAGCACACAGAAATTGATTATTTGGATTCACTCTAAATTATTTAACACTTTTACGTATTAGAAAGGTAGATACAATAATTTCACTCACCTTGTCCACCATGTTGTATTTTTTTGTGATTATGATGTATTAAAAATTTGTGTTGTTATGTCCACTTATCATAAAATACTTTTAAAATAAATGTACTAAATGCAAAAGAGAGAAATGTATTGACTGATTTAGGTGTTCAGTTTTTTTATATAAAAGCAGGGTTTGGGACATTGATGATATTTTTAAATGGCCTGGTTAGATTTTTATATTAATATTTATATTTTTTCATTGAATGTGGTTTCTCTTTATGACCGCTCTATAAAACAACACTTTATAAACAGCTTGAAAAGGATGCCATATAATGCAAAATAATTTGTTATTTTTATGCCAAAATAAATCACACAATGAAATCAGCTTATTTTGAGTTGGCGTATTTTTGGGCTTGTTTTGTCTTGTGAGATCTGGCATAAGAGTGTATATATCCATGCCGAATAGAGTATATAAACACATACTGCTCTCCCTGGTGTAATTAGACTTTATTTGTGAATTTTAAGATGACAGAGGGGGGTAGATTTGCCGACAAACTGTCAGCATCCTGCAGTTTGTTCTTTCTGCAACTTTAGAGTGAAGTCCTACCTCCATAGCTGACATAATCTGTCTATTTCAGTGCTAATTGTTTTGGATCTGTGGATGAAAACAGAGAACTGGCAGCAGTCCACCAGCTCGCCCTCGTGGGAAATTGTGAGTAGTGCTCGGTGTAGAAAATCCCGCACAAGTTGTCATATCAGGCAGAGTGAGGGCAGATAGTATTGCCTTTCACCAAACCTCCTACACCTTTCTACTCGCTCTGGGAATATAAATAGATCTTGGATGTATAATACATTGGTATATTATGCATGCATTCCACATAAGGATGTCACTTCCACTGCTGGCCTGTGACTCACTTGTCAAAGACACTAAAACCTGTGTGGGGAAGCATGGGCTCTGCATATTTATACGGTTATTCCTCAAACTCCAATTAAGTTTCAAAATATGCTGCATCTCAGCACTTCTGTCTGGTGCAGTTTGGAGATAAGCACTGCAGGTTTGCTTGTCCAAAATGCATCTTGAATTGCGATAAATTTGCTTCGGCTTATTGCTTTCTCGGTTGTGGATTGTTACGGGGTTTATTTTGAGAGCAAAGACATCTGTTGTGCCACTTCAGTGGACAAATCGGCCCACGTGCCAACTCCCGCTCAGAGGAACCGGGCAAAGAGCCACTTAGCAGGTACTGAGGCTGGCGTGGCAGCGACTCTGTCACGTTCACAGAGGTGTCCCATCACCTGCCGTGACCCTTCCCTTTCCACTGTCTTTCAGATGCGTCTTATCTTCACACACACACGCCATTTCCTGTCTGGGTCTCCGCAACCCGGTCCACCTATGCAACAGCGCAATTGTTCACACTCTCATGAGTCTGGAAATGTGGGAATCCAGGAAAACAAGCTATTTTATGAGCAATTGTTCACTTCATTAATGCATACTGTGCACCTACTGCTGGGTTCAGGTAATTTCTCTGGGTTGTTCATTTCCTGTTCATACAACCTATCTCTATGTTGTGAACAGACTGACCTATAAAGAAAAGGAAAAATGATGAATATAGGTGCTTAATGGATTACATAGACATATACACTAGACCTCACCTTGGGGTTCTAAGCATGCGTCAAAACCGCCGCCATCTTGGAACAGGGGTCTTGTCGGAAGTAGCTAGGTAACGCTGCTATCTCTGCCTTTACTTCGAATTCATTGATGGTGGTGGACTTTTGTGCAGCGTATGATGTTCACGGATGAAATCTGAACTAGGAAGAATGTTTAAAAAAAACAAAAAAACATTCTGGAATCAATGATAAATACATGCCTGACCGTTGGAACAAACCAAAAAAACAAAACAAGATAAACCGCATTCATGATGATTTATGGTGACAAGATCAAGCATATTATTATAAATTGACCCTTTGTGTTCCTCAAAAGAAAGTCATACAATATAAGTTGTCTTACAACATTTTTGGGTGAACTATCCCTTTAATGTCTGTCTGCAGTCTGTACATCACGATGTAAGAAGTTCCTGATTTCCGTGTGGGTGAAGACTGGATCTTCCTCATCCTCCTGGGGCTTCTCATGGCATTGGTCAGCTGGGCTATGGACTACACGATTGCCTTCTGCCAGCAAGGTGAGAGAGAGAAAGAATGAAAAGAAAGAAAAAGACAATTTTCTGCTTGACAGGGTCCCATGAAAGTAAGTCCCAGATGGTGTCATTTAGTCATGTATTGTTTTTTTCAGTGAGGTATCATCATCATGTGTATTCTGGGATGGAAGGTGCATTAATGCCTGAACGAATTGGTGCCAACTCACTGACCTCTTTTTGTAAAAGAATGAGTTTATTTACAAGAACTGGGGGTATGGCAGTTCAGTCAATTAACAAAAAGGCACATATCAAGGGTGACTATTTTTATGTTGCAGCATTAAAGGTGCATGAAGTGAAGGGTTAAAAAATATAAAAATATGTCAACTAGTACTTTTGACTGATATGTTCAAAATTATTTACACTTACATGAAATAAAGACCCATCTCATGCCCATCTCATGGTGGTTGCCTCATGGGTTTTAATCATGGGGGAAACACTAGAGGGATCGCTGAGATCACATTCAGCTGAAAATTATCTCAGAATCTCTATTTGTAGTATAATCTCTATTAATGCACACTTTTGATTCCATCCTTTTTGCTGGGAAAACTCAGGATGCTGCCTGAAGAGGTGTTAGTGAGGCCAGCAGGGGGCACCGGCCTTCGGATGAGACGTTAAACCGAGGTCCTGACTCTCTGTGGTCATTAAAAATCCCAGGATGTCCTTTGAAAAAAAAAAAAAAACAGAGTAGAAGTGTAACCACAGCATTCTGGACAGATTTGCTTATTGGCCTCTGTCCTACTAATCATACCCATATATAAACTGATTGGCTGATTATCTCCTCTCCACCAGTAAGCTGGTGTGTGGTGGGCGTTTCTGTCACAATACGGCTGCCATCATCCAGGTGGATGCTGCACATTGGTACTGTAGTTGTTGAGGAAATTCCCCCTTTCCATGTAAAAGGCTTTGAATGCTGAGAAAAGCACTATATAAATGTAACAAATTTTAATGTCTTCAATTAAAATGAAAATAACCTTTGCTTTTTTCACCCACACTAGTAGGTATCAGTATAAATTCCAAGACATCTGTCGAAATCGGGCAGGAAAATGAATTGAAATAATGTAACAACAAAATAACAGAGTACATGTACAAATGTAGATAGATGTAAAGTCTAATTATTGATGCGAACATGCAAAACGAGAACGAAAGAACAAAACAATACTGCAACTCACCATTGATTGGCTAAATGTTAGTTCTCTCAAACTTAAACAATCTACACCAGAGAACATTGCCGGGAATGGTGGCATGTGTCAAAAAACGGTGGACAGAATTACCTTCAAAGGGTTAGTTCACCCAAAAATTAAAATTCTGTCTGTAATTACTCACCCTCATGTTGTTCCAACCCCGTAAGATTTTCGTTCATCTCCGGAACACAAAGATATTTTTGATGAAATCTGAGAGCTGTCTCATTCCTTCATAGACTGCAAGGTAATTGTATCTGCCGGCCCAGAAAAGTTAGTAAAGACATCATTAAAAAATAGTCCAAGTGAATACAGTGACTCAATCTTCAGTTTATCAAGTGGCAAGAATACTTTTTGTGTGCAAAAAATAACTTTATTTAACTATTATTTTTCTTCCATGTGGGCCTCTGCTGGTGAGTTCATGAGAACACCACGACGCATGTGCGAAAACTGAGAAGATGACGAAGATAGGTCTCGATGTAAGTGTTTAAAATGGTTCTGAAGTGTGCATTTCCTGGATGTCCAAATTGTGAGAAGCCAACGAGAAAACGTAAAAGTGCCTTAGCAATGCTTTTAAATTAATGGTTTACCTTTCACTCTTTCCCAATCAAATGATCGTGAGCGTCATCTTCTCAGTTCTCGCACATGTGTCGTGGCGCTCTCATGAACTCACGTCAGAGGCCCACATGGAAGAAAAATAAATAGTTGAATAAAGTCAGGTTTTTTTGTGTTTATTTTTTTGCACACACAAATGTATTCTCGTTGTCTTGATAAACTTAAGGTTGAGCTTCGTTTAAAGACTCCATTTGTCCATTATTTATTTCTAAAGAAACACGACAATGTATAAAATGCTCCATTACCTTGTAGCTTATGTTATGGCCCCGTAGAAGCAGTTTTTGTGAAAGTAAGCTAATGATTGCGTCATACCCACGCGACTCTCTGTCGCACAGTAGAGAGATTACCGTATGGACAGGAGGAGAAGCTTGCGGGCATCCAGGGAAACGTGGAGGCAAAATGACAAAATAATGAATCAGAATACCTAGCAAAAGTTTCTTCCTGCTCCTAGCTCATGGACAGCTCCTACTCACACTCTCCGCCTCTGCAAGTTTCGGAGGGGAATGATTCAGATTTCTCATGCCACAGCACTAGAAGAAGATGGGTTTCTCACGTCACATCTACGTCTTCAAGCTCTGTTTGAGTCGGTTTGAGTCTAAAAATCGCTAAATATGGGCTTCACTTGTCTCAACTGAGTTCCAATGAGATGGCTCTGTCCACTTCTTATACTGTCTATGTTACCTAGCAGTGAGACAGCTATTTTGATTTAATCAAAAATATCTTAATTTGTGTTTGCAGAGATTTGCAAAAATCTTACGGGATGGCACAACATGAGGGTAATTACTGACAAAATGGTCATTTTTTGGTGAACTAACCCTTTAAATAGAACAACGCCCCTGCTATGTGCTGTACCATCAGAGTGTATGAATTTTAGACAGTTGAGTGCATGTTGAGTGCATGAAAATTCCAAAATTCAAACACTTTTTGGTGAACTAAGTGCATTATCCAGGTCTTTTAGTAATTTTCTATGCGAACACCCTATTTGTACTAAGAATAGTACAGAATAGTCCATAAGTATGCAATTTGGGACCACCTTATGTGTCTACAGAGATGTAATTATGTGGTGTGTGTCGGTGTCTGCAGCACAGAAGTGGATGTATGGTGGTCTGCACAGTAACATTCTGCTGCAATACCTGGCCTGGGTCACCTATCCAGTAGTTCTCATCACCTTCTCTGCCGGATTCACACAGATACTGGCGCCACAGGCAGTGGGTGAGATACGCACACACTGACCCATGCTCACGTAATCAACTTAAGCCAAATGGCCTTTACATGTTCCTTGATCTCTTTGTAACCTCTTTCCTCTAGGCTCTGGGATCCCAGAGATGAAGACCATCCTCAGAGGTGTTGTGCTGAAAGAGTACCTCACTTTCAAAACCTTTGTTGCCAAAGTGATTGGCTTAACTTGTGCCCTTGGAAGTGGCATGCCTCTGGGCAAAGAGGTGCATGAGAGGGGATATCTGATCCTAGATAAGCCTTCTAATGCTAAAATACCATGATCACATCTGTTCTTTCTTTTTCCTCTTGCATCCTTAGGGACCATTTGTTCATGTTGCCAGTCTGTGTGCTGCTCTGTTGAGCAAATTCATGGCCTTGTTTGGAGGAATCTACATGGTGAGAGGCTTTCTAGTGATCCTGTCTCGTGTCAATAGTTTCTGACATTTCAAATTTTGGTAACGCTTCATAATAACCTGCATTAAGAACATTAACAAACATTATTACAACATATTATGTTTTACATAAAATCATTTATAATCAAGTAATTAGAATTTTCACACACAGTGGTCACTTTTGTACACTGTCACACTCAAAAAGTATGAATTTCATTGCGTTAGATAACAAATTTGCTACAACATTTTCCAACAAATTCGAAAACTGATATCTTCAGTGATAAACAAAAGGAAATGAGCCTA
This sequence comes from Hybognathus amarus, assembly GCA_030378365.1. Lineage (NCBI taxonomy): Eukaryota > Metazoa > Chordata > Actinopteri > Cypriniformes > Leuciscidae > Hybognathus > Hybognathus amarus. Next base: position 210,799 of record JAQIUQ010001545.1, read on the forward strand.
TGTGACTTTACTTTAACTATTGACCTGTAAACATCATATAATGATTGTTAAAGACCTCTTAATGAAATGTCCTATTAATAATCACCTATTAATGAGAGATATTATAAAGCGTTACCAATGACTTGTTTGTATTATCACTTTACATGTCACTGCACTTGAAACGTCATGGCCTTGTTCTTCTAAGTCTCATCTGCGTGTATCATACAAACAAGCAGCTGAGGGTTCTCTAGGGCTTTTTGCTAGGCTGTGATTAGTCAAAGAGCGTAAGGTATTGAGTTCTCTTGGGAATTGCAACCACAGTGAATGGAACTGTTTGTAAATCGTGCTGAAAATGAGTCAAATGGCCTTTGTGCGATTCCATATCAACCCTCTGGACTTTGCCCACAAAGTAACCTGAGAAATCACAGCATGCTGGGGAATGGATCAATAGCATGTTGTTCACGCAGAGTGTATCTGACAGAAAATCGGAGGCCATCAAACATTCTGACACATCTCAACTGTTCCTCTGTAAGTTAATGCGCTTTAATTGGGCAAATGTCAATGGCATGTTTACACAGTCAATCAGGCAGGGAGGTCCGGGGTAACAGGCCGTGCCGATAATTATTTGTCTGACACTTCATACCTGTGGGTGTCACTTTTGATAGTGGGATATCAATGTTGAGCTCCAATTAGGGCTTGGGTAAAAGAAAAAAGTATAAAGGGGATCATTTTTCTGATAGATAGTGTCAAGGCCAGCTCATTTTTGACCATCACATAAAGAGGATCGCCCGCACAAACAAACTGTTTGGATTATAAGGTTGTTTATCTATACATAAACTGTTTATTTCCAAAGTAGCAAAGTTTAGGGGTTTAAACAATAAAGGGGTAAAATAATAATCCATTTGTGTGACAAATATAGATAAGAATTTAAAGGAGAAGTCCGACGCAAAATTAACCTTTGGTCTAATTACACATTGGTACCTAGTCAACCGTTCTCTGAGATTTGTTTTCATGATAATCGAATGTAAAGAGTTGTATCTCTAAAAACTGTTTAGTGTATAACGCTAGTATATGGGGGCATATAATAAGTAAAAAGAAATCGCTAGTTTATACCACTAACAAGGGTCAAAATAGCCCCACACTAACACAGAAACATAATGAGGGTCCGTACATGCAAAACGAAGCATTGAGAACTTTGTAAGTGTACTAGACCGTTTAATAAGAAGATACGTTATAAAGACAGTTCACTTCACTTCGTGTATACAGACAGGAGCCATTTTAGAGAATAGTCTCGATAGTCGATCCCTGAACGCTGATCATACAGTTCAGCTCACTCAGGCACGACGTTCGTGGTTTGACTTGTCGTGACTGTTTCCAAGATGGCTCCTGTCTGTATACACGAAATGAACTGTCTTTATAAAGTATCTTCTTATTAAACGGTCTGTACACTTCAAAGTTCTCAATGCTTCATTTTGCATGTATGGACCCTCATTATGTTACTGTGTTAGTGTGGGCTATTTTGAGCCTTGTTAGTGGTATTAACTAGTGCTTTCTTTTACTTATTATATGCCCCATATACTAGCATTATGCGCTAAACACATTTTTAGAGATAAAACTCTTTACATTTGATTATCAGTGAAAACAAATCTCAGAGAACGATTGACTAAGTACCAGATGTTTTGTTAGACCAAAGGTTCAATTTTGCGCCAGAGTTCTCCTTTAAAACAAAAGGAAAAGAAGCAGTTAGAGCAAATTACTTCTCTGGAAAACCTCAGTACTTCTTTCTCCAGAAGAGGTACTGTAGAGAAGGACACCACAAACTTTTATACCCTGCATCCCAATGTTCATACTATCCATCTTAAATACAATGTGAGATTAGAATAAATGTGTCCCAAAGCATAGTAGCCTATGTTGAAAAGAGTATTCAAAAGTCCAAAAAGATGTTTTATTTACAGTAGATTTCCGAAGTATGAATCTGTGCACACTCTAAAGGCTAATATTGCCTTAAACATGGGAGAAATGCGCGACTCACGATGAGAAGTTTATATTAAAGGTTGAGTGACTAATCAAAGTTAAACCTGATAAAATATATTTATTTGATTTTATTAGGTGTAATTTTTCATCTGCAATAACAATGTGGATTTTTATAAAGATCCGTTTGGCCATTCACTTTTAAATGCTTCATTATGCATTAAAATGAGGAGAGTTCTTCGCATGAAAGACTCGCGGCTGCTAATCACATGCTTTTCTCTCCGTAACGGTAGGAAATGAAATGAAATGTGGAGGATTTTAACTGTGACAAGATATTAACAGGCCAGTTTACTGTGACAGCGAATGCGAACAGAGAGCAACCATTAAAGACGCATATGACGTGATAGTATAGGCTATGTCTCAAAGCTTGTGTACTCTTTTGCAACACTTTTTCACAAAAACACTCAAAAAATGATATGTTGGCTTTGATTAATTTTTTTTCGTCAACAGGTTCCACATAATTGGTTTATGTTGAACAAACATAATTTGTTCATGTAACTTAAACATAATGGAATTACGTCATTTCAAGCGACCCTATTAAAGTACTCAACATGATTTAAGTATTTTTTATATTCATTCATCCAATAATATTTAATTTATTTGAGTGAAACATAATTAAATTGATAGACTTTCAGCCAGCTATTTGCTAGAAGTAGCACATATTAGCATCTTGACTGCTAAAATTAACATGCTCATTCAACCATATAGTAAAAATAATTAAATCAGTTCACTGCCAAACAAAACACTCCCCTCTTCTCCACAATGGTAACCCACTGTAATTTAAATGGTTCTAATAATTCAAATTTAATTGAACATTAAACACAATTATACGCTATATCAAGTCTTCCCCTTTTCTAATTTTCTCATTTTTTTCAATCATGTAATCCAACACAAGCGGATTAGTAGACTTAAATTTTACATATATTTAAGCAGATTGAACAGAATCAAATTAAGTTTGGCCAAAATGGCAGTTGACTCAAATTATACTGCCACCCTCTGGATGTAAGAATTTTACTTAAAGGAGTAAGTTCACTTTTAAAAAAACTTTTGCTGATAATTTACTCATCCCCATGTCATCCAAGATATCCATGTCATTCTTTCTTCAGTCGAAAAGAAATTAAGCAAACTTTTAAAATTCAAACTTTAAAATGAACAAATCTTTTCCTGAGTCAACTCGTTCACTTAGTTCGCTGAATGAACCAAATGACAAGAAAGAAATATTCGTTCATCTTGATAAACAAGTTCAAACAGGAAAGTCACGAACATGCATCAGAACACAGCTATGCAACCATTTGAGCTTATAAAACTTTTTTTTTTTAAATGAGCAATCTTTTTGCTTGATTAGACCCTTATTCATCGTCTGAAATCGTTTAAAGCTAGCCTAGAAATCTCAGACGCACCCTAGCGGCAGCAAAAATTATTTTGCTGCAAAGTGTGGTCTAGGCAACTCTCCGTTGACTTTCAAAGTGGAAAATCCAAACTCTGGTCTGGCCAATCATATCGTGTATAGAGTTGGTGGCGGGCTTAACACAATGACGGCAGAGTTGTGACGGTTCTGCGTCGTGATTTCCATAGGTGCTTTCCCTGATACTTAAAAACAAACAAGACGCAGCTGGCGAACAGCAGTCTTTCGAATCGAGCTTTGGCCGCGACTCGGATGACTTGGAGTTAAGAACGCAACTTAAGTCATTCTTAAAAAGGAAGATGTGTTCAGAGTTTTGACGACCGGATAAGGCAAAAGTTTAATATATCAACTTGCTCCGCTGGAGAGAAACCATGGGGAAGCGCATGGGACTCAGCTCAGCCACAGCCATCATCGCTCTTATGGTTAGTGCTATCCTATGGCGTGCAGAGGGATATTGAAAGACAACATTTATGCCCGCCCCCGGATTGAGGTATGCCAATTGTGAGTTTCCAGACCTAACATTTTGATAGGTCTGGTTTGCCAGGCTAGCTTAAAGCCCTTTGAACAATAAATTTGCAGTTTGCACTGAAACTGTTTTTGGACCGTTTGGTTACCGATAGAAAATCCTGGAATGTTTTCATCAAAAACCTTAATTTCTTTTCGACTGAAGAAAGAAAGACATGGACATCTTGGATGACATAGGAGATGAGTAAATTATCAGCAAAATTTTTTTAAAAGTGAACCACTCCTTTGACATAAATGGTTTGTGTTTAGGCAACGCGTTGTATTTTGTATTTTGTACTGTTTAGTTGAGACACAATTACGTGGACCTTAATAGAAAAACACAATTATTATAAGTAAACTAAATATAAATATATTATGTAAAGTGCACAACCTTCCCTGCTTATTTTTTTAGTGAAGAGTACATACTTTTAGAGCATAGTATAAGTAATACTTTCAGCCACAAATCAATCAACTAATGAAGACTCTCGCCAATCACATTTCAACACCATATACTGCCCTCAGGAGGCAGAGTATAGATGATAAATTGATAGATAGATCTCATTCCCATTACAATAAATGTGAAAAAAATATAGATACAGACTTGAAACAAGTAAACAACACTGTAATTACTTAAATTATTGATAGCCTTTGAACAAGATTGAATTCACATGTATATGTGTTATTTTGATTTACTGCTGAAGGAAGAGCCCTTTGAGGGAAACAAGGTAAGATGCAGGTATTATTATGTTTGGGTGTGTCCATGTGATCAGATTGATTAAAAGTGTTAAAATGAATGAAAAAGCCAGTTTTATTTTCTTCTCCCATTTTGTGAATTTTCATTTCTCAAGTTTACCATTTTTTTCCATTGCAATCTAGAGTCCACTGGACTTCATCCTCCCTGGCCGTAGCAAATCCGTTCCCAAAGATCAGCGTATAGTGAATGAAAGAGCAGTGTTTGTCCATTTTTTAATTGTGTTCATAGCGATACCTTGTTCAGCATGTCGTTGCCATGTATCCATCAGTGTAATTACCCTGTTTCTTGGCTGCCTGCAAAATGCCACCGCGACAGTCATTTGAAACAGGATTTGCATGTATTCGCTTTTCTCGTTAATCTGACAGAATGAGCTGAGAAACACAGAGATGCTGTCAGCCGCCTGTGCCGTGGGGGTGGGCTGTTGTCTTTGCGGCCCCTATTGGAGGTAAGATCCAGATACTTTGTGATCATAGCTGGCCACTGGAGAATAACGCCATATCACATTCACGACAGTAACGTTTCCCTGTTTACCTCCAGCTTTGAGCAAAGTTGTTTGTTGACGATCTGCTGTGTTGTGGCAGGAGTGCTGTTTAGTATTGAGGTCACATGCTACGTTCTTTGCCGTGAGGAACTACTGGAGAGGATTCTTCGCCGCAACCTTCAGTGCCTTTATCTTCAGGGTGCTGGCAGTGTGGAATAACGATGAGGGTGAGGGAGGAACTCGTTATGATAGCCAACACTGTCAGATGATATCATTTCTAACTGTCAATCTCTTCGCCAATTTCAGAGACGATCACAGCTCTCTTTAAAACACGCTTTCGTCTGGACTTTCCGTTTGACCTACAGAGAGCTTCCAGCTTTTGCTGTGCTCGGGTTTGTGTTCTCTCCCTTTCTACCAAATACTAATTTTATTAACGTAATTTGAAGATGCAAACTAACATCCTTGTCAATGAACATGTGTGTTAAAGCTACACTGTGTAACTCTTTTAGTTTATTCTTTGCTAAAAACACGTAGTTCTTTCAAAAATATATGTGCTCATTAATGTATTTTCACTTCGTTCAAGTGATAAAGTATTCTCGAAGTGTATAATCTGCCATTGAAAATACATACGGGTAAGGGTTCTGATGTTGGTCGCCATGTTGCCCCTCCATCTTGAAAGTACATTAGCCAAAGAGGGACATAGCCGTTAATTCAAGCTTCGCCTTTCGCGTTTACGCTTGAGTTAACACTCATTGCATGAGGTCGAACTGGAAGCCATGTTAATCTTGGACTACATTGGCCACCGTAGGAGTTAAAACGAAATCGGAATTGAGAGGAACAGAAACTAATATTCACTGGATGGTCATATACCTTTTCACCACTAGATGGGGTAAAAATCACACAGTGTAGCTTTAAAATGTCTAAGCTCATTAGCACTGTTTAAATGCAAAGCTTATGCTTTCAAACACTGTGTTCAGTTCACATGTCTAATCTTTAAATCCAACTAGTTTGTGAATCTTACTTCTTTGCTGTAAAATAGAAATGTGAAATGGACTCACTTAATGTTTCAGATGTTCTTCATGTTTTTCTCAGAATTGCCAGTGGTTTTGGAGGGCGTTGTTTGTGTACCTGAACAGGATCATAGTGGAGTCTATGAGAAAACAGAAAACCATCAACAAGTTTTTACTAAAAAAGTTAGTTTTAGTGCTTGTTTTACAATGTTGAAGGAACAGTTCACTTAATAATAATAAAATTCTGTCATCATTTACTCACCTTCAAGTTGTTTCAAACTGTATGAATATGTCAGTAACCAAACAGTTTATGTACTGTACCCCATTGACTTGCATATTATTTTGTTACATCAACAGCCTGGTTACCGACATTCTTCAAAATATCTTCCTTATTGTACCATGTATTTTATTTAGGGAATTGCTAAGAATTATTTTAGGGCTGTCAAACGATTAATCGGATTAATTGACGCATTCAAAATAAAAGTTTGTGTTTACATAATATATGTGGGTGCACTGTTTATAATTATTATATATATATATATATATATATATATACAGTATATATATATATATATATATATATATATATATATATATATATATATATATATATATATATATATATACATACACATGCTTGTATATATTTAAGATTTATATATAATTTATATTATATATAAATATAAATATTTTATATATAAATAATATTTTTTCTTCTTAAATATACATGCATATGTGTATATTTATATAGATATACAAAATAATTATACACAATGCACCCACATATATTATGTAAACACAAACTTTTATTTTGGATGCGATTTATCACGATTAATCGTTCGACAGCCCTAATTACTTTTATTTAATTGTTAAAAAACGTAACAAATTAAATATATTTTCAGGACATTTTAAAATGAATAATTTTAAATGATTAATGTTATATTAAATAGTAAATGTTTATTTATTATATTCAGATATTCAGTCATATTTCTCTCTCATGTTTGTCTTTCCATAGAAGACTAGTGTATCCGGCAGTGGTCACTCTTCTTATCTCTACACTCACCTTTCCTCCTGGGTTTGGACAGTTCATGGCAGGCCAGGTCTGATGTTTCAGATGTATTGTGTGTCTCATCAAAATGGTTTCCTTCTTTTTCTATGCAACCAAACTTTTTCAGTCTTTCACGTGTGCTTCATGCTGATAGATTAATTTGTTCCGGACCAGTAATCAGTGCATTCAGTAACAAACTGCATTGCCTCCTCATTTAGCTTACTCAACATGAGTCTCTAGTGGCTCTGTTTAACAACCTGACCTGGTACAAGCAAGGTGTTGCGGAGGAGTTTGCGTACTCAAGTCACGTTCCTCAGGCCTGGAAGCACCCACAAGTCAGTGTGTTCATCACACTCCTCCTCTTCATTGTCATGAAGGTGGGTCTCACCATGTTTTTGTCAATTTTAAAGACCATGAACATGAATATATGGGCGATATGTGAATGTAACATGTTATTACACAGCTGTTATTTGATTGGTTTCTGCTGTAAAAATCAATAAAAATATGTCAGTTACTCAATATCAATATTACTCAACTTGTTATTGAACTGTCTTGTATAAAAAGTTGCTATTGTGCTGAAAATGAGCACAGTTTCAATTCGGCTTCAGGATAAATCACAGTCGGTCTGATTTTCAGTGCTGCATCATTGCGTGTGTGATGGTGCTTAATTATTAAAGGGTGCCTTTGTTCATGCGTGTGACCTTGTGGCTCTTGGATGTTTCTCTTCAGTTCTGGATGTCAGCTGTGGCCACAACAATGCCTGTGCCTTGTGGGGCTTTCATGCCGGTTTTCCTCATCGGTATGTGATTTATAGTGCTTGTGTTGTTTTTAAAAGTCAACACTGTGGGAAACGTTTTTTTTTTCCATTTCAAGCATTTTTTGTGGTCTACCAGTCAAAAGTTAGATATTATTACGATTTATAAGGTAATAAGAAAAATTATAAGAAATAAGGCTCTTTCATGCTCACCAAGTTTTCATTTATGTTATCGAAAAATACAATAAAAATAATAATATTTAACCCTAAAACCGTATACTGGACAAATGTGGGCAAAATAGTTTTGATTTATTTTTTAAAAATACTTCCCTTGATCTGAGTGGTACAAGACTTGGCTACTTTTCCTAAGTTTGCTTCCTGAACACAAACAATTTTTTTGACTCCATTTTACAATGTTAAGTGGGTGGAAAAAAACTCCTTAATCTTGTATTTGGGCCAAAAATGGGCACCCATAGAGATTGAATGGGAAAAACTTTTATTCTAAAATAAGCCAAAATAAGACACCAGGTGACAGCAAAGTCTTTAAGTTTTTTTTTCTTAAGTCCATCTTTAAGTTTTAGCTCTAAGAACTTATTGGAATGATATTTTAATGTAGTTAATAAAAATAAAACTACATAGTAATTAATTTACATAGAAATAATTTACAGAGTAAATATGGTACTTTTTGAAGTAAATAAATTCAAAAATACCCCAAAATAAAAGAAAACACCATAAATGGATAGACAAAACTTTATCGAAGACAGTGATATAACATTTATAATAAATAAAAATTAGGATCACACCTGAGTTCTCTGTGCCCACATTTGTCCACAATTACAGGATTAAGGGCTATACGGTTTGAGGGCTACCTGTTTATTTTGATATATTTTAAAATGCAGTTTATTTCTGTGATATCAAAGCTGAATTTTCAGCATCTTTACGAAATACATTCAAATATGTTAAACTCATTTCAAAAATCGTAATTATTCCAAACTTTTGTCTGGCAGTGTATGAGTGAGCACGTTTGAACATTATTTTGCTTATGCGTTCATACCAGCCATCATATTTGAGTTTGTTCTTAATGGTTGTTTTCCTTTTCCCGCAATCATGTTCTCCATTTCCATCCCTCATCACTGTCTGGGTCACTAAAGCCTGTGTGTGTAAACTCGTGAAATCACTGCAGCTTTGTTCTGGAATCAATGTGTGTGGCCTCATGTAAGTACACGTCAACCAGTTGTTACAAATTTGAGTTTTGTCATCAAAACTAACATGTGAATTCTGTGTGTCACACAGGGGCTGCATTGGGTCGACTGGTCGGCGAGAGTATGCACGTGTCTTCCCGAAGGGATACACGCCGACAACACTGTATATCCCATAGTTACCGGCGGATACGCGGTTGTTGGTGGAGAGTAACCACTGTGCATGCCTTCTCGTGGATGTCCATTTGTTTTCTTTCAAAAGCCATCAGTTTCAACCCGTCGTGGCTGTATCTTATTCACACACGTAATTGAACCTGCAGGGTGTTGTATGCAAGAGTCATACATTTTTCATTAACCCACACAAACCAACAGCCAAATTAGATCTTGCCTTTGGAAATGGCTTCAGCGGTAGCGCTGCATTGTGCAGTGGAGCAGAAAGCTTGTCAGGAGCACAATAGGAAATCAGATGGCTTGAGGCGGGTGACTGCTACTGTAATTTGATGCGGGACCAAATGGTTGTTCCCACAGGGGCGGCTGCTCTTTCTGGCGCAGTCACTCACACCGTGTCCACCGCCGTCATTGTGTTCGAACTGACCGGTCAAATCTCGCACATCCTGCCCGTGATGATCGCTGTGATATTGGCCAATGCCGTGGCTCAGAGTCTACAGCCTTCCCTCTATGATTCCATCATCCGGATTCCAGAAACTTCCCTATCTGCCAGAGCTGGGCTGGGGACAGGAGTGAGGGCCATTACGCTTTCTTCCCCAAATTATCACTCTCATATTATTCCCTGGCTTTTCAATGCTCACTCCCATCTTGTTTTTTTGCCTGTAGAAAATATAATATCCGCGTGGAGGACATAATGGTGAGAGACGTGCGGTATATCACGCTCTCCTCCTCTTACCGGGACCTGCAGGAAGCTCTGGTAACGGGCCAGCTTAAAACCCTGGCCCTGGTGGAGTCCAAAGGTGAGACATGCATTAAATACCTATATATTTTGCGCAAAAATGTTGTTAGTCCACCTTTTTATCACTATCACAATCTCACATTGGGAATTTTCAGGCAATCTTTAACCCAAAGTGTCTTTTTCCCAATTTTTCTCAGTACGGAAAAGCAATTCTGATGCAATATCAGAAAAAATCTTGAAAAAAATTAATCCCTGTTTCAAAAAAAAAAAAAATTAAGCTGCACTGTTTTAAACATATATAATAATACTGGAGTATGATTTGAGATTATCCAAAAATCACCTTGAGCCACAATAGAAGAGCATCTGATCATCTGGGGAAAGAGTCACATGATCATTTGAGTAGTGCAGAATCTAAAATATTTTCTGAATTATTTAAGCTTTTATGTGTTTATATTTTTCAGTATCGTAAAAAATCATGTATATCAGGGTTCCCACTGGTCCTTGAAATCCTTAAAAGTTTATGAATCTGAAAACAAAAATTCAAGGCCCTTGAAAGCGCTTGAATTTATTTTGTGCCAGAAGCTTTCTGCAAAAAATATTATTATTACATATTATTCCCTCCGGTCTGCAAACCTGTTATTTCGCTTGGTTTACATTACGTGCATTTATGCGTTTCCATGTGAGGTACTTTGTGTTGTTTTTTGGCATGATATTCACATGTGCACGAAACTATTATGATGATACCTTAACGTTTCACAGACACACCGTGAAAAATTGCTAAAATAATGTGACACTGCTGAAACGATTTAACCTTGCTCTCCCTTGAAATGTGTCCTGACATTAAGTCCTTGAATTTGACGGTATTGGACCTGGAATGTCCTTGAAAGGTCCTTGAATTTGAAGTTAACCAGGGTGTGGGAATCCTGGTATATAATAAGGTTTAAGTTTATATTTTCAATGTGTAAATGTTATATATGTATATATATATATATATATATATATATATATATATATATATATATATATATATATATATATATATATATACATACATACATACATATACACTACCAGTCAATTTATTCCTCTGAAGAAAAAGCTGAATTTTCAGCATCATTACTTCAGTCTTCAGTGTCACATGATCCTTCACAAATCACTCTAATATGATGATTTTATGCTCCAAAAACATGTATGATTATTATCCATTTTTATTTCAGGATTCTTTGATGAATAGAAAGTTCAAAATAACAGCTTTTATCTGAAATGGAAAGCTTTTGTTACATTAAATACTACCCTTTAAAAAGTTTGGGGTCAGTAAGAATTTGTATTTTATTTTTGGGGGAAATAAATAAGAAATCAATACTTCTATTCATCAAGGATGAGTTACATTGATCAAAAGTTACAGTAAAGAGATTTATAATGTTAGAAAAGATTCTAATTAAATAAATGCTGTTCTTTGAACTTTCTATTCATCAAAGAATCCTGAAAAAAGTCATTTAAATTGTCAAGTGTGTAAAAATCAGGCTGAAAATACTATTTGATATTTGATTTCAGTAGTTTCCTTTCCTGCTATTTTCTTGAAGTTCCCAAATGAAAGCTCACAGTTGGAAATACTGTATTATCCCACAATTCCACCTCATTCCCTGTGACAGACACATTCTTACCTTCTCCATCTCCTTTCCCGACCTTTGCTATCCCCCATTCCTCCAGCTATCCCGCTGTCTCTCTCTCACTTCTCTCTTTCCCTCTCTGCTGTCTCCCTTGCCCGTGTCCCCACCTGGATCCAGAGTCCATGATCCTGCTGGGCTCTATAGAGCGATCCCAGCTACAGTCGCTGCTCTCGCTGCAGCTCGGCCAACCTCGCAGGATGGACTTCTTGAGAGACGTGCTCAGGACAACGGCACCCATGTGCCCAACTTCCCCAAGACTCTCCCCCAAGACTGGGCATGGCGTACGTTTCCTGGTATGAACCTCGGAGAGAAAATGCTGGTGTTAATTACAAGACAGGAATCTGAAGCAGCAGCTAACATTAGATTAGATGACATTTTTTCCGAATTTTACATGATCATTTAAGAGATGTAGACATATATTAAACATAGATATAAACAAGACCAGGTAATAGGATTAGTTCAGCCATTATTGTTATTATTTACTCACCCGCATGATGTTCTAAACCTGAATGCTATTTTTCTGTGCAGCTTAATAATTTTCTTAGCAATAATAATAATAAACTTTTTAGATTGCACCAGGTTTAACTTTATTGACGGCAAAAACCATTAAGGGTGCACTGCTATTAACATTACAGTCAATAACAATAAACTGATAATAATTTTTATATTATGGCAAATAAATTCTTATAAAGATCTGTGCTATTTATTTCTATCTATACTATATTCATCTAAATAAATAAAAAGTATAGCCCTAAAATTATTTTTTAATTATTAAATTAATCGTTTTAAGTGAATTTAAACATTATAATATTCAATTTGAACATTTTTTCTATTTATTATTTAATTATTTGAAATTTTCTTGTGATTGTTAAGTGTAATTTTTTTTTTTACAGATTAACTTTAAGTGAGTAAACAGCAAATGTGGTTTAAATTTTAAAATAAGGTAAATGATTAGAATTAATAATGCAATTTTCAACCTATATCGATAAATCAAAAATCTAACCAATACGGCACAAATTGATCCTGTGCTTGTAAAAGTGGTTCTCACATGGTAAGTGAATACTGTTATTGAGAATGTGGGATGAAGAAGACAATTTGTGTAGAATAAGATTGTATTGAAGCTCTAATCTGTTTAGTATGGCTTTAAAAGACTCAAATGCACTGTATGAGTCTCGCGGTGTCCATTAATGGCTATTTTTATTGTATTTTAAGTGTTTAGTGGTCACATTGAGCTATACTGGTAACTATAAAGATTTCAAGTAAAAACTGCTTATAGGCTCGGAAACGACACAGGGAGCGTTATAAATAATTTTCAATTCCGAGTGAAGTATTTCTTTAATTTTGTTCAATGTTAGTATGCCATCGTTTTTAGAGTTTGCGATTCCCAGCTTGCCTGTATTTCTCAAGAACAACAAAGGATTGTCAGATCAACATGAGGCGATTTTTTTCTTCATGTTTTATCCCAAAGAATTTCTTCCCGACAAGCTGTTATCTCTGCTAAGTAATACATCTGGGAGTACGTGGAGTCTGTTTTAGTAATCAACCATACTGATAAATCTATCTAATATACTGTTTTTTCCCAGATCTCCACTGAAGAGTCCTCATACAGCCCCACGCTGACTAACTCCCAGATCCCCTCAAGTCTGCTCTGAAGACAGTGTCTGCAATCAGCAACACAGAGTCACTGAACAGTGTGTATATAACACTTACTCACACATTTCAACTCCTACTCATGTATGTCGTGTTGCGAACTGTCTGCGACCCCCTGGTACGCACCCCTCTTGTGCTAATCTAATCACTCCTCTTCTGCAGGCTCTCCAAATCTCTCCTCTGGGGAACCTGTGAAGGAGCAAGTAGAGGTATGATGGCTCTCTAGGGGGATTGTGGGTGATACGCAGCACTTAAAGCTGTAGATTTTACAGGTGCCCAGAGGCTGAAAATGGGACGAGCTACACAAGAAACCATTTGCCAAACCAGCATCACAATTAGCCTAAGCGTCTGTTTTGACTTTTATTTTTGTCTTAGGCTTTGTTCAGACTGTATTCTGTGTTGTCGTCTGTTTGAACAATTGTTGATTCAAAGCCCAAATAGAATATTTACTGTTAAACACCCCTTTCTGCCTTGCTCTTTGGAGGACTGATGGATCTAACAGTGTTCCTTGATAATAGTTGATGTTTTAGGGAGCCTTGCGTTAGATTTGCATTAACGCTTTATGCTCCTCCCTTTTCTATCTGTTATGTCTGAAAGAGTAAAGCTGGCCCCAAGGCTCATAAGAGGAGCAGGAGGCCCAAGCGTGTGAAGATACCCATGATGGTAAGCACGCTGCCGCAGGGACCCTCGCCCACAAACACGTATCGATTGGGGGTGGCAGTGGCACAGCCAATATCCCAGCTAACAGGGAACGTTCTCAGAACATTGGCTAACGTTCTCTGAAGGTTCTCTGAAAGTTATCAAAAACGTTCTTGCAGTAACATTATTATAACGTTGTGCCAACGTTATATTACATATATTACGTTAGCATTAAAACGTTATCCTCACGTTGTTATTGGAATGTTTTAAAAATGTTATTATAACCAAGAAATAACGTTAATACAACATCTAAAGAACTGGACACTTTAAACGATTACGAGAAACGTTCAGAAATAACGTTTTTATAACTTAATGGGAACCTTATGAAAAAGATCTTAGAACCAAGAAATAACCTTAATACAACGTCTAAAAAACTGGATGTTTTAAACGTTCCGAGAACATTCTGAAATACGTTTTTATAATTTAATGGGAACGTTATGAAAACGTTCTTAGAACCAAGAAATAATGTTAATACAACGTCTAAAAAACGGGACGTTTTGAACGTTCCTAGAACATTCAGAAATAACGTTTTTATAAGTTAATGGGAACGTTATGAAAACGTTCTTAGAACCAAGAAATAACGTTAATACAACGTCTAAAAAACTGGACGTTTTAAACGTTCCTAGAACATTCAGAAATAATGTTTTTATAACTTAATGGGAATGTTATGAAAATGTTCTTAGAACCAAGAAATAACGTTAATACAACATCTAAAAACTACTGGAACGGTTTAAACGTTCCTAGAACATTCAGAAATAACATTTTTATAACTTAATGGAAACATTTTGAAAACGTTCTTAGAACCAAGAAATAACGTTAATACAACGATCTAAAAAACTGGAACATTTGAACGTTCCGAGAACATTCAGAAATAACGTTTTTATAACTTAATGGGAACGTTATGAAAACTTTCTTATAACCAAGAAATAACGTTTAATACAACATCTAAAAAACTGGACGTTTTAACGCTCCGAGAACATTCAGAAATAACGTTTTTATAACTTAATGGGAACGTTATGAAAACGTTCTTATAACCAAGAAATAACATTAATACAACATCTAAAAAACTGGACGTTTTGAACGTTCCTAGAACATTCAGAAATAACGTTTTTATAACTTAATGGGAACGTTATGAAAACGTTCTTAGAACCAAGAAATAACGTTAATATAACATCTAAAAAACTGGACGTTTTAAGCGCTTCGAGAACATTCAGAAATAACGTTTTTATAACTTAATGGGAACGTTATGAAATTGTTAGCTGGGTAGGGCCTTGGCACCTCAGAGGCCTTATTGCGTTCTGCCTGTGTGCCGTATTGATACACTCCTCCAGCTTAGTACTTCCCCTCTAGGGAACGGGGAACAAGCTGAGTCACGAGATGAATCATGCCAAGTTATGAAGCATATTTTTGTCTCTCGCGGGATAAGTGCGTTTGTGTGACGCACTCATGGTTTTGTTTTGAGGTTCGGATTCAGAACTAGCTCAGGAGCCCGTATGCTTATAAACCAACGGAGAGACGTAATTGGACCCATTTCTTTTGAACAAAGCATCACAAAGTTGATTCAAGTCCAATTTTCAACTCAAGCCTTAAACTCTCCAATCAAATTAAGGACCTTTCGAAAAGCTATTCCCTGTCTTAGTTCTTTATTGCTATCGTAATGGCATCCAATCTACCTCACCCTCCCCTAGGCTGCGTTTAATGTATTGCTTAAGCTTGCTGATGTTTAGTAAAGCTTGAGCCGCTTCGTTAGATTACATTAGTATGTGTAGCTTGTCTTGTGAACTGAATGTAATGCATGAAGTTTGTGAGGACGAGAACGTATGAAAGGGACATTTTTGCGTTTTCTGTTCTAATTCTCGACTTAATATTTTCAGGATACACCTGATGTAGAAGATGACATGTCAACAGCAGAGGTATAATTATTGTAGCATAATTATGTTGTAATTGTATCATGATTCTTGCGCGAATCACATTCAGAGTTTTTTTTTCCATTTTATTGTAACTAAGAATATGTTCTAGAATTTATTTAATCTTGGAAAAGAACCATTTTATAATGTTGAAATATGAAAACTAGGATAAAACAAATATGAAAATAACAAAAAGTCCATTTGTGACTGATCATGTGACTCTTTGTACAGTCAGATATATTTGTTCATATTTTTTGCTTCTCTCTTATGCTTGCATGACATGCAACAAGTAGTCAGTTACAAGCCATCTTTTAAAAAATAAATAAATTGATGTTTAGTATACATTTATGTGGAGCAGGATTTTTGTCCTATGAGATTTGACTGTGACGCAGGTCCACAGAAATAGACACCAAATCACTGCCAAAATGTAATTTTGCTTATTCAAGTACTTGGAAGAGATTTTTGTTTATATTTAACTGTGTTGCTCCTGGTTTGGACAATGTGTAATAAAGCGAATTTTGTAGCTTAAAAAAACATTCTGTCATGGAACACAAAAGTAGAAGTTCTGAATAATGTACACATGGTTGTCTTTTCGTACAATTGTATTTTTTAGGAGGAACAGACTGAAATTTAAGATATTATTCACTGAAAAGCAAGCTGACCTTGAAAATCACCCTTAAAAGCTCATTATTGTATGAAAAAGAGCATAAAAGTTGACATTCTCAAGTCATATTATAGTATAAAACCTTTGTCAGTTTAAATTATATTTGTTCTCTGAACTTCAGTACTTTAATTTTGCCTTTAAAAAAATGTTGTTGTTTTTTATTTTTCCAGATAACAGAGTGGGAGGAGCAACAGTTGGATGAGGCTATTAATTTCAACAACTGTAAAATAGACCCCGCCCCCTTTCAGCTGGTGGAACGGACATCTTTGCATAAGGTAAAATCTGCATCTGCTGTATCTGCCAATATGATTTTTCATTTGGCTTTCATTATTGAAGAAACTGTTTGATTTTACTTATCATGATAATCTTTTATGACTTTTGAAGCCTAAGTACAACAGCCAGAAGTAAAAAGCTATAATAAATGAACTACACAACGGTCACATAACTTCAACATCACCACCATTAAGCTTTTGACTCATTGACATTTTTCCGGAAAGGGCTTAAAGGTACAATATGTAAGAATTTTGTATCAAAATATCCAAAAACCACTTGCACAGTGTTACATATTTCTTTCAATTGTGTACTTCCATTATCCTAAATGTTTCCAAGAATTTGTAAATTCAGAGAAATTCACAGTTTTAAAAAGTGCCTGTCCCTGTTCACTTGTCACCTGTCAATGGCGAAATATCCGCACTATCCCTGGTTTCGGCTTGTACTGCCATTGTAACCATGGTGACAGATGTGGACAACAGCAAAAACTTTTGCTGATAATTTACTCACCCCATGTCATCCAAGATGTCCACGTCTTTCTTTCTTCAGTTGAAAAGAAATTAAGGTTTTTGATGCAAACTTTCCAGGATTTTCTCCATATAATGGACTTCAATGGGAACCAAACGGTTCAAGGTCCAAATGAGAGTTTCAGTGCAGCTTCAAAGGGCTTTAAACGACACCAGACGATGAATAAGGGTCTTATCTAGGACCCTTCGAGTCATGACTCGAAAAAAGATTTGTTTATTTTGATGAACGAATTTGAACAGGAGTCACGAACGCTCATCACAGAACAGAGCGAGGTGACCATTTGTGCTTTTAAAACTTAAACTTTTTTATTTAATTTTTTAAATGATTGATTGTTTCGCTAGATAAGACCCTTATTCATCGTCTAGTGTCGATTAAAGCACTTTGAACAGTTTGCAGTTTGCACTGAAACTGTCTTTTGGACCTTGAACCGTTTGGTTCCCATTGAAGTCCATTATATGGAGAAAATCCTGGAATGTTTTCATCAAAAACCTTAATTTCTTTTTGACTGAAGAAAGGATGACATGGACATCTTGGATGAGACACCTTTAATGAAAAGTGAGCACCAGTTCTTTTCTCTGTCCCTTTTTGCATTACAGACACACACCATTTTCTCACTACTTGGCCTGGATCATGCCTATGTCACCAGCACCGGACGTCTCAGTAGGCGTCGTCTCTTTGAAGGAGGTGCGTGATTGTATAGCTCTTCTTTATATCCTGGAAAAACGCTTACATTTCAAAAATAAATTGTGTTTGTCTGCAGCTACGTAAAGCCATCGAGGGCTCTGTAACAGTGACCGGAGTGAAAGTCCGTCCCCGCTGGCCAGCTTTCGCGACAGCGGCAACAGCAGCAGCGTCTCGGAGGTCACAGAGCTCCACAAGTTCTGGAGTCGTCACAAGAGCCTGTCACTGCCACGGGAACCCAACCTCCCCGACCTGGAAGACCAAACGGAGCAGCCGTCTGAGGCCAGCTTTGTGAATGAGACGGAGTGCACAGAGCTGTCCAGTCAGAACAGCCCCTCTCACACAGACGACCAATCAGGAGCTGCCCTACACCGATGCTACGTCCCAAGAGGAGCAGCTACCGCAGCTCCCCTGTGACTGTACCCTCCCGATGGAGGACGGAGACTCGGAGGCGGTCAGCGAGCAGTGCCCAGCTCCCAATGAGGAAGCGGAGAAAGAGGGAGACCCCTCGCCGTCAGCCGGTCAGCCGGAATGACAGCTGCTTGCGGTTGGTAACGCACACTCCATTTACACCATAAGCGGGATTGTGAAGTCAGGTTGAGGAGAACCTGGAGGGAGTTTTAAGCAGTGAAGCACACTCTCCGCTCCGTACCAATCAAACCAACCCCAATCGCTGGTCCTGCCTTCACACGAAACACGCCGTGTGTTTGTGTGTGTGGGGTGCCATAGATACACGCTGCAGTTTGAGTGCCGTGTGGCTTTGGATATGTTCGGGACTCATGAGCGATTGTCTGTTCGTCATAAATTTGCATTTAGGTTTGTTTATGGCTTTGTGGGACATTTCTGTTTGTGTCTCTGAGTTGATTTCATTTGGTGAGATTAATTTAATTCAGTTAATGTTCGATAATGTCAGGCTTTTTTGGTACGTCCGGGTTTTCATCATAAGCGTGTTTGTTCGTTGATTTGTGGCTCCACGCCACATTTGTTTGTGTCTGTTTTTTTCCCTTCTTCACGCAGTGTGCGTAAGAAAAGCAGAGTGTGTTTGCGAGAGTGACTCAGCTGCACCTAGCCAAAGCACCCATCTGGTGCAGACACTTTAAATCCAAATAAAATTGTCTCAGAGAGCCAAACTACAATTTTGCTCTAAGTATAGCCCTTAATAACCCACACTGCAAGGAAACACGGAGGGAGAGAGTGGGGGAAGGAAAGGGAGCGGGTGGGCAAGAGAGGACACAGAAGACACGGAGAGAACAAGAACATGATGCAAAATGAGAGAACGAAAGGAAGGAGAGAAAGAAAGAGTCGTGGAAAGGCAGGAGAACGATGGGAGAGTGGGGTAAAACTGTGATGCATTTTACTTAGTTTGTCAGCTAGGAAAGAAGAAAAGTAATCAGGCAAATGAATATGCCTGATTATAATTCAGAATACATACATAGACATACAGTATGTAGGGCACAGAAATATGACTTCTCAAGAAAAATTATCCACTGGCACAACTTACCCCACATTAGGGGTATGATGTGTCATAATAAGGGGTAAGTTGAACCATTGGGGAACGTTTGAACTATATTTATTAATATTATATAATTTGAACATTTTATTATTCATTCAAATTTTTATTTTTACTGAATGGGATTCACATTTTCATAAAATAACTAGTAAAAATGTGTATTTGCATGTAGGTGAGCAATAATCAACATTTTATCATACTATTTGTTTTTTCATGCTATGGATGCAAAATTCATCCTCAATGTATTTTCAATGCCACTGTCACCTGACACACTTTACCCCAAAGCTACAATTTTGGGGGAAACAACATCTTTATAGTAAAATTTAAAAACATTATTCATGACATGATTTAACAATTCATTCCATCTTTTATTTTATACATTCGCAATTCATCAAAATGTGTGATGTATGGACAGTGCTGTCCTATAGTCTTGGGCACTTTAAGATTTTCACCCAAAAATAAATAAAAACTATTTTAATCCAGTTATTTAGATCTTTTGCTGTAGTGTGTCAGTAGGAAATATCAGTTCGGTTCATATTTCTCAACATTCTGTTTGCTATTAATTGTTAGCCTGGATGCCAGCCCAAACTCCGCCCACAACATTTTTTGGTCGGGAAGTTCGGTCTGGACTTAATCCATTGAGGAGTAATTATGATCAGTCAAAAAATGTTCGGGCCAATCAAATTGCCAGGGCGGGCTTTATACGATGGTGGACAGATGATCTGCAGGGACGTAATCATCATGTTATCAAAGAGCGCTTAACTGGTTTCCCTCAGAGATGACTGCAGCTGGAGAATTGAGATGTACAGATTCCTCTGTCGCATCTATTGTAAAATAAATCGACAGCGCATTAAGTTTAATAGACGAACAGAAAACTGCAATCAAGGCATTTGTCGATCGGAAAGATATTTTTGCCGTCCTTCATACATGATTCGGGAAAAGTGTAACTTATCAGCTGGCTCTGACGGTCGCTAAGAAGATGGGACGTAATGAAAAGCCTGTGGTCGTTGTGGTTTCTCCTTTGGTCGCACTCATGAAGGACCAAGTAAAAGAAGCAACACTGGTTATTTTACTTCTAAAATAAGTAAGTTCTGTAGTTGACAACTATGCTATGCAAAGTAGTTGACTTACTGCGTTGCTCTGATTGGTTGTATGTCTACCGACTATCCAATTGAGTGCAGTTTTGTTTTTTTCCTGGTTCAGTTAAGACACGCCTCATAATCAAAGCCCTATGGAGCAGTTTCAGACTCACATTCTGACTAGAATATGAGTATGACGAAGTCAGGCTAATTAATTGTAATAATCCAGTGAGATTTTTCTATGCACAAGCCGGTATAATCTGATCTCACTATTTCTTGGAGATGTTGCCACAGTTTTTTCTAGATTTAGTCTTTCAGGGGTTTTTTTGTTTTTGTTTGTTTCTTCACATAATCACTGACTTGATGACAGTGAGCTCAGATCTCTGTGTGGAGCACCGGCTGTTGTCAGACTCCTTGTGCATACAAAAATCTCTCCGCTTATTACAATGAATGGCAAAATGAGTGTTTAGAAATGTAAACTGATATTTCCTACTGACACACTATAGCAAAACATAAATAACTGCCTTAACAACATGGGGGTGCCTAAGACTTTTGCGCAGTACTATATATTTTTGCTTTGACATCAACATTTGACCTGCCATGTGGGAAATTTACTTTAACATGCAATGCTTCTTTATACACCTTTTCAAAATATATGGTCATATGTTGAAAAATGTTCACAGTTTGCTATATTATGGGGCCGGCACATCTTACGCCACTCTCCCATACAAACCCAACAGTGATTCAAAGTCTCACAGTGGATTTTCTAACCAGGGTAGTTTTGAAGCACATTGTAATTATCATTCGAACAACACCGATTTTTCCATACTGACAGCACACGGTTTGGATAGTGTTGCCTGTAATTATGAGTAATGATATCCCACGATATGTAGGCACGTACGTTTAGCATGCACAAATCAGGACCTGTTTGCAGCATATCTGCCTGGCCATTTAAAATGTATCACAGCATCTTCCCTAGAAGCTCGAAATACCCTGAGAGACTCGGAGCCTCTTAAATTCTTAATTATATGCATGTACCCCGACGCAATCATTTGCATGCTCACACACTCGCATAAAACGATACGATTTGTATTGCTTTCCAGCCAGCTTTAATACAGCCATTTAAAAAGACTGCAAATGCCTGTTTCAAGTACGTTTCTTCATCAGATTTACTTACAGTACACAACCTTTTGCTTTTTCAAATCCAGAGCGCAATACTTTTTTTGCACGTGCTCACAAGGTGTTACGCGTAGCGGACTACGACACCAGTGTAGATTGAATGATAACTGTGTTAGAATCAGCCTTTGTATAAATACCATTGCAGGGAGTTTGTAGTCAAGTGTGCAGATCTCATCGAGTAATGTTCAAATTTGAATCATCAAAGTATTAAAATGTAAATCATTACTATGATGGATATTCTGTGTATCTGCAATCGTGTCATATCTGAATTGTTTTATAGGCTATATATATACACGTGTGTGTGAAGCTTTTACATTTGTTTTTGAGCTGTCAACTGTGCAATATTATAATTACTGCTTGCCGAATAGTTATTTTACTAAACACTGGCTCTGTTTCTACAGTGCATTGCCTAATATTGTTTTAAAACTGTTTGCACATCACGAATAGGACATGTACTGAAACAAACGGGACAAGTCCGAGCGGGAGTTCATATTTTTAATGCCTTTAAATTTCGCTTTCACAGCCTGCAAAGTGTTTACTAGACCTCAGCGGTGGACTTTTCACTAGTTTCAGCCTGAGAAATGATGTTGTATTGTTCTGTTTGCATCAAAACTGTGGCTGAACGACGCTATGCAGAATATGGTCAAGAACAGCACAACTACCCCAGACACAGCCTATAAGAAGAGCTCAACAGAGAATGAGTTTTTTTTTTCTTGTGCACTGCAGAAATGGGAGGCCACGGGTTTGATTTAAACGGATCAAGGAGAGTGGACCAAACCCATAACCATGACACTGACTTCCTGAAACAGCCTTTTCTCACTCTCTCAGAAACGCCTGCATTGGGTTCTGCCTCGCCATGCACCAATCAGCTGTTTTATTAACCAGTCCTGTTGTGGGACAGGAATAACTTAAGCTAATGATCTTTAGATATGTTGTGTCATGTTCTGTCTCTGTTTGCCTCTTGTGCAGTTTAGGTCAAGCCCACGATGTGTAAAGTGTCTGCTAATATGCCGCACATTCAGTGTAGAGTTAAGCAATAAATCTGCTCCCATATCCGTAAATGGTTTTTATAAATCGTTTGCTTGTACAGAATACAGGGTAAAGCTGTATGTATATGAACTCTTCTCACATACCCTGTACATATAGAGATAAGCATACTGAATCAGCTGTTACCATTATTTTTCAGAAAACATGGAATTGTTTTGTACATCAATAAATATTTCAACTTTAAAGCTTTGTTTTATGCTTCTCATTTGTGTGGGAGATACTTTGTTGTATGGTTAAGCTGGAATTTATTTTTTGAAACCCTCATTAAGCCAATTTTTTGGTTTGATTTATGCTTAATAAATACTGAAGTAAAATATTCAAGATATACAGCAATCACTTAAAGGGATGGTTCACTTTGAAAGTAATTTTTGATATGTTTTAGCTTACCTCAAGGGCATCCAAGATGTTGGTGTCTTTGTTTCCACAGTATTTTCAATTTTGATATTTTTAGGTCAAACCGTTCTCGTCTGTCAGTCATAATGGAGGTTTATGGGGTCCACCTCAAAGAGCATGCATAGAGAAGTCCAAAATTAAACATGACTTAATGACGTGTAAATGTAAGTACACATTGATTGCCTAAGACACAAAACGAGTGGTTTGTGTGAGAAAACGAACAGTATTTATATTGTTTTTACCTCTTGTAACCACAGCCACGTCCAAGTGATCTGAAGGCGCTTTGGTCGCTGCAAAATGTAATGATTCAGCAGTGAAACGTATGAATATACACATAACTTTAATGCAATCATAATTCTCACATTTGACCTCAGACATTTTCTGTACAAACAATAATAAAAAATAAAAAATAAAAAAAAACGTTTTGGGGAGATTCACACATTCACATCAATGAACATCATGACATTACCGGTCCATATATGGGATAAAGATGACAAAAACGTGGTTGGTTATGAATTTACACTGCCCTTCCACATGCTTCTGCAATGAATGAATGCAGTTCGGAAAGGCAACATATACTTTCTGTCTACTCTTTTAACTGTAGCTGCATGTCAAGGTTAAACCACTATCTTAAAAAAAAAAACCTGTTCATTTAGCAGCTAATCACAAATCAAACATGAAGTGAAGATAAGAAGGCAAAAAAAAAGGAAAGAAAGAAATATGGTAGAGGATTCTCACTCATTTTGGTATGCAAGGCCATTTCTGCCACATAAGAAAAAATAATGCTTTGGCAAATCAACTGCGACATAAAAAATATATAATTATAAAATAAGTTGAAATTACAAGATACTAAGGCATTACTATGAGATTAAAAGTCAAAATTAGATTATGACAAAAATATATGCCAATGTCATATTTTCTTTATGAGTTTAGTCTTATAATTTACTTTATATCTCATAACTAGGATTTTTGTCATAATTTGACTTTTCATCTCATAAATGATGTCATGATTCCGACTCAATTTCAATTTGCGTAAATTTGTACAAAACTGACTTTTTATGTCAACTTAATTTCAACTTTTCATTTCATAAACATGACTTAGTCTGTCAAAATGTCATAATTTCAACTTCTAATGGCACGATTTACCAAATCATGTCTTTTTTTCAACGCATTCTCATGCTTTAGCGTCACATAGAACGCTATATGACAAAACGGCGCAATACTACGCACATGGCACCCGTTATCGTTAATATAAGACGCACTGTGATGGTTGGGTTTAGGTGTGGGGTAGGGTAGGGTCTCATATTACGCTAAAGGATTTATTACGCCTTGGGTTCGCGTGTTATATTAACGATAAAGGGTGCCATGTGCGTAGTATAGCGCCGTTTTGTCATATGGTGTTCTATGTGACGCTAAAGGATGCTTTTTTTTCCATTTGTGGCAGAAATAGCCTTCCATAGTTTGGTAATATACATCACACAGTGATCATAATAACAGGCACATTCTATTCATAGTTACAACGCTGCATCAAAGCAGACACCTTCCTGCACCTCAACCGTTCTAGAGCAATAAGCCGAGACACATCTAAACCCCCCAAAAAATAAAGAAGTGGGCTTTGTATGTCCCCAGGAAACCTGCGGCCCTGAAGTTTTAAAGACATCTTACCATGAGCATTATGTCACTTTTGAACGGTCACAGAAGAAAAACGTTTAAAACCATGTTCCTCACAGAGATATTCCAGTCTCTTGATGTGTGTGTCGTCACAGACACGCGACAAACGGCGAAGCTGCTGAATACACCAAGAGCACAGGTAATGAGCGTTTCACTGGAAACTGTCATCATAATGTCACTATCATCCTACTCGCCGCTTGAATGAGGAAACAGTACCGTAGATTTCTCGAACGCTCATTTCAAACGAAGAAGCAGGGAACGAGAGGAACTGATTAAAGGGGCGGTTCTCTCTAAAATAGAAATTCTGTCCTCAGTTACTTGCAGTTTTTATCATCAGTGGAACACAAAAGAAGACGTTTCGAGTCGACAAATGTCCACGCTGCTCTTTTCTATACAGTGAAAGTCAACGGTGACCTTCAAATAAGCACCATAAAAGTATCATAAGTTGGAACTTTAAGTGACAAACAGACTAAAATTTAAGTCATTGTTTGCTGAACTTTTTGCTTGACAGCCATAGTCACCATTCACTTTCAGCAGCTTGAACCAGAGTTATTATCATTAAAGGGATAGTTCGGCCAAAAAAGATATTTAAACCATGCATTTCTCACCCTCAAGCCGTTCGAGATGCATATGTCAATCTTGTTTCAGACGGAACACATTTTCAGTTATTTTAGAAAATGTCTTAGACCCTTTAGTGGATATAATGTGAAGAAATGGGGTCTAGCTCCTTCAAGTCCCAAAAATGTGCATAAATCCTTCACAAAAGTATTCCATCCGGCTCCAGTGGGATAAACGAAGGCTTCTGAGGGTAATCCGTGCGGTATTGTCGTAAAAATATACATATTTAAACATTTATAAATGAAAATATCTGACTTCCGGCAACAATCGATGTACGTTGGGAGTCCGTGCACGTAGCATGAGGAACCGTCGTGACGTTTCCTACGGCTACGTCCTACCTCGATACGCCGACTTCCATCACCCGTGAACGTCAGGAACCGTCGCGACGGTCGCTGCCGGAAGTCGATATTTCATTTATAAAGTTTTAAATATGTATATTTTCGAAGTATCGCACGTTACCCTCAGAAGCCTTCGTTTATCCACTGGAGCTTGATGGATGACTTTTGTGAAGGATTTATGCACATCTTTGGGACTTGAAGGAGCTGGACCCCATTTCTTCACATTATATCCGCTGAAGGTCAGAAGACATTTCTAAAATAACTGAAAATGTGTTCGTCTGAAACTATATTGACATATCCATCTCGAACGGCTTGAGGGTGAATAATGCATGTGTTGAATATCATTTTTGGCCGAACTATCCCTTTAAAACCATAAAACATTTTAATTGCTTGAAATTACCAAGGCCGAATTTTCCATATTTAAGTGGACATGTTTAAGAGGGAGAGTAAATGGTGACTGAATTCTCATTTTTAGATAGACTATCCCTTTAAAAGTATGGAGAAAAACAAGCCATCGCGTCTGAATGCGTAACAGACTAGACAAACACTTCACAGAAGGGTTACTACAAAGGGACCGAGACAAAAGGGCGAGCGAGAGCACAAGCGTCACTGCTTGGAACCATCTTCCTGTTCTTCCTCCTCTTCCTCGTCAAAAGACACGGCTCCAGAAGTATCGGAGATGCTTCGGCAGTGTCTGTACCAGCGGATGACTTCCTGAAAGACGTTGTCCTCCCCTTCCTCCACATCTCTTCCATCCTCCTCCTCGGGTGAGAGGCCAGACTCGGAGTAGGAGGTGGAGTAGTAGCAGGAGTCTCCCTTGCTCCACAAAGGCCTGCGGTCGGGTTCTGTGAGCCACACACATCGCCCTGTTGCCCTCCCCTTCTGAAAGCAGGAGTTCTTGGGCATGTGGCGGCACTTCTTCTGAGATGAGCAGGTCGTCGGTGTCTGTTTGGGCGTCAGCAGGGTCCCTGCTCGGTGTCTGACTGACTGAGCGGGATTTCGGCGACATCTGTCTCAACCTGACTTGGCACTGGGCAGCTTTGATTGGATAATACAGCATCTGAGGGAGGAGCAAAGTGTAAGAATAGCCTATAGGTACAGGTCGGAGAGGACAGAAGTGGAAAAGAAGACGGACACGGACAGAAACAAGACATGAAGGACAGATGGTACTAAAAAAGAATAAATTAAGCAGAAAGAAACAGCATAACATACAAAATACTAAACCAAGTGGCATTTGAAAATACAAAATAGAGACTCTCATAACTAATTTCACTTTTCTGAGACACTTTTTCAATTATTTTAAAGGAGCTGTATGCAAGATTGTGGCCAAAACTGGTACTGCAATCACTTTCAAATTAGGGTGTATCCCCTTTTCCCCTTGACTCGAGGTTGCCAGATATGCTGCAGGATCCAGCAGGAACGTAGGCTGCTACAAGAAGCTTCCAATGGCAAGTCACGAGTCCTACACATTGAGTTTTTTTTCTGTTAATTATTTATTTCAGACTTTGTCACAGAGTATTTCGGATTCATATGGAGTTTTTGGTTACACTTTATTTCGATAGTCACTTTAGACATTCTACTAACTATAAGTAACTTTTCCATTCTAGTCAACTAACTCTCATTAGAGTATTAGTAGGTTGTAGTAGACTGTCAGGTTAGGGTTAAGTGTTATAGGGTTCGGGTTAGGAGAACAAGTTGACTTGTTGTTGCTAAGTTACTTATAGTCAGTAGAATATCTGTTGGGGACCAACAAAATAAAGTGTTAGCAGACATTAAGCATACTAATACTCTAATGATAGTTAGTTGACATGAAGCGGCAAAGTTACTTATAGTTAATTGTGGACTATTGAAATAAAGTGTTAGAGTTTATTTTTGGTTTCGCAACGTTAGACATTTTTTTTATATGATTCCGACACTAGAAAAGTGTGTTAACTAGAAAAGAGCTGGCAACCCGAATGCAGCAACACTACTGACTCCGTGATTGGAGGATCAGTGGAGGGTGGAGCATCAGAACAAAACACAACATGACAACATCAACATCAGTCAAGGGCTGCAACTGCACTTATTAATTGACAATATCCTGGCTGGACTACTGTTGTCAGTGATAAGTATTTGAAATTAACTAACTAATTTAATTTGAAATACATTTCTTGCATACAGCTCCTTTAACTGATTTGGAAATCAGTTTTTGTGGAAGGATGAAGTGAACTTTGTGAAGTTCATTATTTGACAAATTTGGGGTTGTTAATTAGTTTTATGCTTTTGAAGCATAAATATATTTTAAAATAGAATTTATTCCTGTGATGGAAAAGTCTAGTCCAAAACTCCAGTCTTCAGTGTCACATGATCCTTCAGAAATTATTCTAATATGCAGATATGCCGCACAAGAAACATTTCTTATGATCATCCATGTTGAAGAAAGTTGTGCTGCTTAATATATTTGAGGAAACCAGGATATATTGTTTTCACAATTCTTGACTAAAACAGCATTTATTTGAATCAGGAAATATTTTAAGATTATAAATGTCTTAACTTTGTCTTTTGAATAATCTAATAAATCCTTGCTGAAAAAAAACTTTTACAAAATTTTTTTTTGAATGTTACAGTATGAACATTCACTTTGATATTTTAATTTGTTCATACATTTTTATAAAATTGTTGGGTTGTTTTAACCCAACTTTGGGTTAAATATGGACAAACCCAGCCATTGGGTTACATTTTTTAATGACATTTTTAACCCAACGTTTGGGTTTGTCTATAAAGTTGGGTTAAAACAACCCAGCTTTGCGGGTGACGCTCACCTGAGTTCAGAGTTGTGATTGGCTGGTCATATAGAGGAGGATCTTCTTCATAAGACTCTTCGTCCATCTCCTCCTCATCTACAGAGGTCCAGGCACGGAGCTTCGCCTCTGCAATGGCAAACTGCTCAGCCACACCTAAAGAAAAGGAGAAGAATCGTATCGAATGACACTGGACTTTCCAAAAAGGCACTAATTAAACATACGACAGTGCAACAAAATCTGTTTTGACACAGCGATGACGCATTTAGACAAAGTTTTGTGGTGAGGCTCTTTGTTGAAACTCGAGTTATGCTGTGCTAAATGCCATCCTATCTCAGCAGTATAAAGCTGCGGGGAAAGGTAAAGTAAAAGGAGGAGAGCTAGAGGAATGAAGTAAACTGACATGCAGGATCAGCAGAAGGTGTAACTGTGTGACTGTGTAATCTTATTTAACACCATCTGCTGAGTCTTAAAGCCTTTAGCTGGCACAGGAGCCAAAGTTGACTGACACCTGATCAAATTCCTGTTGCATTAAATATATTTTCAGTTTTATTTTATATATATATAAATGTGCACTTATTAATTTGAATCACGCACACACACTTTTATTATACAATTAAAGGAGAACTCCGGCACAAAATGAATTTTTGGTCTAATTACACATTGGTACCTAGTCGACTGTTCTCTGAGATTTGTTTTCATGATAATCGAATGTAAAAAGTTGTATCTCTAAAAACTGTTTAGCGTATAACGCTAGTATATGGGGGCATATACTAAGTAAAAAGAAATCATCATAGTTACTAACACTGGCTCAAAATAGCCCCACACTAACACAGTAACCATCTTGGAAAAAAGTCTTGACTAGTCGAACCACGACTGACTCACTTCTGAACTGTATGAACGGCGTTCGTGGTTCCACTTGTCGTGACTGTTTTCCAAAGATGGATCCTGTCTGTATACACGAAGTGGACTGTCTTTATAAAGTATCTTCTTATTAAACGGTCTGGACACTTACAAAGTTCTCAATGCTTCGTTTTGCATGTACGGCCCCTCATTATGTTACTGTGTTAGTGTGGGACTATTTTGAGCCTTGTTAGTGGTATTAACTAGCGATTTTTCTTTACTTTGTATATGCCCCCATATACTAGTGTATACGTTAAACAGTTTTTAGAGATAAAAGTCTTTACATTTGATTATCATGAAAACAAATCTCAGAGAACGGTTGACTAGGCACCAATGTGTAAATAGACCAAAGGTTCAATTTGCGCGGAGTTCTCCTTTAATACAACTATTTTATTTACCAAACTTTTAAAATTATGGAAGAGAATGAAGAATATTACGTTGTAGTCATTGTTACAATTATTGCAGTAATTACATTAATTAATAATAATAATAACATTAACCGTTTTCATAATTAATAATGCAGACTTAGATGCTTAGATAACCTATATGGCATAAAGTTTACCTTATACATTCATACAAATGTTAAATTCTTGATGTTGAGTAATACATTTAAAATCCACATTATTTGGCAACAGCTCATGTATAAAAACCCAGGAAGCAATCTCTTTGTACATTTAGTGTCATAAAAAAACAAACACGTCATCAGCAGTGAGAGATACACAGCCGTAAAACACCCACCTGCTGCAAACCGGGCCTCCTGTTCACCCTCGCTGAGATGGGAGTAGGAGTTAAAGTGGGACTGCAGTGTAGCAGATGGAGGGTCTAAGGGCCTAGACCAGCCCTTCCACTCAATCAGATGAGCCACCCGACCCTGAGCCATGGCCGTGGGTTTGGTCACGTGATCCTTCACCACCTGTGAGATGCCTGGTAGGGAAAACACAGGAGATTGGTTGTAAAGACTAATTAACTCAGTGTTACTAACATGCATTAAAGGCTTATGAGTAATGAAGCTAAAGGTATTTAAATCCTTACCATTAAATGATGATCTAGCCAGAGCTGCAATTTCCTGGATGCTAAGAGCTTTTCTTGACTTGGGGAGCATATCAATAGGGTCATCAACCTGAGAAAGCAAGTTCAAAGACAAAATGGAAGAAGTGGTAAAAATGTTTTAGGCATGTTTGGGCTTTCTGCATTACAAAATATTTCTATTTCAAATAAATGCTTTCTATTCATTAAATGTTTTCAAAATTGATAATAACTAGTGTATTGTGTGTGTGTTTTAAGTAATTGTTGGTTTGGGGTGTTTGAGTTCATATTGTTAAATTGCACAGCAACATTTTATTTGTGCATAGTAGAAAGCAAATGAAGAGTTCAGATGCAAAAGCCTCTAAGTGCCATTTGAAATTTTCTTCTAAAATTATCATTTTTATCAAGCTTGTATATTTAAGTTCAGAACATTTCACTTAAATGGCAATGAAGATTACCTATTAATTGTCATTTAAGTGAAATTACTGAACTTAAATATACAAGCTTGATAAAAATGGTCATTTTAGAAGAAAATTTCAAAAGGCATTTAGAGGCTTTTGCATCTGAACTCTTCAAATACTAATACTGACATAATGACACAATAAATATGGAAAATTTAACTACATGTTTGCAAAACTATTTATAATGGTGATATTAGGTGATATTTAGATTAGATAACAGCATATTCCACATCACATCACAGTTACAGGGTAACATCAGCGCGCATGACACAGTAATAACTTTGCATTGAGACCAGGCTTTACTTGAGCAAACAGTTTGTGAATAGGCTACCACAAATGATGGCCGTGAAAGAGACTGAACGTATTGAATAGGACATGTTTAGTTGGTGAATAGCATAGGCTACTGTTAAACAGCGTGCGATAACGTTAAGTGCACCAGAATGAAATAATATTCGTAGCTGACTTGCAGATTCAGTTAACATCCACAAATAAATGACGATTCAGTGAGCAGGCTACCCAATGACATCTGAAAAAACGCTATGCTTAAGCAAACAGTTTCTGAATAGGCTACTATAAATGATGGCTGTGAATAAAATATAATATTCAGAAGTAAACAGTGAAGCTGACTTAATGCTTAGCTAACAGTGTTTGCTAAGAGCTAACAGTGTTTGTCAGAATGTTTATTTCTAAACCACAACCCTCTAAACATCTTCTACGTGTGCTTCTTTTACCGACATATTTAACAATATCTTTTGCATTTCTAATCCAAATAATGTCAAACTTGGCACTGTACTTACTCTGTGCCCGTAGCAAGACACCTGTCAAGTTTTATATACATTGGACTAACGGTTCGAGAAATATGTAAATAGAAGACACACACACATTCCTGTAATTTAAAGATAGCTAAGAAATGTTTCTTAAGCAGCAAATCATTATATTAGAATGATTTCTGAAGGGTCATGTGACACTGATGTTATTATATATATATTAGTATATACACAGTCTTAAAAAAAATCAATACAGTGGTGGGTGAATAAACAAACTCACTATTACTTTCCAAGACAGTGTCTCCTGTAACCTGCTAAAATACCCACTGGGGAACAATATGTGCATCCCTGGTTGGGAATTATTGTCAACATAGCAAATACCCCCATAAACGATTGGTTCATACCCCCACTAATTGGTTCTCTTACCCTATGACATCTGCCGCCATGTCTTCTCGCTGTATTAATGGACACATTATGAAGGCTAAGTTTTCCAGTCAAGACACGAATACCAAACTACAAGAGCTCCACATGAATCTAAGGCTCTAAAGTCAGTGCAGACTCAAGCTCCGCCTCAGAATCAGATGCCAAATCCACAATTAACCCTTTGACAATTCACTTGCACTTCAAGCTGAAACATATGTTAGGTGCGTGGGCTGTTCAAATGGTTCTGTGAGAGATCAGCCACACTGTTGCATTAATAATCTAAGCAGCTGACGGCTCAGACATATTTGGCTGATCAAGCCTATTTTGTGGCTTGTTAATTTGCAAACAGCATTCGCTGCCATGTCAGACAATATTAGCCTGCAGCCCTCAAGATGAAAAAATAAAAATAAAATCTGGCCACAGCTGGGGGCTTATGACCTCTGGCATTTGACTTTAATGGTTTACATGATGGAAATCTGAATTGACAAGTGACATCCATTGGTTTAAAAAGAGAACTGATGTGTCTGATGAGAGATGAGGCGGCTATTTGTAGTCCTTGTACTGCAAACCTTTCAGCAACACAGATCCAGTTTCCATTTTCAAATAGGTGAGATAAATGATACATAAACCACCAACACAAAAGTAGGCCACTGTGTCAGGCATAACATGCAGCATTTAAGATATATCCACCCTAAAATTAATCACACAGGTGGTTCTGACATGCACATGCCCAACTTCACTGTCTAAGACGAAGGTAGATAAGCTTAAGACAGATTGTGCGCTGAAATCCCATAAGAAAAGTTGCCAATAAAGAAGATTTGCAGAGCCACCAACTGCCTGCCATTTTTCAGTGCCGTATGTGGGTCAAATATTTCTGCGTGATTTGGGGTTAGTCGTCACAGCAGAGAGAGACAGAAACGGGCCACGGATATCATAATGAGGTCAATTAAGCTTAAACCACAAGATTTGGGCTCATTTTACGTCATTAGACTGATATCATATGCTAATTCCATGGTATTTTGATATGGTAATGATTCAGTACCATGGTACTGAGTAACACGCACCCTCAGCCTTCCAAGAAGAGCTGCAGGACAATTAAAAATAAATCTCCAGACACACTTTTTGGCATTTTACAATGGTACTTTGTCCAAAAAGTGTTGTATTACCACAAAACATAGAACCAAACATGGTTTTACCACTGTCCAGAAAGATAATATTAGAATGGTGCATTATACAGACCTAAAAAACATGGTGTTACGATATGTCCTACAAAAATAACCTGGTATTATCATGGCACTACATCCAAAAATCAACAAGACCATGATACATGTCAAAAATAAACAAAAACAAGGTGTCAGGTGTCAAACATGAATAATCATCCGAACAACGATGTTCATTTTAAAAGAAACTGTACAACTTACTGAAATGTATCATTCATGCCTCATGTAATTGCTCAATTAGTGCGAAAAGACGGCAATGAAACAACTCGTAAACAATAAATTTACCTCAGAAAAGTCAGTCCATTATCTATAGTTATTTTAACATTTTGTAAAAAATAAATATAATATATATATATATATATATATATATATATATATATATATATATATATTATTATTATTATTATTAGCAATGTTATTATAAAAACGGTCTCGTATGCAATTGTATACAAATCAGTTGTTAATTTTCACCTTTCACCAATTTTCATAACAGGGTTCCCTGTATCGTTTACAAGATTTGTTGGGAAAGTTTTTTTTTTATTAAGTACATGTCCTAATGAATCGATATGTAATCCCAAACTTATGCATACTTAACTTATTCCCCAGCAGTAACCTAAAAGTTGGAAGCCCTGTGGTAAGAATAATACATGATTCTGCTTTCAAAATGAAAGCAACATACCATGATATAGCCGACATGTCTAATAAAGCATGGTATAGAACTCTATCCTAATATTATTAAGAATTATTGCTTATTCTTCTTGTCAGTTACATTATGCCAGTTTACCATGATGCTGTCCAAAAACCAATTACATGTCCAATACAAAAAAACATGGCATGGCACTATGTCTAGAAAAATAGTATTTAGTATGGTACATGCTAAAGTACATTTCCAAAAAAAAATGTAACATACTTATTTAAAAAAATAAAATATCTTAGCAATATCAAAAATATTTTATGATTATATAATCAATACCATAATAATTAGTTTGAATTGGCTATACAGGACCTACAATAAAGCTGTAAAAAATTAATACACCGATATTGTGATGGAGGCAACGAGCTCGTACAATGAGATTTGTTTTAAATCTAAA
The DNA here is from genome assembly GCA_030378365.1 of Hybognathus amarus. NCBI lineage: Eukaryota > Metazoa > Chordata > Actinopteri > Cypriniformes > Leuciscidae > Hybognathus > Hybognathus amarus. The sequence continues at coordinate 245,446 of JAQIUQ010001545.1, forward strand.
AATGAGGCAGCAGCATCTCGAGCGAGCAGTAGCCTGTCTGTAAATGAAATAAATATGTTGCCTAAACATAATTAGCCTTGTAAGGTCAAATGTATTACAGCAATTGCAACAGAAATGTAGTTGCAGTGAAGGAGAACGCATAAAATGGGCCACCTGAGCTCAATACATGGAAAGCAACACAATGCAGTTAACGCAATATAATAAGGGCCGGTCGTTATAGCAACAGGTAACCCGTGAACCATCTGTCCCTGAGCATCATTAATTCCCATTGACCATGCACAACACGCATGCACAGCTCTGTGAAATGTGCCGCTGTATCCGAGCTACTAGGATTTATTGTGATTTGGTTGGTTCGATTTGATTTTTTCCTCAATCAGTTTCCCCCATAAACTGATCCATTCTGCATAGGCTACAAAAGTGGCATCATTCAATACGAATGCAGGGATCTGAAATGACCATCTGTGTCTATGAAGCCCGTGCACGACAGTGTTAACATGTTAGTTATTTTGCGGATAATCAAACGTTTTAAGGTGACGGATCAGGCCCTGATAAATTAATCCAATCACAGAAGTGAGGAAGACACGGCAGGACACAAGACCCGAAGTCCATTACCGGCCGGAAAATTGACTGATTGATTGACGAGCAGATCATTTTCATAAACAACAGTAAAGCAACAGAACTCTACGCGTTTCCTGGCAACAGGCGAGCAGTGATATAATTCACGCATTACATGACGGCCTATTGCGATCTCAGCAATACCAACGCAACAGCACATGCATTGCAGTTACCAAATCCGTAAACATTGATGGTGCGAGCGAGCATCGATGAGCATTTGACTTAGAATCCACACGTACCTTTAGATTTAGTTGGGGTAAAGCTGTCAGAAGCATTGCACATGGATACAGCATTAGTATTGGGTCTGAAGAGAAGAATCGCGGAGCCGTGTTTCTTCGGCAGTGAACAACAGACACCACCTTTTCTTGAGCATCAGAGACAGGGGCAAAAATGAGTGCTGCTGTTAACCCACGAAACACATCGTCCCCAGCACACCGATTCTCTCAGACAGCGTCATCCCACCTGTAATGCGGCTCTCTTAAAGACACAGTCTCTTTCACACACTGAGCGATGAGTGCAACTTGTATGGCAAGCCGTTTTAACATTTATACCATAAACTGTAAAAAATATGGACAAAGCGTCTGTGACGTCACCCATAGACTCTCTGAAGAACGCGTTTGAGGCTGTTTATGGGGTATGGGCAGCGCCATACTAGAAAATACAAAATACAAAAGTTTCAGAAAGGATACAGAGGTGGTGAGATGTGTTGCGTCAGACCATGGCCGAGATGTCAAATTCACTCTGCGCAGCCCGCTTATCAGCTGTCAAAGTTAACCGCCCTTATTTACATACACTGTATAGACCATTTCACAAGATGTAAACAACACTGGTCCAGAAGCACTTCCTGTTTCAGTTTTTTAACACTACATAAAAGCTGGGATAAAATACAACCAACAGAACATTTAAAACTGAATCAAAAAGTTAAACAAACATCTTTAAGAGGTTTTCTTTACATGTGAAACAAAGAAAACAGTTACAAACTGAAAAAGGAAGTGTTTCTGGACCAGTGTTGTTTACATCTTGTGAAATGGTCTACATCTAAATACATGATCTAAACTAACGAGTTAGAAAAAAAATTCACCCCCCTCACAGTTGTCAGGCACGCGGAACATATTGAAGATTACAATAAAAGTCCATGGGACCAAACTGTAAACATATGAATTTATGCTGTGAAAACGGAGATTTTAACATGACGTCTATGGATATTTGCTCCCTTTTGGGACCGGCCTCTAGCGGATTTGAGATGTATTGCAGTTTAGCGCACTTCCGGGTAGGCTTCATCTTTCAGATTAGAATGTTGCCGCTTGATTTATACCCAGCACCCTTATGAAACCTAAAATGACAAGTCTCTGATGGCAGCCATTTTCCACAAGTCAACAAGACCATAAGTACATTTGGGACGGGGACATTTGAATTTCTTTTGTCGTCTTTGTTGTCTAAAGCCCTATTCGCACGGGATTAGTATTACCTGGGGACCATGTGTGAATTTGAAATTACCCACCCACATCTGAATTTTGTGTGGCGCATTCGCACGGAATAAGCGAAGCCTGTGATTTTACTCGAATTTTCTGACTTATCTCCCGGATATGATGTCATTAGGCTATAGCTTTGAAATGACTTGTCTTTATTATGTCTAGCTGTATATAATAAACAGAAGAATTGTCCTTACCATATCCTGCTAAACATGTCATTCATCTCCATCTAATCGTTCTTTTTGTTTTTCTCTTCTGATGGTATAGCTTTCTCTTTCTGCAAATTGTATAGTTGTACTAGCGATATGACCCCGCACCCAAAATACTATCAAAACACTCCAACTCAGCCTCTATTCTCCGTGAAGATTGATAAAAAGGCACAGATGAAACAAAAACCTTCGAAAAAAATGATACTTTAGTTATCGAATTGGCTGCTCAATCACACCTTTTAATCAATCCGAAATTTCAATCTGATTGAAAGGGGAGGTTATTCCTTTCATAATCCAATCGAGGGAAGAGAACACTTGATCGAAATGAAAACCGAAACTGAAAGCACTGCGCACGCAAAGATGTGCGGAACGAGCTCCAGTCGGCCCTGAATTGTCAAAAAACCTCTCAAAATGCTGGCTGTGGATGCGAAAACGCAGAAAATCGGACCTGATCCGAATTTTTTTTAGTTTCGGAGGCGGTGTGCAAGCGTGATTGACATAACGTGAGGTCGAATTTTTTCTTAACGTGCGAAAACTTCGGATGCAAATTTTGGACTCGGTGTGCAATGGCCTTAAATCTCTGGTGAAAAATGGAAATGTAGCTTGGAGCCATACACTCACGGCCACTTTATTAGGTACCCCATGCTAGTAACGGGTTGGACCCCCTTTTGCCTTCAGAACTGCCTCAATTGTTCGTGGCATAGATTCAACAAGGTGCTGGACACGATGGCATCACACAGTTGCCGCAGATTTGTCGGCTGCACATCCATGATGCGAATCTCCCGTTCCACCACATCCCAAAGATGCTCTATTGGATTGAGATCTGGTGACTGTGGAGGCCATTTGAGTACAGCGAACTCATTGTCATGTTCAAGAAACCAGTCTGAGATGATTCCAGCTTTATGACATGGCACATTATCCTGCTGAAAGTAGCCATCAGAAGTTGGGTACATTGTGGTCATAAAGGGATGGACATGGTCAGCAACAATACTCAGGTAGGCTGTGGCATTGCAACGATGCTCAATTGGTACCAAGGGGCCCAAAGAGTGCCAAGAAAATATTCCCCACACCATGACACCACCACCACCAGCCTGAACCGTTGATACAAGGCAGGATGGATCCATGCTTTCATGTTGTAGACGCCAAATTCTGACCCTACCATCCGAATGTCGCAGCAGAAATCGAGACTCATCAGACCAGGCAACGTTTTTCCAATCTTCTATTGTCCAATTTCGATGAGCTTGTGCAAATTTTAGCCTCAGTTTCCTGTTCTTAGCTGAAAGGAGTGGCACCCGGTGTGGTCTTCTGCTGCTGTAGCCCATCTGCCTCAAAGTTCGACCGTACTGTGCGTTCAGAGATGCTCTTCTGCCCACCTTGGTTGTAACGGGTGGTTATTTGAGTCACTGTTGCCCTTCTATCAGCTCCGAACCAGTCTGGCCATTCTCCTCTGACCTCTGGCATCAACAAGGCATTTCCGCCCACAGAACTGCCGCTCACTGGATGTTTTTTCTTTTCTGGACCATTCTCTGTAAACCCTAGAGATGGTTGTGCGTGAAAATCCCAGTAGATTAGCAGTTTCTGAAATACTCAGACCAGCCCTTCTGGCACCAACAATCATGCCACGTTCAAAGTCACTCAAATCACCTTTCTTCCCCATACTGATGCTCGGTTTGAACTGCAGGAGATTGTCTTGACCATGTCTACATGCCTAAATGCACTGAGTTGCCGCCATGTGATTGGCTGCTTAGAAATTAAGTGTTAACGAGCAGTTGGACAGGTGTACCTAATAAAGTGGCCGGTGAGTGTATATATATAATATAATTGCTGAAGGTCATTTGACTGACTGTTGAAAACACAATTACTCTGCTCTGCTACCCCGCCGCCTCTGTGTGCGCTGTGAATGCTCGAATCCGATAACATTGGCACCGGAAAAAAAAACGCTCTATGAACACGCGCAGTGTGAAACCAGCATAGGCATTTATTTTTACATTGTATAAAAATACATTTTACAAGTTCCTGATTTTAAAAGTTCTACTTCCTATGTGAAATTATGGTTACTTAATAGATAAGTGACTAACTTTACAGAAACAAAATGTGTTATAAAACACTTGTCACTATTGGATTACCTAATAAGATATATTTTAGGCAATAAATGTTTAAACAGACTGCCATATCTATGATGGTTTCAATACATCTTCATTCTCTGGGTTTAGAACTTATCATCTTCTCACTTATAATGCATTCAGTAGCACCTGAGATAATATAATGGAAAACGTGTTATTCACCCCATGGACACTGGTGTTTAATAATAAGCTCATATGGCTTCCTAAACCTATAAGCTTAGGAAAGCACATTCTGAATTAATGCTTCCCTTTATATCAAACAGATCATTGAACAGTACATGGATTTGTCGTCTCACTCTGACAATGATGCATCAATTTACCTGTGCTGTAAGGGCATTAAAATCTTAACATTGCGAGGTTGAGAAGCTACGACCACAATGTGTTGCTCCTTTAAGCACAGTTGGAGGAAGAGAAAATCTTTAATTCAGCAGCAGTTAGAAGCCACGACTACAGCTGTGCATGTGATACATGGAAAAAGTGTAATAAGCTAGTCTTGTCTCAAGGGTAGGCTGTGGTTTAAAATAACTTGTTAGAGGATCTGTACCTTCTGTGACGGTGTTGTCTCTACTGATAATTTGTCTTTAAGCACAAGTTGAAATAACAATAAAAAATGTATGTATATATATATATATATATATATATATATATATATATATATATATATATATATATATATATATATATATATATAAAATTATAATATTTTAACTTGTGATTAAAGACAAATTGTGCATGTGTATAGTCAGCAACAATACTGGGGCTGTGGGATTTAAACAATGCACACCCAAAGTGTGCCAAGAAAATATCCACCACCATTACACCACAACCACCATTGAAACAAAGCAGGATGGATCAATGCTTTCATGCTTTTTACACCAAATTCTGTCCAGAAATCGACATTCATCAGACCAGCCAACATTTTTCCAATATTCATTTGACCAGTTTTGGTGAAAAGCCTCTTTTAGCATACAGGAGCAGCACCCGGTGTGTTTTCTACCCATCTTCAAGTTTCGACAGTGTGTGTTCACCTTGGTGGTAACGAGTGGTTATTTGACTTATTACAATCCAGTCCAGCCATTCTCCTCTGACATCATGATGCATTTTCACCCACAGAACTACCGCTCACTGGATCTTTTCTTTTTCTGACAATTTCAGACAAGCTGTAAAAATTCTTGTACACACAAATCCCAGTATATCAGCAGTTTCTGACATACTACTATCAGCCCGTCTGGCACCAACAACCATGCCTCTTTCAAAGTCACTTCTTCACCATTGTGATCATACATAAATACACACACACACACACACATACATAGAAAATACAAAAATGTAAATGTACTAGTAAAATCTTTCTCTAAGAAAAGTGGATTCTAATAATCTATAACCAACTTTTGCTTATTCTATGCAATTTCTTTGCTATATATATTATGCGAGAAAGAAGTTGTTAATAGCTGACAATTTAGTTCACATATTGTCCTATTTTTTGCACAGTAAACGGATGATAAATTTTAGCATGGAAAAAAATTAGCATGGGAAATGCTAATATGCAACTAAATAATGAAATAAACCCACCCTACTTAAACCATATTTCCCAACACTGTCTGATAGATTTCTTAAAAACTTAATTTAAGAGCACCTTTTCAAAATGCACTAATTTCACAGAATGACCCATAACATTTGCAGCAAATGTTTTAAGCAGGCTACTTTTTACCATCTAATCTCATCCCAGTAAACCACAAAAATAACAGTACCTGTTTTTGGTTTCCAGTCCAGATGGAAGCAGATCAACACAGCTGTAGTTCCTCTCATATAAACTTATCTTCAGTAAAGCAAAAGATTGATACACAGCTCAAATTATGCATTTTATCATAGCCGTCTACTATCCAGCTGCAGAACAACAGCACCAGACCAGCAGCCACAGGACAGAAGTGAGGGGCACAGCTTATTGTTAATCGTGAAAATGACTTGTTTATCAAAACGAACAATAGGTGTATGTTTGCGCAAACAGAGATTGGTGAAATCATTAACTGCATAAGCTTGTCCCCTCACTTCTATCCTGAATACTGGTTTGAAATTGTTGGTGTTGCGGTCCTGCAGCTGGATGCATCTCTAGCCCTAACCTTCATTTGAACAAATTCTGTTAAGCACACCCCCTCGTGGCACAAAGACTCATTACAGAGTGAAATCGCCAAAGTTGCGTTTCTCCAAATGGGAACCAAACCAAAAATAGCACAAAAAAAAAGTAAAAAAACAAAAAACGTCACCAAGATTCCACTTCCCTCAAACACACTCTAAGCAACTTGATAATTTTTTATTATTTGCAATGTTTCATCTCTCCAACGTTTCCAGTTTGATGTGAGAAAGCATTTAATTCCTTAAATAATAAAGAGCGCAAAAAAATATTTACACATTTTTTTCAATAAAACTAATCAATGGATCATTGTAAGCACCTCTTACCATCTGGAAGAAAACAAATCTTAAATACAGGGAAACAGCCATTGTTTTTGGAAAAAATAAATGGCATTACATCGGATTTTTAAACTTTTAATTTCTGGAAAACAAAAAAAAAAACAAAAAAAACATTTCCATATGTATGTGCAGAACGCTCCTGAAATGTATTTCCACTTTGCAAGTAGAAAAGGCTTTAGGATCATTACTGTCATTTCATCAAGTTGATTTTTCTATATGCTTCAAGTTTTAATGATTTCTCTTAAAATTCCACTGCAGGCTTGCTTAAGTAGGGCTTCCTGAAAGACCCCATCAGTTCTTCAAGAGAGGTAAGACGCAAAAGTGTGGGGTAGGAAGCAGGACATGGATGGCTTCATAGGAAGCATGTTGGACCCCTCCTCATCCAGCAGTACTAAGGTCAAAAAGGTCAAAGTCCATCCAAAGACCATCATCCTGAAGTTCAACAGGTCCACCCCTTACTAAAGGATACAGGAAGCAAAAAAGGGCGAAATACAAACGCTGACGCAAAATTCATCCGTCATTTAGAGAATTCAAATACTAAGCTCATATACCTTTTAAGTCTTTGCAGATTTAAAAACATGACTCCTCTCGCACACGAAAGAAAAACTTCTGTAAGAGCTCCGTGTTTGATCTGAAATTACAAACCTAAAAGGACATGATCGCCATCAAGCCCTCGACACAATATATGACATCCTGTCTGGTCCGTCATATACCACGTTGCATATAAATCTATATTAACATGTAAGAGCAGCGTTGGTTTGTACTTTTTCCCCCAAGATTTCTCATAAAAAATAAATGACGATGAATTGTTAACAAGTTTAAGCTGGTCCTGCAGAATTTTTTTTTTTTTAATTTTATGATTTTTGGTGGACGTCAGCCACAAGAGATATAGAGAGCAAAAGAAATGACTGAAAATGATTGTAGTTTGTATCCGTCAAGAGCCACCCTGAACAGATAAGATTGGCTTCGTGAGGACCAAGTTCAACTTTGTTGTCGGATATCCTCCTCGGTCCCTGGCAGCGGTTTCTATCCAGTGCTACCTGGGCTAGCAAAGTTCAGGATTAGCTGTTGTCGGATTCGGACTCGGCCTCCCGTAACCACGCTGAAGAAGGCAGTGACTGACTTCAGGGCCACACCCTTGCCCAGCTGCTCTGCCGGGTCTTTACCTGGACTCCCATTTGTAGAAGGCATCCTCTTTGATCACATCCTCATCGTACAGCCGCGTCGAAAACATGCGCAGTAAATCTGGGGAAAACAGAGAAAACGCTACTCAACTACACTTAACAAAAGGGGTTTAAAAAGCCAGCAGCAGCAACTTTAAAGTCATACACTAACATTTTAAAAGTTAGCAAGATAAAGAAATTAACATTCAGCAAGAATGCATTAAATCAGTGGTCGCCAACCTGCCGATCGTGGTATTTAGTTTAATTTTGGATGCTCTATTCCAGCCATGCACTAGCCTGGATGCCAGCCCGAACTCCGCCCACAACATTTTTTGGACGGGAAGTTCGATCTGGACTCGAATCCATTGAGGAGTAATTATGATCAGGCAAACAATGTTCGCGCCAATCAAATTGCCAGGCGGGCTTTATACGATGATGGACAGATTGATCTGCAAGTAATCATCACGTTATCAACGTTCCGCTGTCGCGTCTGTTGTAAAATAAATCGACAGCGCATTAATTTTAATAGACAGAGAACTGCAATCAAGGCATTTGTCGATCGGAAAGATATTATGCCGTCCTTCCCACATGATTCGGGAAAAGTGTAACTTATCAGCTGGCTCTGACGGTCGCTGAAGAAGATGTGTAATGAAAAGCCTGTGGTCGTTGTGGTTTCTGCTTTGGTTGCATCTCGTTGAGAAGTAAGTAAAAGAAGCAACACTCGTTATTTAACTTCTAAAATAAGTAAGTTCTGTAGTTAAAAACTGCACTATGCAAAGGAGTTGACTTACTGCGTTGCTCTGATTGGTTGTAGGTCTACCGACTATCCAATTGAGTGCAGAGTTGTTGTTTTTTCCTGGTTTGGTTACGACACGCCTCATGCACACAAACCACATTACAATCGTTTTCCGAAATGTAATTTGTAAAAATATTACAACGTCTGTTAACACAGGCAAGAGACACGCGACACGCTGAAGACAGACAAATAAATGTCAGGGACCGCAAGAGCAGTTTGTGATGCTCGATATATAGGGAGAAAAAGACACATATTGAATTGGGGTGGGGATTTATATGAATATAGCTCTGAATATATAAGGAACCTTGCCATTTTGTTTTCCTGTTGTATAAAGTCGTGTTTATAAGCACAGCTGCTTTTTTACAGCAGTGCCCATAGAAGTGCTTCCCCCCATAAGTGCCACCTGGTGTCCAAAAGTGCACAAAACCAAAACTGATGGACTGAATGAAAATGTAATGCAACAATTTCCCAAAGCTAAAATCACACCATTCTGTATTTGCTTCGAAGTTTTAAAATCATGCAATCTAATTGAAATCTTCTTGAAATCTAATTTCTCTCAAAACAACTGCTCATGCTACATTTGAGTGTAGCATTTTTGTTTGGATTGTGATTAGAATGTAGTGGTTGCCTTCAAAAAACTACAGCTATTTGAAAGTAAAGGCCAGTTTGGACTACTATAGAGCAAATTAACAGCAAATAAACTTAGTCAGCTGGTATTGGAATTGGCCAATTTGCTTGTTAAATAAATAAAAAATGGAATCAGCAATGAAAAATCTACAAGTAGATCTTGCCTCTTAAAGAAAAGTTTGATGACCAGTGACCACTGCATTAAATTAATCAAGTGACAGAAAAGACATTTAAATTAATCTCCATTTTAAATGAAAGCTGTTCTTTTCTATAAAAAAAGAAAAAATTGTTTACACAATATTAAGCAATTGTGTTGATTTCTGAAGAAACATGATAAGACTCAAATTTTTTGAATTCAGCTTTGCAATCACAAATCATTGCATTTGAAAATATATTTATTTTATATATTTAGAATAAACATTTATTTTAAATCGTAATATTTCACTAGCCTGGCTAACGCCAGACCACGCATCATTGAGAATGAGACGCGGTCTGGAAACCACATGCATTTCTCATATTTGAGGCGTTGTTTACGAATGACCAGAATCATATTATTGGGTGCAACGAATGTCTATCAAATGCACCTGTCCTCCCTCCCCGTTCTGTGACTGGTTCCCTATTTCAGGGGAAATTTTGGTTCATGGTGTCCAGGCTGCCTAGCAGTGTGAACAAAATCGCTTATTGTATTCTTGATCATATAAAAGCAGCCTTAGTGAGCATAGGGCTTTTCAAAAACATTCAAATACATCTTACTGACCCCAAACTTTTGAAAAGCAGTGTATATCCAAATAAGGGTTAATAAATGACACTTTTATATTCACAATACAACACAATTAAACCAAGTCATTAAAGCTGAATCCCCCAGGAAGGAAAAAAAACCAAAACACCACTCACTGGCCGGCTGCTCCATCTGCACCATGAGAGCCTGGAGAGCGTAGAGTGCCTGCAGCTCCTTCGCTTCATCAGAGAGGTACTTGTGCAGCAGCTTGGCCCTTTGGGTAATCTGCTCCCCATCCACCTTGTAGGGGTTCTCACCTTCAACAGTTCATTTAAGCACACAATTAACATCAAGTACAGGCCAGTGAAATATCAGGTCTGAAATCAAACTAAAGTGAGTGACTGCATTTGATGGATTCACTCACATATGATGGCAGACTGACACACAGATGTCATCAGGGCCCGCAAAAACTGATTGGAGGTCATCTTCTGCTCATCCAGGTTGGCCTTTAAAGGGGAAAACCACCAGTCAGTACACGTCCCATGCGGATAATCTTATACCCATAATGCATATCGCTGCAAAATGGCCTTGAACCACAGCCAAAGCACACAAGCTCACCTCAACCCAGTCATAGATCCTCTGGTTGTTGGCTTTTTCCTGTAACAACCTGTCCAAATGTTTACTCAGCTCCTCCGCAGTCAGTTCTTTCTTACTGGGCTTCTCAGACTCCTCACCCAGAGTAAACTCCATTTTCTGCAAATATGGCATTAAGAACCATCAGACTCATGAAGACATGGTGAGTGTGTGTGGGGGGCATAAGCAAGCATTTACAATATAAAAAAATATTACTGCAAGAAAAAATTAATGAAGATTAGGAAAAATGCATTTCTAGCAAACATGTGCAGTGAAGGTGTTTGACCACAACAATGGCTACCGACATTTTTAATCTTTTTACTTTTAGTATGTTTAGCTTTCAGTACCTTCTCTGTAACAAATTTATTGACATCCTCATCTTCAAGTAGAAAGTCTTTCCAGCTGAGTCCCGCCTCTAACCACATCGCTCCAGCCTTTTTGTGACTCTGCAATTTCAGAATTTATTTTATTTGTCCTTCTCTGAAAAATTCTCAGTGTATGCAAGTATCGTATTATGCCACAGCATAATACTCACCAGTTCTTTGCAAAGAAGGTTAAGTATTTCAACAATCAAGACTGCTGCTTTGCCAATAGGCAGAAGAGGTTTGGACACTTCTCTGTGGACGGTAAGATTTAAAAAGGTCAGATGGTGTGTACATGCTTTATAGTCTTTGCATACATGTATCTGATTCAGCGCCTAACCTGAAGAGCTGACCCATGGGGATGCCACCCTCTTGCAACATGGGTGTGATGATCTCAGCCAAGTAGAGCCAAATGTGAGGAATGTCAATCGCCATATCGTCTGCCATCTCCAGAATGTCCTGAAGTCTACAGTGGGTAAAATTAGACAATCAAATCAAAGTGCAGGTGCACAGAAACATTTTTTATAAAAAGAAATTAAGACAAAAGCTCAATTACTACAGCTTAAACTATTGAAAAGAAAGCTAAAAATATACAAATTAAAGCAAATTTTATAAGAATACTAAAATAATGGTTGTGAGTTGATAGACCTGGTAGCATTAGTTGTTATATTGTTTAGGGAATTTATTTCAACTAAAGCAAACATGCTAAATTAGAGCAAAGAAAAACATTTTTGCTGTTGTAGTCATGTGACATTGTTGAACCTTATTATTGTTCAGAATAATTAACCCTCAAACCGTATTCACTTTATAACCCTTAATCCTGTAATTGTGGACAAATGTGGACACAGAGGACTCAGGTGTGATCCTAATTTTTATTTATTATAAATGTTAAATCACTGTCTTCAATAAAGTTTTGTCTATCATTTTAAGGTGTTTTTTTAATATTTTTGGGGTATTTTTGAATTTATTTACTTCAAAAAGTACCATATTTTCTATGTAAATTAAGCTTATTTTTAAGTTTTATTTTTTTTTTACTACATTAAAATATCATTCCAATAAGTTCTTAGAGCTAAAACCTAAAGATGAAGTGACTTTGCTGTCACCTGGTGTCTTATTTTGGCTTATTTTAGAATGCTCTAAATTACTGTTTTTTCCATTCATTTTTTATGGGTGCCCATTTTTGACCCAAATACAAGATTAAGGAGTTTTTTTCCACCCACTTAACATTGTAAAATTGAGTAAAAAAAAAAAGGTGTGTGTTTAGGAGGCAAACTTAGGAAAAGTAGCTAAGTCTTGTACCGCTCAGATCAAGGGAAGTATTTTTTTCAAATAAATAAACTAATTTGCCCACATTTGTCTAGAATACGGTTTTAACTGGGTATGAACTTACCCCTTGTAGTACTGCTCAGGAAGAAGTAATGCAGCACTAACAAGCTTCTGAAACAGCAGGCCAACATGCTCTCTAGCGATGGTGCTGCGCTCCAGTGTGGACTCCACACCGTTCCGTACAAACACGAAGAGCAGAGAGGCGCAGTTCAGCTCCTGCACACACTGCACTGCCTCCTACAGGCAAGTAATGAGAATAACATCAGGGGAAGAGGCCAGGGTAAACTTACATGTTTAAATTGACCAACTGAAATGCATCATCTTTATTAGGGGTGGGAAAAAAAATCGATATTGCAATATTTTGTTGTGCTCTCTGTTGCAATAAATAATCGATACACTAACGCCCAATATCGATATTTTATTACAACATGAAATCACTGTCACTGTCACTACCCAATATCTACCATTCTGTTGCGGAGTTGAAATAGGGGGAAAGTGGCGCAAACAGACCAGGGGAAGCAAATCTGGGCGACACAAACCCACCAACCTGTCATTTCAGCTACAACGATGAAATCAAAACAATGAAAGCATGGAGAAGCGGCTCTCCACGGCTCTGCTTTCATCGGCTAAAAGTTAAGAAACTCAACGCTATAAGCCGTCAGTGCCGAGCAGTTCGCACGTGACTTATGCAGTGTTTCCCACACATTGACTAATTCGCCACCACATACTGCATTTCGGTTTAACACTATTAAAAACACGCAGCGTATTCTTACAGTTGTATTTCCCCGCTCTCCCTCCCTCACGCGTCTCTCTCTCTCACTCTCACTCACACACACACACAACGTGCACACCGCGTCTGTCTATGAGGTGCCGGACTGGACAAAAGTGAAGCGAACTCCGTGAGCAACAGAGTGTGACTTTATTTAAACTTACATAATTTATATTACTGGACAGTTTAAAGCTCATAACCATATTTTGTTGTTACTTGGGAGTGCAGTGTTACAGTATGTTGCATTATGCAGTATTTGTCCTGAAAAGGCTACCGAGTAACTTAAATGTCTATATTACCTCAATAAATTTAACCACTTAACTGTCACCGTCCCACAGGTGGGACGTTTGCCACTATATTTTTAAAACAATAATATCTTAGTAAATACCTTTAGTAATATTGACAAACTATATATCATTTGAAAGCTTAGAATCTCTAGTTTCCATATTTGGTGATTGATTTTCAAAATAAATTACAGAGGAACCATAATTTATCAGTATGCAACAAGAATATTTTCATACTCATAAAGCGATTTCAGACCTTTATTTTAAAATAGCAGTGAACATGAAAAAATGGTAGATACCTCAGTTTGTTTTCATGCCAAAAGTTCAAAAGATAGCATCAATTCAATTGTTTTGGAAAAAAAGGTCTGAAAAGTTTGAAATATCAAGAAAAAATAATAAATAAAACACGAATGGAAATGCAGGCGCCCTTATATGGGCAGTAATGGAGTCTGACTGTGCCCTAGTGAAAAAGTTTGGCACTGCACTCAAACAAAATCTTACTGAAAGCTCATTTTTTGAGATATCAACCTAAAATTTGAAACACAACTTGTTCAGATTTTTGGCTTTGATTTTTCTGCAGTTTTAGAGTAGCCCAGGTTTTGAAAATATATATTTTATGTAAAATATAAATAATTAATATTTTTACATTGTACATTTCCATAAACTCAAACTTCTATAACTTTTTTTCTGTTTAACTTTCTTAATTTATTTCACTTCTACATAAATCTGCCAAATGTCTTCTTTAAAACAAGACCAATCATATGTCTATATTCCAAAGCATTCTTGAATTACAACCATTTAAGTTCGAAATGTGCATTTTCATGTCTATTCAAAAAAGGGGGGTGACAGTTAAGGGGTTAAGGTCATTCCTAATTTATTTGTATTTTTTAATACATTTGAATCATTAACTTTTAAAAGCACACTCTTTTTACGACTAAAATAACAGCCAAGGGTTAAAAGAAAACTAATTCCCAAAAAATAAAAACAGATTTTATAGGGCCCTTATATATCTATATTTATAGATATACAACTCACATATATCGTGATATATCGTTGATGAAATTTCTCCCAATATATTGAATATCGTAGATATCGTGAATCGTGATATTATCATTTTCGTGGACCACATATCGCCACAGAATTGAATCGTGAGGTACCTGTATCGTCCCACCCCTAATCTTTATCAAACTTTTTTTTTTTAGATTTGTATGCAATGGGTCCTCAGTTCCTCAATCCCATCAGTGGATCAGAGGCCCAAAATGAGGGTGATCAGCAGGGCACACTTTCACTTTAGGATAAAGCACATCTGGATTCACATACCTTCATGTCATTGATGTGAGATACTCCTCAATGATGGCTTTTGACTTCTTGTCCAGCTCTTCCTCACTCAGGGCAGGTTTGGCTGGAGCAGGAGGTGGTGGAGCAGGAGCTGACATTGGCTTCACTAGGAAACCCAAGCAGGTAAAGACATTAATTTATGAATCAACTCAAACATTTGCATTGCTGGTGCAGCTCAGTACAGGTAATCACAGGTTGGTTGACTCACCTGTCTCTTTGCTTCTGTCGCGCTCCCGACTGCCTCTGGTCGCGGTTCTCCGTCATGCTGGAGACACGGCGTACAGAATCTGGTGGTCCGCGGTTATCGCTGCCTCTGCGCTCTTCATTTTCACGGCTAAAGCTGCGTTTGGTGATGGGCTGGCGAGGTCTGTCTAGGCCTCGGTCCCCGGTCTTCCCGCCTATCAAATCGGTCAAATCGATCTCGGTCTCGGTCATTACGGTCACTGCGATCTCTGTCGCTGACGGTCCCTACTAGAACTGTTTCTACATAGGAGATGAGCATACAAAAAAAAATAGATGATTAGCATGCAACACTGAAGTTAACACTCATTTGAACAAAAAGCTCTTCAAAACTGTACCTTTGAGGCACTCTACGATCAGAGTCAAGTGAGGAAGAGGATGATGAGGCTTGTCCAGACTGCTGCAATGCAGAGAAGCGGTTGAGTGTGCTAGTGGCAGGTCTCCCCTGGTCTGCACAATATAAAAAGCACAGCATTAGAGTTGAATTTACAATGAAACAGACAACTCGATTTTTATATTTTGTGAAAAAAAAAATGAGTGATGCTTGCCCATGCAAAAGTTATGCTTGTGGGGTTGACAACTAGATCAAGTAAAAGTGTATAAGCCTCTAAGACATTCTGGGTTCTAGATTAAACTCATGCCCCTTTGTCACAGAGTAAACCAGTGCTTGTAAAGCAAAACTTCTCAAACTTCCAAGAGGGCTTTAAAAATGGCTTTAAATTAGGGCTGCACGATTAATATGCAATTTTACATGTAATTGCACTTAATATCAAGATCGCAATTTGGAAATCACAAAGGTAGAGATGATCTTTTACACGCAGCTTGTTATTGATGTACGGCTCTGTAAACTGCTCAATCTTAACGCACTACAAGTTGAGTCACTTAACGTGCATTTGAAAAAGCAACACGCATCAAACATCTTTCCAAACATGAGAAGCATTTATGAACCGAATCCTACAAAAGACAACATTTAATAGCATGCATTTACTCTGAACTCACTTTAAAATGACAGATGAGCATAATTTGTGATATGATTCACCTTTAAGACTGGGCAAACTCACCTTGATCTCCAGTGGCCTTGGGTCCTGTGCCTCCAGTGCCTCCACTGCTCCCCTTGCCCCAGCTACCCCATGAGCCCTTTCCTCCTGGGGCCAACAGCTGGTTGCTGAAATCACCAGGCTGAAGACAGAAAAAACAGGACAAAATGACAATCAAACTAAATATTATGCCATGAAGAAGCACTTTCAACAGCCAAATTAGTCTGATGTTTTCAAATTGAAAGAAAAAAGGTCAAAATTCACCTTAGTAATTTTACTAAGTCGGCTGGTGTCAATCGGTCTATTCTTAGTGGAAATAGGCACTATGTTCCAGCCCTCATCCTGGGTCTGGCTACCACGCCCCCTGAGGAGTGCTGCCCACCACCACCACCACCACCACCACCACCACCACCACCACCACCACCCCACCACCACCACGGCCTCCTCGACCCTGACTAGAGTCTTTCTTGGAAAGCAGCTGTTGTTGGACTTTGATTTGCTCTCTGTGTTCTTCCAACTCAGCCTCTTTGTGGATCTGATCAATGGTCTTGGGACATCGAGATCTCCTCTCCTGGGCACCCAGTTGTTCTGTGACAGAGACCATATGCACGGTTAAAAGAGCGAGGAAATAAAAGTGCAAGAAAAACTGGCAACGACTTTATTTTCATAAAAAACGTGATGTTTTTAAATGAAATGAACAATATTTCTTAAACCAAGTATGATGTTACCTTTCGGAGATCTAATACATCCTGTAGCATGAAGCGGATTCTAGAAGATGTCTTCTTTTCTTTAATGATCTTTTCCATCTGGTGGAAGTACTGATCCATACTGAGGCTGCACACAAAAGAACATTATGTAATGTCTTAAAGTAAACTTGCAGGCATTTACACCTGGTTTTTTCACCATCGGATAGCTATCAGATCACAGAAAAAGCATGAAGAAACCAGAAGTAAACAGCCCCATAAAGACTAAGTTAATGATTTGATTTATCTGCATTTTAATATGCTCTCATTTGAGATATTTAGATTTGATATCCGAAGCTTTTTAGGTTGTTGAATCTGCAATCACTGACCTGGTCTGTTTGCTCATTTCCAAGGCTGCAATATGCAGTTTCGTGCCAACTAGCATCCCAGGGTATCGAAAATACTATTGGGTGAACTGGCAGTGGGCAAGATCACAGACCAAAAACAAAAACCGACTGACAACACGGAACGTGTAAAATAATAACCAAAATAACTGGCTGTAGAAGTGTTCAGAGAAAAAGTATATGAACTCAATGGTATGTTTCCTAAATATCTGCAAACATATTATGGTATTTTTATACCAAGTAAAAAAGTTACATACCGCACCTTTAATTGGCAACAGTCTAATTGATGCTCGTGAATCAAACAATAAAAGGCAGAGAAGATTACTCAGTTCCTGAATTAATAACTTTAGCTTTAATATGCATTAATATATCCATTTATGCAGTGAAAATTGTTATTTTTTATTTGTTCTTTAATTACGGAGTGTTTAATAATGCTTGAAATTTATATTATTTAGGCTAGTGTTTTTTTTTCTATGATATTTTTTAAACCAGTCACAAGCTCCTTGTGCAAGTGTTCTTTAACATTGATTTTTGTTCACGATATTTAGCAACAATTAAAAAAAATTTGCAATTAGACTAAATGGGAACGATATCTAAGGTTTTTTTTTTACCTTATTGGAATCGAAATTAGAATCAATTATTTGATTCTGATTTGTCAAAACACGGCATTTTGCTTGAAGTACAAACTGTGCTGTACCTTGGCTTTCTCAAAGTCTAGGTCTTTGCCAATGGTGGACAGCAGCCGGCAAAGGCACTCTAAGCTCTCCTCATCATGGTTCTTCAAGAGCTTGACAATGCAGTCGTGCATGATGGGTTCTGTCAGCATTTTCAGTTTGAACAGCTCTCCGATGAACTTGATGTTTCCGAGTGACCGTCTACGTGCCTTGTCCTTGGCCTCGACCAGCTCCTCGTTCAGTCGCTGACGCTCCTCTTCCTATGGAAATACCACCAAAAAAGTTTTAATTTTAATTTAACATAACTATTTGATACACCTCTAGTTAAACGTGGCGAGCACGTCACCTCAGTGGAAGCATCCAACTCTTTCTGTTTCTGCTCAAAGATCTCGTCATCATCCTTGTCCTTTTCAAACTCTTTTTGACAGCGATTGAGCAGTAGTTTACGGAAATTCACAGTGACTCCCGGTTTATCCGAAGTGGGCACTTTAAGCTGGAAAACAGATAATTGAACACGCTTAGATATTTCAATCATTTCCTTTCCTTGCTCAAAAACATTTCAGAAACTTCTTAAATTGTAATTAAGTCATCACTTACTCAAATATAGTTAAAATGTTCTTGCTTGATGCACATGAATCAATGATTTATCCATGATCACTATTGTTTACCATATTTGATGTGCTCTGTGTGCACGTGGATTGCTCTAATGTGACTAAAAAGTCTAATTAAATTGTTCATATTCAAGATGTCTCAAAAGACTTGAATTAAATCACTTGATTCACATGAATTTATAAGAAGTTTCAGTGGAATAGACTTTCATTAAAAACATTGTCATTTGTGATTCTCGAAGATCTTGAAGGTCTGAATTACGGGTTTAGAACTAGGGCTGTGACTAACGTTTATTTAGATGATCCATTAACGATTAGTCGATTAATCTATTGATTATTTTTTATGATTAATAAAAAAATGTGTCGGTTCGATTAATCCTTTTGTTAACCCTTATTTAATAAAACGTAACTTATGTCATTAATCTTTCACCATTTTATTCAAACATTCTCATAATACTTATTTTACATTAAAAAAAAAGACAAATAAAAAAAAATCCTAACTTGACAAAATAAAGTACCAAGAATTAAAAGGCATCTGTAAGCAATACAAATGACCATGATGGCTGATGGGTATTAATGAGAATGCAGTTGAGTCCTGAAAAAGTTAAGGAGTAAAATACAGGTAAAAACAAAACGCTGTTTGAACGCAACCGTATTAAACGGCTGTGCCCATACTAGTCATTAGCATCTGCTTTAGAGTCTTGTTTTGTGTGAAACATGACGGGGGTTAGGGATGAATAAGTGACACGTCGACACATTCCATGCAAATTGACATTTTCAGCTAGTCATTTCAGCCCTACTTGGAACACCAAGAAATTAAAAAAAAATCTTCATTGAACAACCAGTTTAAGTCCATCTACATCGGCAGAAATTGTCAGTAACTTAAATTTAATAGATTTATAAACACAGTAAAGAGCTCCTCCAGAATTTCAGTGGCCCAGACACATGGCAAAAACAGGTCATCAATGGAGCCAACACACCAAAGCAAACATTACTCACCCCCATAAGGCAGCGGCACATGTTGGCATAAGCTACAGAGAAGTTGGGTTCCGGAGATGGCTTTCTCGAAGATGAGGTCAATGACACCCTTGAGCCTCTCTTCCGTGTCTATGCTGAGCTCCGTCACCTGCTTCATCAGTTGCTGGAACATCTGTGGCGTGAGCTTGTTAAGGACGCTGCGCACGCGGCGGAAGCAACTCTTTTGTTTTTGCGGCATCCGTGTCATCTTCCTTCCTCCTCTGCTCCACGGCTTCGGACTCTGCTTCTTCACCGAAGGCGTCCAAGCGTTCTTAGCCTGGTTGAGTTCCACATTGTCTTTAAGAGACACGCTGGTGATGATCTTGGGGTTGCGGTTGATTTGGTCTTTGCCTCGACCTGGCTGAGGGCGCCGTGCAGACTGAGAAGAGTGCTAAACACAAAAACATCTGAACATACAGCCACATTACATATAACTGACTTTTAAATCATAAAGAAAGTCAACTGACCGGTCCACGCCCTCCTCCTCCAGATGACGGCCTACCCAAGTTAGCATATGAAGGTGTGAAATCAGGCCCACAGTTCATCAGACTCCTGGGATCCAATGGCCGTAAGGGGGTTTTATTTGCCTGTTGTGGAAACAGCACAGGGCAAGGGGGTGTTATCA
Source organism: Hybognathus amarus (assembly GCA_030378365.1). Classification (NCBI taxonomy): domain Eukaryota; kingdom Metazoa; phylum Chordata; class Actinopteri; order Cypriniformes; family Leuciscidae; genus Hybognathus; species Hybognathus amarus. The sequence goes on from JAQIUQ010001545.1 coordinate 265,638, forward strand.
GCAAGACATAGTTTAGGTTAAATCTGTTCGGTTCAGAAAGATGATTCACCTTGTCCAAGACAACATCACTGATGTGCGGCAAACCCTCTGGCTTGTGCATGCTTGCACTAATGAACTGGAAGCCAAGCAGGAACTCTCGATCATATTGTTTCTTCTCTTCTGGGTTGATGGGCTTCCATTGCTCTATAAGAGGGGGACAAGAAAAAGAAATAAAGCAGCAGGACAGCCTCAAACATTTATAGACATGGTGAATTTGCCTTGTACAAGACCACCTAAAGTCTTTATATACGATATATATTGGTTTTTATTTTGTGGGAATGCAAAAACTAGCCAACAAACATACAACCCATAGCCTTAAAGATTTTAATTTTATTCACTGATGCACAATGAAATTAAAATGTTTTGTTCACTTTATTAATGAAAATTAATGTACTAATGCATGCATGCTTTTACTGTATTTATGATCAAATAAGTGATGTTTGTTTTTTGATCATTTAACAAGTATTCTTTTCACTTGATAAACTTAAAATTGAGCCACTGTGGTCACATGGACCATTTTAACGATGGCTTACTAACTTCCTGGGCCAATTTCAATTACAATAGAAGCCCATGGAGAAGTGAGACGGCTCTCAAGATTTAATAAAAAATATCTTAATTTGTGTTCTAAAGAGGGTGTTGATGGAGCAGTGGATAAGACGCATGCCTTTGGTGTGAGAGACCCAGGTTCGAGTTCCACATGTTACCCCTTTTCCACCCAAAGAACTGGTGCTGGTTCAAAGTTGGTTCGGAGTTGGTTCAACTTGCGAACCCCGTTTGTTTTTCCACTGACTAAAGGGCCCAGGGAACGACGTTGTTGCGTCACTGTGTACGTCGCTGAGAAACGCTTGCAAGTACACTGCTTTGGGATTATCTCTAACTCATGTACCAAGAAAACTTTAAAAACAATTGAAATATGCAAGTCTTTGAATCTTTTCTGATTGGTTATGTACCCCTGTCTTGTGTCTTTTTCTTTCCATTTATTTGTTCTATATCATGACTTTTCTTCTTTGCTTAGGTTTCAAATAAAAAAAATAAAAACCCTTGCGCCAACTTCAAGCATAACAATTACAAAGGCGGAATCCATCGTGTTTGTGCAAATGTTTCTCCTGGCTTTGCGATGGTCAGAAAGATGTTTAAACACATCTAAACCCGCCCAGCCCCCGACGTAAGCATGACGTGGTAAAATAACGGTTCTAGTCCAGCAAAGAGTTGGTGCCGTTTTGGAACCAGTTCTCCCGGCCGAGAACCGGTTCTTTGGCTGTCGAAACACAAAGAACTGGTTCGCGTGCAGGCACAGGCTCTGAACCAGCTAACAAAATGCTTTGGTGGAAAAGGGGCTTGTGAGACACCAATTCCTGAGCAAAACATTTAACCCCTAGTTGCTCCAGAGCAATGCAACCTCTGACATATGGCAATTGTAAGTCGCTTTGGATAAAAGCATCAGCTAAATGTGTAAATGTAAAGTGAACGAAAATATTATGGGGTTGGAACAACATTACTGACAGAATTATCATTTTTGGGTGAACTAACCCTTTAAACTAGACTCAATCTGACTTCTAACCTTCTTTATATTGATACTTCTGTTCCACAGGTTTAGATGCCTCAGGTTCAATATTTTCGGTGTCAAGCTTGTTCTCCCATGTTTCATCCAACTCTTCAGTAGGTGGGGAAGGGGTTGGTGCAGGGGATGGTTCTTTCTGAACAACCTCTGGCTCAGGAGTAGGTTTTTCCTCCTCCGGCTGAAATCAGTAATGAGGATTCATAAATGCACATGTGTACGCTTCCCAAGTCACAGAATGTAACAAAAGGTCTACTGTTGTGAAACAAAAATGTGTCTATAATTACTACAAACCTCTTTGAAGGCATCTAGGACATCTCCAAAACCTTTGTTATTCAGATCCTTGATCTTCTTTTTCTTCTTTGGCACTGTTGTTGCGGCAGCTAAGAAGAGGAAGAGAGAAAGTAAGTCAAACTTCATCTCAAAAACGAGAGAAACCAATAAGTGTTGCTCAACTTTTTTCCCACCTTGCATAGTTGTTTCCTCAACAGGGCAGACTGCTACAGGGGCAGGCATCTCCTCTACTTTCTCCTTTTCTGCTTCCTCCACAGGTGCTTTCACAGCCGTAAGGCAGCTCTGCTGGACCTGAGGAACTGCTTGTTCAGCAACTGGATTAGTGGAGCTCTCTGGCTTCCACATCTGAAGCCTCATCAGAATCCTGAGGCAAACCGTTGAGCAAAGGCTGTTCCTTTGGCTCATCAACGACCGTTTCTGGAATGGGTGTTGTCTTGGTTACAGGGGTGGGGTCCTCAGAAGCATCATCACCTTCTTTTGCTACAGCAGGAGAAGGCTCCATGGGGATGGAGGCGACAGCAGCCGGGCTAGAGTTCGATACGATCTCTGTTTCAGCCACAGGTTCGAACTCTTTCTCCTTGGCTACCTCTGGCTCATCTTTAGCAACCTCAGTAGAAGTTGGCTCAAGAGGGAGAAGCGCTCTTCGGGCTCCTCCTGTTGAGTAGGGGGGCATCAGGGAGCACTGGAGCATCCACACTGTCACCAGTCTGAGGCTCTGAAGGTTGGGGGTTGTTTGTGGCAGGAGGAGGAGAAGGAGGGAGTTTGGGGGATAGCGCAGGTTCCTCTGCTTGAGGAATGGGAATCTCTGCTCAAAGGTGAAACGGGTCTGATCTCCGACATAGGTTTAAGAGTCGGCAGCTGGGGCTTGCTCCGGTGTCTTTGATGGAGGGGGGGTGGACACAGCTGCAGGAGGAACCATGGACTTCACTTGATCATCTAAGGAATGGCAATAAAGGTATAAAATCAGTATAAGCAGGAAGAAACTCAAGCTGCCAATTTTACATTCCTAGGGCCGGATTACACAAAATATTCCTAATAAAACCCTTAACTGCCATTTTCTTATTTTCTAACTTAAAGATAGTTCAACTAAAAATGAATAGTGTCATTTAATCGCCCTCCAATATTGCTCCTGCTAAACAAATATTTTTAAGAATGCTGGTAACCAGACTTGACTTCCACAGTAGAGAGCAAAAAAAAAAAAAAAAAAAAAAAATATTTGTCTGGTTTTGGAATCGATTAACCACGATTAATCATTTGCCCATCCCTACTAGTCATACATTATCTGTCCATACGCACACAAAAAACTGGGCTTGATTCAGTTGTTCTGAAGGAAGTATGTAAAAAAAACGGGGTACTTCGGGGTCAATAAGACCCCACATTGAAATGATTGGGAAAATAAAAAAAAAAAAACATTTTCCTTATGTGTCAAAAAAAGAAAGTAAATAAAAATAAACAGCATAAATCTGAAAATTTGTACACAGAAATGAAGGCCTAGTACTAGAGCATCAATGCAATGTTATCATACAAAAATTTCATATGCAAGCTAATGGTGTAGTTCAGGAATTGTGTGGTGTATGGATACAAAAGTACTTTATATCTCCAAAAACACAGCATTAATGAATAGATAAGTAAAAAAAATAAATTAATGATATTTTTTGTACAATTAATGAATTATTGGGGTCGTGTAGACCCTGAAGCCTGGAAGTGTAAACAGGAAACGAAGACCATTTGAAGGTTAAAGATGAAAACCTGGTTGGGTGTTTTAAAGAAAAACCCACTCACCGGCTCTGATCGTAACAAGCGGAACACTTTCACCATTGGTCTGGACAGGACCTCCCGCCTCTGGACCAACACTCTGAGAAAGAACAAACCGTTTAAAGGATTGCCCTATTTGCCCTGCTCATGTCAAACAGAAGAGGACATCAACAAACCTGCGGAGGAGTGGGTGTGGAGGTCGTTCTCCCTCCAGACATAATCTCATCTGTGATGTCACGGCCTCCCTGGTTAGGGTCACATATTCTGATCTGTGGAGAAATAACTGGTGAGTCAGACAAATGGATCAAAACAAAAACACACCAAATGTTGTTGCCACACACCTGTTTGCGTTCTCTGGTTTGACAGGTGCCGACTGTGGAGGCGGAGCTTGCTGTGGAGGTGGAGCCGGTTGCTGCTGAGCGGGAGGCATCATGACAGAGGTGGCGGAGACTGATGTTGGGTACTGCTGTGTTGCAGGGTAATAGGCAGCCGCTGAGACCAAAAAAGAGAGAGGATTAAACGCTAAAATAAGAGTCAGCTGTATTGGGAGGGGTGGACCCACATGCAAATATTCTCACACCCAAAAACACTTCCCCCAGGGAAAACGGTGTCTGACAACATCATATGATTGTCATAAACTGCTTGAATTACAAATGACAGTGTTCTGGTTTTAAATCCCAGAAAGTTTGCAGTTGTTATTCGTCTAGTTCCTGGAGCCAAAGGTCGAAGCAAGCATTACATCAAAGGGTACATGCTTTCCACAGTGTTAAAACATGACCAGCCAGACTGAGACACGGGACAAGAGGTGTGACAAACAGCACTGCACTTCAGACTCACCAGGATAGCGCTGGGAGGTGAGAGGAGCTCCGTGCAGCGAGAGACGTCCGTTCTCTCTGCCTGCACCTCTCCCCCACCCCCCCGCCTCTCCCTCCCTGCCAGAGAGGGATCTGAACTCAGCCAAAGGAGAGGGGAAGAGAGGAAAGCGAGAACAAGAGAGAGAGAGAAAGACAAAGGTCGCGAGTGAGTAAGAGGAAACAAGCAGCAGATATAAGTGCTGAACAGGGTTCAGTGAGCCAGTAATCTAAGCAGACATGAAGGGTAAAACTAGGCATTTAGTAGTTAGTTATGACAGGGATGTTATGATAAATTAACAATAAGGTAACTATAGGGGTGTAACGGTTTCACAAAATTCACTGTTCGGTTCAATACACTTGCATCACGGTTCGATTTGAATACGTTTCAAATACAGCGAAAAGAAAAAAAATGGCAGAAAAATTTGCTTGATTTAATTTTTTAATTATATTTTTATTAAAACTAACATCATAAAGTATGATGTTTTTTAACTTTGAGCATTGATGGAATTATACTTGACTTTACTTAGGAGCATATAGAACAAAACAGCTCCTTGGACAAAATGAAATGTAATATTGTAGTAGTTAGAAACAATTAAAGGTTTTATTTTAGATTTAACATTTGAGGGCTGCAATTGTATTGATAATGTCAAAATACAACAGACGTGATGTTACTTGAAAGCATTAATATGCCTACTATTCCTGCTAAACTTACAGATAGTAATGTTATACAGTAAATCCATGGTGATGTTGCTGATCTGTGGACACTGGTTAGTTCCTTCATGGCTCAATGTTTCTTCCTGGTTTCCACGTCAGCGCAGTTTGATATGTTAATAACGGAGAAATGTGAATGTTTCTCACTAGATCTCGCAGCGATGTTATTACTTCAGTGGTGAATTCAAATGTTTTCTTTACTGGATTTGGCTGTGTGGTAACTGTGCTGATCAAGATCGGCTACGCTGCATTGGTCCAAACTTGATATACGGTCCGTCATACGGACAACCACACAATAACGAGGTAGCTCAGTTTCGTTCCGCTTACATTATATTTGCCATTTGATGTTGGGCAATGTTGTGGTCACACCAGCGTCTCTTATTTTATGAACGCGCTTGCCACGCGCAGCGCGCCTACATTTGAACGAAAGTTGGTCAGAAGGATTCAGGAAAAATGAAACGACGAACCATTCGGTTCAAAGAATGCGTACCAAAAACTGAAACCGAAACCCTCGTACCGAACAGTTCAATACGAATAAGTGTATCGTTACACCCCTAGGTAACTATGGAGAAGGTTTCGAAGTTACAATAATTTACAACATATGGGTTTAAGTTCACTAAACAAACATAAGCGTCAAAATGGTCATCAAAACGTACAGAATTATATAAATGATCTTATCTCATGCTGTGCCATCCTCTGGCGAAATGTTCACACGCTAAAAATAAATTAGCTACAGTGGGCAAATAAATAGGCTACAGTGGGGCAAAAAAAGTATTTAGTTGGCCACCAATTGTGCAAGTTCTCCCACTTAAAAAGATGAGGCCTGTAATTTTCATCATCAGTACAACTTCAACTATGATGAACAATGAAAAATTCCAGAAAATCACATTGTAGGATTTTTAATGAACTTAATTGCAAATTATCATGGAGAATAAGTTTTTGGTCACCTACACAAGTTTCTCAATACTTTGTTGTATACCCTTTGTTGGCAATGACAGAGGTCAAACGTTTTCTTTTAGTCTTCACAAGGTTTTCACACACTGTTGCTGGTATTTTGGCCCATTCCTCCATCATGCAGATCTCCTCTAGAGCAGGGATGTTATTGCTGGGCAACACAGACTTTCAACTCCCTCCAAAGATTTTCTATGGGTTTGAGATCTGGAGACTGGCTAGGTCACTCCAAGACCTTGAAATTCTTCTTACGAAGCCACTCCTTTCGTTGCCAGGGCAGTGTGTTTGGGATCATTGTCTTGCTGAAAGACCCAGCCACGTTTCATGTTGCTGATGGAGGGTTTTCACTCAATCTCATGATACACAGCCCCATTCATTCTTTCCTTTACACGGATCAGTCGATCCTGGTCCCTTTGCAGAAAAATAGCCCCAAAGCATGTTGCTTCACAGTAGGTATGGTGTTCTTTGGATGCAACTCAGCATTCTTTCTCCTCCAAACACGACAGTTGAGTTCTTACCAAAAACTTCTATTTTGGTTTCATCCGACCATATGACATTCTCCAAAACCTCTTCTGGATCATCCAAATGCTCTCTAGCAAACTTAAGACAGGCCTTTACATGTACAGGCCAAACATTGTATTTCTATATTGATTTCTTCATTTATTTAATTCTTAATTTACATATTCATTTATTTATACTCAACTCATTAGCAATCCCGCCCTGCGGAGAATGAGAAATGATTTGAGTTTCACAGAGGATAAGAGGAGGAGGAGTGAGGACAGAGAATGATGAGAGAGGACCAGGACGGAGGCCTATTGCATGAAGCTGGTTGAACAGTTTCAGAGAAGGTTCGGAGTTGACTGGTTTAGATCAGGTTCAACAGGCTTACAACACTCTGTACAAATACTCAACTCAGGTTTAATCCAGGTTTTGCGATTACCTCTGAAGCGCATGTACCTGATAGGGTCATGTGCAGTGACTAGATTTCTATATTAATGCATGCATTTTATTTATTTTAATTTAAAAGCAAAGTTTAATGTTGTCAATTAATAGAATTCTACATAATTACAATTCATATAATATAAACAAATTATTAGCAGCAAATCAATTTTGTCTCTAAAATGTTTACACCATAAACTGCTTTAGTTTGGAGTGAAAGATACAGCAGGAGTGGCTTTATTGCTTCAGATACACAGCTCAGCTCACAGCTGATTGGTCGAAGTTTTGGCCTGCAATTTAACCCAGAATAAAACATGCACCTGAGCAGGATAGCAGTCTAGTGTATTGAAAGTTTTAAAGAAATGAAACCGGCTAAAAACCAATCCATCTTGTTGATTTACGGAAAAGCTTTGGAACATGAATTTGGCATTTAAAGCATTTGTCTCTAATTTATACTGTTTTGGCTTATAAGTTTTTCAGTTGATTCTGGAATGAAATGACCCTGTTTTAGTGAGATTCACCCAACACAAATGTTTGTTTCAGAGAACCTCCACACGTCTAAATATTTTCCAGGAATCTGATGTATATGATTTTACAGACACTTTTAAGCAAAACGAGCAAGTTAAACACGCAAGAAAGAACAGGTTATTGGCACAAGGCACAGTAAAGAGAGGGTTGGTACAAACAAAAAAGAGAGGCCTAGAGCAAAGTCTCTTACCATATGGAGAATATTCAGCTGGACTGCTTCCAGCATAGAAGCCTGCAGTTCCACTGGATACAGAGTATTGCTGGGTAGGGGGCATGTACGGGGGCCGGTACTACAATAGAAAACAAAAGACTATTAGACAATTGAACAATCATACAAAAAGAGCACAACTTAGCTGTTAAGAGAATGATAGGGTTACCTGTCCATGTAGAGAAAAAGTGTGTCCCTGAGAGTTGGCGAATGGCAACTGTTGCTGGGGAATCATCATAACCTGTGAGGTAGGTTGGTAGACATGAGTGGGTGGAACAGACCGGGGGGTGCTGCTTTGTGGGACCCGAGGGGCACTGCCTTGCATGTTGGGCCGGTTGGTGTAGTACGGCTTTTGAGGAAATGAGAGTGTCAGAATACAAGCTGCACATGACCAAACATCACATTTTCTGTTTCTTCAAGCTTTAAAGGTGCAGTCACACTGCATTCACATATATTCAATACTAGGGATGCACAATATATCGGCCAACATTATCGGTATCGGCCGATAAATGATCATTTTTAATGTTATCGTTATCGGCCCAACAAAAACATTTAGCCGATATCTAAAAGCCGATAAATAATGTCTTATTTCCATCAGCTGAGGCACTTTAGATGCCTACTATTTCAAATTGCTTAAAATACGATTGAAATCACTTTAAAAAGGAAAATCCAGTTAAAGTGCAAAATGTGCAGCGCAAGTCTGTCATATCGGCTACACAACATTAAAATAAAAACATCATCATTGTGTTTGTCTCTTGTCTTTTAATGAGGAGACGTTTTTATAATCAGGCTCTCAAAAATGGTCTAAATTTGGATTTAGATTTATCGGCCAATATATCGGTTATCGGCTTTCAAATATAAAGAATTATCGGTTATCGGTAACGGCCAAAATTGTCATATCGGTGCATCCCTAATTCATACACATGCATACTTTCATCAGCCATTCATCCTTTCTTCAGTGTCGTATGATCCTTCGCTCAAGTATGCAGATTTGGTGCTCAAGAAACATTTCTTATTATGAATGCTGAAAAACAGTTGGGCTGCCTAATTTCAGGATTTCTTGATGTACAGACATTTTTAGAAATCTTTTCAAACATTACAAAATGAATCCTTGCTTACTAAAAAAAATTATTATTTTTTAGAAAGCACCTCACCAACCACAAGTGTAGACTTATAATAAGTATCAGTTATTATAAGATTAGCATTTGATAGTAATATTAACCCTCTACATTGCAAGTAAAGTAAACCACTTGGACTATAACGCTGGGAATCCCACAATTTACTCACCCTCAAGCCATCCTAGGTGTATGGCTTTCTTCTTTCAGCCAATCACAACCAGAGTTATACTAGAAAATATTTGGGGCTCTTACAAGCTTTATAATGCGAGTGACCACTGCCTCGACACATGAGATTGACGAATACAAAACTATTCACAAATTAGAAGTCTAAAACAAGAATTTAAAGAGAAATGTCAGAATTTCGATATAAAAGGAGCTTAAATTGTTAGTTGAACAGCCCTATTTGAACTGCGAGAGGTGTTTACTTGACTAAGTTTACGCTACTTACATCCTACATCAAATATTCAAAGCACTCTTCGGCCAAAACTAGACTCGTGTACTGCCGGACAGTGATTATAGTTTCTATGGTACCATTTAAAATCGAAGGTACCATTCACTCCCAATTAAACAGCTTGGAAGAGCCAGGATATTTTTTAACACAACTCCAAATGTTTGGCTGAAAGTAGTCAGACAGAGTATTTAATATTTCATTAGCACGTGTTCTATTAGTATTGAATATTTTATTAGCATTATTGTAGTTAATCTTTTGTTGCAGAAACATTGAATGACCAATAATGTGTCAAACACCACCAGCAGCACAGCACACAAGTTCTATTCAATTATGAACTTTTGCATTCATTCATGGTTGCCACTACATTCTAATTTGGTTCTTCAGCTCTAATTAATTTCTATCTATAAATAATGCTTGATTGATGCTTCTTAGAAGTTTTGTTTTCAAATGACAATCATATGAGTCCATCTTTGTAAAAAGCTAATTTTGTGAAGAAAGGCTGATTTGATATGCATGCGCGAGTGAAAATTTTCGTTTTTTGTAGCCCTCAAACCGTATTCACTTTATAGCCCTTAATCCTGTAATTGTGGACAAAAATGGGCTAGGGATGGGACGATAACCGGTTTCGCGATAAACCACGATAAAATATACTGACGGTTAGTATTATCGTTTAAAATGTAATTATCATTAAAACCGTGTTTGATTATCGCGATTTTAATAACTCACTAAATCCTGTCGGCCAGTCTGACGCAGCCGCGCGCTGCACGCAATGTTTACTATTCAAGAAGGAATGGCGGAAGGCAGTGACCGTGCTTGGGATATTCAGCCTTTTAAGAGGACCAAATCTGGGATGTGGTCATAGTTAGGTTTTTACAAAAGTCCTGAGGGAAACTTGATCGAGGATAGTCACCCTGTCTGCAGAACAAAAAGTCATTGTCCAAAAGAAACACTTGAAATCTGCCGAGTCGTCTTCTTGTGTAACCATCACCCGCTGTTATAGCGAACGCAAGGCAAGTTAACTTTGACCTCAATACCAAAACTACTTCTGGGAAACAATTGGGCACGAAATGATGTTCTGAGTTTAAACATTTTATGTCACTCACTTGAAATAGAAGTAGCTTCCGCGAAGAAAATTTTGCAGCAAGTGTCTTTGACCCGATGAACGAACATCTTCAAATAAGATTATTATTAAGAGTGACGTTTTAAGGGATAGTAATGTATAGATACATCACGTATTACACCAATTTTATTTTTACCACATAATTACGGGGACATATTGAATTGATAATGAGTTTAGCTAATGTTTTAAATCTTACCTGTTTATAAATTCATTTAGTAAAACAATCGTCCAGACAAGATGATCACACCAATATTATCAAACTCTGTAAACAATAAATGAACTCTGATTTCATTTTCAAAACAATAAAAAACTGGAGACGCAAGACAGCCGGCAAGTTGTATTTGAATGAAACGAGCGCGTGTCTGTTGTGATATTGATGTGCGCTGTGTGTGTTATAATGCGTTGCTATTGACGACGGGCATTATAAAGAAGGAAATGCTATAGAATAGAATCTTTGAATAGCTGCTTGTTTATTTTCATTTATAAAACATGTTGAAATGTTGTCATTTGAAATGTGTGAGCAGTTCTTTTTGAACACTTCCATGTAATTTTAAGAAAACCGTGATGATATTGATAATCGTGATATGAAATTTTCATACCGTCCCATCCCTAAAATGGGCACAGAGGACTCAGGTGTGATCCTAATTTTTATTTATTATAAATGTTATATCACTGTCTTCGATACAGTTGTCTATCCATTTAAGGTGTTTTTTTATTTTTTATATTTTTTTTTACAAACAGAAAAGCTCAATGACATTGTGTTGCCCGCATTCATTCGAGGGTCTGTAGTTATCTTGAACGTTTAAAGCCTAACGAGACCGTACCTTTTCTCAACATGACACCAGCTCAAACCAAGAATTAATGAAATTTACTTTATGGTCCATCTTGACATGAAACCAAAATGAAAAACACAAATTTCCAGTCTTAATGTGCACGATTCATCAGTTTAACTAGCTCTTCCTTTGAACATTTTTCATGTACAGTTCAACATTCTCACATACAACAAGAACTCTGGACAGCCTGAATAAAATGGCTGTGAAGAGAGCGAGAGAGAGAGGGCCAGTTACCTGCAGTGCCCTGAATCCACCCTTCAGTCACACAACATAGCAGAAGAAAGAGTGGAGAGGAGGCGGGAGAGAGAAAAAGACAACAACAAGCAGCAGTAAACGTTAGCCATCAGCAGTGAAAGCAAGATTCCCACATGCACCATTAAGAAGAGTCTGAGAAATACAGTGCAAGCACAGCAGAGGTCAGTGGCACACAGAAAACAAGGTGTTAAAGGTGAACGGCTCAAACAACCATTAAAACACATGCAGTCTCTAACAATTATGGATGGGAATCAAAAATTGTTCTTATTCAGAATTGCTTTAACATTACAGGTTGTCAGATTAATCCAACTCAAAACAACAAGATTAAGTGGAGACTAAAATGGAATGGAAGACAACAGGTTTGTTGTAAAAGTAGTTTACAACTTTTTAAAAAATATATTTTTAGTGCTTTGAGTGGGTGGTTCAAATGTACTAAAAAATGAATTGAACAAGATGCATGAAACATTTGATTCCCAATGAATACATGGAAAAAAACAGAAAGAGGAGCATCTAAATGCAAGACAACCTGTAGTAAATTAGTCTAGGTTTGAGGTTGTTTGTTTTTGAACAGACAAGGCTCCAGTTTATGAAAATTGGTAGTACCTGTTGGTGTAAAGCACAGAGGCCTGGCGCAAACTGGGAGGAAAGTAAAGAGTAAAAGGTCAAAGTTGAGATGCAAAAAGGAGACATACTCTGCCACACATGCAGTTTTTTCTCCAACACAAGCAGGAATTAGGACACCTAGCTAAGCCACAAAACATACAGAAGGCTTTGTCGGCCGTCAAGACTTTCAAGGCTTGAAGATGGTGTACCTGTCTGGGTTGCGGTGCAGTGTTCATTTGTGGAGATGGTCCGGGAAAGACAACCGAGGTAGGCTGGCCTGGGGGATAGGCACCCTGTAAAAGAAATAAAAACAATGACAATGTTGAATATGGCCAAATTCATCTTCATATCCGTAAGATTCTCCGAATTCACTTTCACCTGTGTCAGTCCTGGTGATTGGGAAGGGTGGGGAACGGCAGGGGGTCCTGTTATAGGCTGAGGTGGTTTATTCATTTCCTGTGGTTCTGCATGAGGGGGCCTCACACTTGCCTGCCAAACTGGGGAGTCAACAAATGATTTTATGAGGAATAAAGGGATACAGAATTCAGTAGTAGTATTATCTTAGTATTATTGTAAATTCTCTCATTAAATAATGCTTGAATATTTGCACTAGTAATTTTGTAAATCTGAAGACTTGGTATGGATTGTTACTTTAGCTGGTGGCACTATTCTTAGCCACTGTTTGCACCTTGAGAGTATGAATAACTACAGAATCTGTGATTACATTTCTAACTTGAACATTGTTTAAATTATTATTGTGTTTATTATTGTGATGTTCTCCAGAACAATAATACAATTATATCAATAATACAATTATATCATCTGCACTTTTACAGAAGAAATACATATCAGCAACTGGTGTTTGAATTTTTACTGTTTATGAAATATATTTTTTTTTATTCAGCCTAAAAAAATGCTCATTTTTTCAATATTTTGATGGCTTATTTTATTTACTTGGCGGCTATTTTTAATCATTCAAATTTGGCTGGGTGGCTAATAACAATTTTTTTACTGTGGTGTGACACTCAAAACACATACTTAATTTTGGCTTTACAGGGACTTTAAGCTAGAATAAAACTTTGCTGTTTGATAATCAGAAGCTCTGTTCTTTATTTTGATATATTGTATGTTCAGATATTCATACAACAAAATATTCTAGGGGCTATGAAAATTGTGTGAAAATGACCAAATGCTGGCGGTTGCTGGTAACTTTTCTCTTGGAAAAGAGTTCAAACAAAGAGTTAAATTTCCACTGCCATTTTATAAAAAATTAACTTCAACCGTGAAATATAAATCCTGTACATTTCAAATAATAATTTGAGAAAACATACCTCTAAATTAGTATTCTGAACCTCTTGGGTATTGACAAGTTCTTGAGTAGTGTGTCCTTTAGCAATTCACCCTGGAGAGGAACAAAGGACAATTAGTTTGCTTTTAAAATTTTACACAAATTTAACAAAATCAACGTTCAACAGGTTAGGGATCATGTCACCGACAAAAACCAGGTCGCAGTCTATTACAATGATCTGTGTTGTAATTGTTTAGGTAATAGAAGAAAATGATCTATCCCGTTAATCAGGGTTCCTGCACACTTTTTAAAGTCAAAATTAAGGCTTTTTAAGACCTGAAGAAATCAAAATTAATGCCACACATTAGGAGTGTGCAATATTGATAAAAAATATATCTCAATATTATCAATGTTTTGTTGATAATTAGATATTTTACTGATTGTGTTTTTGTTCAAGTGCATGGCAGTTTTAGGCCTGTTGACATCCGACTCATGAAGATATTCATATTTTCATATTCTATGCAGTGGTCTGTTGGTGCACAAAATCATATTTTTATTAAAGGGCAATATTTGCAACGTTAAATTCATTTCCAGGGGCATTTTCACCTACATATAGACATTTTTTCTAAAGTTATTTAGAGTTACGCATCACCTTTTATGTCAAATACTAGCATTCAAATTATACTTATTTATACAATACTTAATATTACATTATACTGCTACCAGTCAAAATAAATCACTCAATCATAATCAATCTTTGCAGTGCAGAGGTGAGACAGAAGAGGCATTCATATATTTACACTCCATTTAAAATTGCATAAATAAAGCTATGAGAGAGTTTTTTGAATCAATATTTAAATATGAAATGATTTCTAATCTGAATGTTTTAATTAAAGGGTACTTCGAATATGAAACTAAAAACGCCAGTGGGCGGTGGCAAGTCACTGTCTTCAGTAAATTGGAGTCATTCATTTAACAGGCTTGTTTAAACGGCTGATTCATTCGGGATAGCAGAAAGTGATTTTCAAAACGTGGATTTCAGGCAAGAAATCATCGCTGTCTATTGCACTGAGACCCTACTACGGTTTCCTTTTGAAATTCTAGTCAGAGAAATAATCCGGAAAACAAACAATATTGTGTCTAAAAAGTAACTCACAATGTTAACTTTAACTGATGTATTACAAATATCACACCTTCGCTAAGCCATACTCAAAACCCACCACTGGCCAATCGTGTCTTAGCAACCAAAGCTAGGTGCTGGAGGTCTGCCAGCACTTTAGTCAGATAGAGCTAGACGTTTCGGGATAAATTGTGAATCAGATTTTTTATTTTTCAAACGGAGATCACAATTCTCAACAGACAAACTAAACAACAACATGTAACTTACTAGAGGTTCTAAAAAAAGTTAATTGTTGCAGTCTACTTGTTTAAATAATCTGAAAAGCATCTAAAAGCCAGACGGCGCTCTTGCGCAAACACTCCAAATATGCCCCACAGAAGAAAGATGGCACAAAATCCCTATGGACATCATACTATCGCTGTAGCTGAATAAACAGAAGATTGAAACGCTTTGATGTTACGACTAATAAACACATGACTACGACAATATATGGTCTAAATATATGGTCTAAGTTCTTCCTGAATTCTCTGGTATATCCATGATTATAAAGTATATTTATAGCCTTTATCACAGTATAGAAAACTATGAAATATGTGACTTATTCTGTGCAATAAGCCACATCATCTCACAAGCGCGTTTTCACCCACTCAAATTATGTTATGAAGCGAATTGAGTAAAAAACATATTAAATGTTGTTGGACAAGAGGTTAATAAATACTTCTCATGTTTGGAAAGATGTGACGCGTGTTGCATTTTCATATGCACATAAGCAACTCACTCGCAATGCTTTACTACTGTTCACAGAAATGCTTCACTGACAAGCTGTGTGTAAAAATTAGGGTTGGGTATCGGTTGGGTTTTATTCGATACCAGTACCTACTCGGTATTTTTAAAACGGTTCCGGTGCCTAAACGGTTCTTGAAACGGTACTTAAGAAAACGAAACCGCACACACTTTATTGTCAAAAAAATAATACCCCTTTATTTACAGGGCCAAACTGGACACAATATTAACTTACAATATAAATACTAGTAACATATGGTAATAATAAATAAAACCAATATAAAATAAAAGTTCATATTTAAATAATATCAAATAAAACAATATTATATCAAACAATGTAATTATACTGGAGATTAATAGAGATTACTACCAGGGTAATATAATATCGACATGGCTACAGGTTCCTATGTTTTGTCTGCTTTAACTAGTCATGTTATTTTGTCATTTACTAGTTAAGCTCTTAGCCAGTTTGATATTTCGTTCCCACTGCGTCTTATGCGCAGCTTTGAGTAAACATATGAAAGAGAACATCTCTGTGTAACCCATGTTCTCTGAATAGGGAACGGGACGCTGCGTTCGCTGGCAAATATCTCGCGCTGCTTTTCGGCAGAGAACTCTGAGGAGCAGATGATGCGCGCGCTGATAGTAATATGACGACGTGAGCGTCAAGGCGGCGCGAATGGTGATTCTATATCTATAGACAATGGTTATTCTGACGCGTAATTCTACACGTGAAATGCAGCCAAACATTTCACGTGTACATTTCACGTGTGTTTAATCCCCTCGCATATCAGAACGTATCAGCTGACGTTCCGGGAGTCTCCCGCATATCGATAACGGCTCCCGGATGATCGCAAATTAGTTCAAATCTCCAGGAAGGAATCTAGTGCGAGCGAGCAAGCGCGCGTGCGAGACAGATCAGACAGTGCTTCAATAAACCGTATAGTGCGCGCACGTCGGAGAGGGAGACAGCGAGAGACTACGTGTGTGCGCCTCATGCCACCGCATGCCACAGACTCAGGCATCGAAATCAGGCACCGAAATGTTCATTCTTATTCGGTCTGGTTACTACCGTTTACGTCAGAACCGGCTCCCTATTAGAACCGAGTTTCGGTACCCAACCCTAGTAAAAATATACATTTCTCAGCCTTTGCGATTTCATAAATCACAGACATTGATCTGCTTCATGTTTCTTTGACTAATCTCAGTCTCATGCACCCTACACACGAGTTAACCATGTACTACACGTTTAACTGGCAGTAGGGCCGTCCATAATGTTGTATCCATTGTAGGCACCGCTCATGTTGTGTTTTTTTTGTCTTTGGAAACAAAAAGAACAACTCCTCCAGACAATCTCTCAGAGTACCTAGTGTCCAATTTAAAAATGCCATGGGCGCACCGCTTGACCATCTTGCTTGGAGTCGATGTTTGACGGACCTGCTCACATAGTAACAGTTGCTATGATGTGTGATTGGACAATGTGAAGGGCCAATTGCTGATACATAAAACACTTAGTTAATCTTTGTAACGTTAATCTCCTCAGATGACAGACGCCTGCCAAACTCTGTTGTTGTGATTAACGAAACTTACATGCAATACAGAGAGCTTTTCCCCTCACCACTAACGTGCTGTTTCAGCAAGATTCTGTAAAAGTTTCAGCTTTTATTTTCCTTTTACGACCCGAAGATGATATCACAGGTTCATCAAGTTTGTTGAAATCCATTCTCGATCGCTTTTAGCCCGCTTTGAACGCAGAAAACTATAACTTTAAAAGCATACTCTTTTTACGACTAAAATAACAGTCAAGATTATAAAATGAATTCCTAAAAATTCAAATGGAAAAAACGGAATTCGGGGAAAAATAAAACGGATTTCATAGGGCCCTATCAATGTGTTATCTTGTACACACTCGATTTTTTTAGTCCCTTTTGTTCACCAAGGCTGCATTATTTGATAAAAAAAAGGAAATTAAAATACTGCAAAGCAGAATTTAACATTACACCAGTCTTCACATGATCCTTCAAAAAGCATTTAAAATATGCTGATTTGCTGCTCAAGAAACATTTCGTATTATCAATGTTTAAACGGTTGAGACTGAAGACTTAATGTTAAAAAGAACAGCATTAAAAAAACCTTATAAATGCATTTAATGTCACTTTAGATCAGTTGAATAACTCCTTGCTGAATAAAAGTACTGATCTCTTAAAAAAAAAATTAATCGTACTGACCACAAACTTTTGAACAGTAGAGTGTACTTGGAAAAATGGCTTGACGACAGGAAAAATTGCTGATTTTAAAAGCACTCGGGTTGTAAACTTTCCACAAGCATTTTTATTCACCTTAAAAAACAATTTAAAGCACATGAGTGTAAGAAAGCTTCAGCTGTATCAATAACAAGGTACCAACTTCCATCAATAACAGAAAAGCATTTGAATGTCAAAGATGGGAACTATAGGACACAGCAGATATGGGTTACTGCTGTAATGATGTACACTGTGTACCTGATTAGACTCCAAGAAAGCCTGAATGAATGATCTCTGCGAACAAGTAAGGGATGGGTGGGGGTCTACTAGTGTCAATTGAGATAAGAGCACACCCCACCCCAAAGATCTCGAACACAGAGACAGAATGCGCATTCAACACAAACTCCCAGCTCAGCTGAGAAAGAAGGGAAATGCACAGGAGAGCAGCTGGAGAGCTCAGACCAGGGGTTATAGAGATGCAAGCTCTTCATTCTGGGAGTGTCTGTCTGCCCCCTGTGACCCGCAAACAATAGAGCCTGACTTACTATTCGACTCTGTGTTTTTGATCCCGACAGATGGCAACCAATTAACAACCTCAGACCCCCTGAAAAAGACTTTCTGGGACACAGCAGACGGGGGAGGACGAGCGATGCTAGAGACCTGAAGCACGTCGGGAATGTGCTTCCTTCAGAGGAAACACAAGAGCCTCTGACAGATCACCAAGGCCCAACTCCATTTATGAAACTTTTACGCTCAAAAGGAAAGAGAGCAGGAGAACAGATCAAAAAGGCACTGGTCACAGGGCAAGTCAAAAAGCGATAGAGGACATTGAAATAAACACGCTAAACATGGGATGTTTATGGCACGCGGGGGAAGGGCAGGCCACACGCGTGTTCAATATAACCCGATGCCCAGCCATCCATGACATCCAGATGAAGTGTTTGTGGGGTGGTGGGGGGAGGGAATCCCAGGCTCTGAGTTATGATCAATGCATTTGGGAGAATGAGACTAGATACCAATCACGAACTTTCACGAAAGCCATTGGTTTGTATGGCATAAAAATTGTGAAGTACATCCCTAAATTTACATATGCTCACAAATTGGGCTGTGCAATATGGACAAAAATGCAATCATGATTTTGATTATTGCAATTTCAATTAATTTGGGAAACAATGTTTTCTTACACACTTGTCTTATTGATGACTTTGCGGGCACCGTACCGAGCGAAACAAAGCAAAATGTAGATCTATATCTGGGAGCGATATTTTTTTTCCTAGGATGGTAGGGGAACACTCATAAATGCCATTAACCCCAGTGACGGGTAGGTTTAGGGACGGGGTTGAGGTAAGTCATATTTATATACAGTAATAACGTTAAGTCAATGGCATCCATAAAGGCGCTAAAAAGCGATTATGCGTGTTGATAGCACGCCAATTCGATATTTCCATTTTTGGCGTGCTATCAACATGCATAATCGCTTTTCAGCGCGTTTATGGACGCCGTTGCCATACATGCACTACTTCATGAGATTAGTCTGTTTTTTTGTACGTTGTGCAGTTTGCAAATGCCTGTGTATTCACCCGGTTCAGAATGTGTCATTGTTCTATTATTCTATGCAAGATGGACATCTTTAAAGGGATAGTTCACCCAGAAAAATTGCAATTGGATTTACTGTACTCACTTGACAGGCAAGAACACGTTTGTGTAAGTGTTTTTCCACAACCATAGTTTGACAGTTCTTGCAAATAACCTGGCTCTGATACATCTGTCCTGTATCCAAATTATTCCCAAACCACAACATACATTTTTTTTGGGCCAAGTCTCCATCCTGCTCCGAATTCACCTTCTGTTTCTGTGCCTTCTTTTCCATGGCGTAACGATAAACCCACTCTGTTCCGTTACGCTAGATCTAGGCCCGCTGCATTTAGATTGCACACTTAGTTAAATTATGCTTCTGTGGTTTAGAAACCATGCATCCTCACATTATGATTTTTTGCGAGCCACACATATATAGACTGTAATGCACGGTTATATTGACCGATATTTAGCATTTTTAAATACCGCATAAGCCGATAAGTTTGTCTGTTTTAGTCGATATGTCAGAAGACTAACGTACACTATAATTCTCATTTATTATCAGCATTCAGCATGCATCACTCAAATACATTTGAATATCTAATATTTAATAAAAACCTTAAAAAAATATTTCTGAAGAGTGCATTTGTAGCCTGAACAAACATGAATTTTGTGCATGATGGTCTGTGCAAACTGAATGTGGATGGGGACTTCATCTTCACTGGAGACGCACGATCGGCAAACCTTAAACCCTTGATTTCAAACTATATTGAGCTACATCTAGTTATATCTAGTCAACTAGGTCATATTCATATGTTCACTGTGTGCTGCATGTAAAATAAATGTTTCCTTGTCTTAATTTATATATAAAAATAAAAGAAATGACTCCCAATGTGCACCAAATGTCCTGTTGCAGTGTTTACAATTTCTTCGTGAAAATAATGTAAGAGGATTGCATAAAAAAGTGCAAGTCTGTTTATTTTAAAGCTGCAGTTTTTCCTCTTCGTTGCCAACTGTTTGAAATCTGCAATTGCAGTTATTTGCGGAATTATTAACTCTACGCGAGTACACTGCACAGTGGGGATGAACACAATGTTTGAGGAGAGTGTGAGGCTGTCAGTCGCCGCGCCGGTGTGGATACTGGCA
This sequence comes from Hybognathus amarus, assembly GCA_030378365.1. Taxonomy (NCBI): domain Eukaryota; kingdom Metazoa; phylum Chordata; class Actinopteri; order Cypriniformes; family Leuciscidae; genus Hybognathus; species Hybognathus amarus. Next base: position 286,010 of record JAQIUQ010001545.1, read on the forward strand.
TTCAGAATCACAGATTATTCTTTTAGTAAGTATAACCAACATAAGAATTTGCACCGGAAAATGTCTGAACGAGTAACATCCACTTTTGTTCTGGTTGACACTGCAGTAAATCTGCGCTGATTAAATCTAAAAAGTGCTTAGATCACACAAAACCATGCAAATTATACTTTCTCAAATTTATAATGTTAATAATGTATCCTTGTTTTCACATGGGTTCGGTTGCAGTCTCTCTTTCTGCAAGTTAGCCACTCCAAAGACCAAACGAAGTCTTTTGCAATTTACAATGGGTGAATCTCTGGTTGTCACTGGTGATTGAGGTTTGACCCTTTCTAGATCCATCATCAAATTGATAAGTTATATTAAGTGCTGAGAAAAAGCTATAAATCTCCACCTCCAGCATCCGCACACTCATAGCCTAGTAAGCCTACTAGCCGAGACTGTATACAGATGTGACGTAATGACGCAAAGACATGCTCAGAATCTGCCCGGAAATCCAACAGGGCCACTGGAACTATAATCATTATTACAAGCTTATCACTTTGAATCGAGCTATGGCAAGCAGATAGTTTTGAAGACTGGATGGTTATGCATTTTCTTAAATATGTATTTTGAATAAATTAACCCAAAAAAGCTACGAAGTGCAGCTTTAACAAATGTATTTAAATAATTTCTAATTCATAAAATACTAAGTTAAATATATATGCTTTAAATTGATTAACAGCTACCTTGTTCTTGGAAATAAAATCATAATAAATCTTGACTGACTTTAGAATTTCGTTTATCTGTTGCAAATTGCATAAACATAGCTACTTCTATGTTAAGTTAGTAAGTCTTAGTTTTTAGAATCAAATTATACCAATCTACTTTTTCATGTAAATGAACGTGATAAAAAATTAGATGACTAGTTAGTAGCTAACTTTATGCAACTGACCAAAACCTCGTGAAACACTTGACTCAAAGGCTCTGAGACAACTATTACCTTCAATGTTTGTCGCAGAAAGAAGTGTTCTGCAGATATTTCATTAAAACAATTAAAGCTGTCATCACTTACACGTTGTTCCAAGCATAAACAACGTTCTTCTTCATAACAACAATACATGCTTTACACATTCATTTTAATTACAGCTTTAACTAAATAAACAATGATGCATTACATTTTGTTTTCCACATAAAAGAGGGTGTATGCGCATTTAAAAAAAAGTTCAGGGTTAACTAGCCCTTTAAGCAACTAAACCCGCTATGGTGATTCACAAGACACAGCCACGAGTAAATAAATCAACCAAACAGGCCGGTTCAATAATAAAATCCTCAAGATACTAAAACATTTAATGAATCTCAAACATCCGAAAACGCTTCAAACCGTTTTAAAACAAGATGCTTGCATGCTCATTAAGCAAAATACAGGTAGAGCTTAAAAAAAATCGCTAGGAAAACAGTTTTACAATTCCCAAGTTTTCTGCACGCTGCACTCCCTGAAGAGTGAGGCAAGCATCGAGCTGCTCCTACAGAGACGTGTCACACCGCAGCCATGATGCTCTGCCGGTGTGGCTAACACTGCTAGCCTCCATCCATATGGCACTGAAGCCTTCACATCCACTCCACTATATACATAACTTACCGTAACAACACGGTTTCATAATCCAAGTCGATATTTAACCACTTCAACACACTATCCACACACAAAAAAATCACTTTGATAAGCATCTGAGAAAACTATCAAATCAACCAGGGCCTACAGTAAATGTGAGGGGAAGTGTCCATTCCACGGCACTAGCTTATTAGCTAACATTACCCCCCTCTCTAAATCAATGACATAGTGAAGCAGTCGGTGAGATCGACTCTACGGTTCGTATAATTGTAACTTATCGTATTTAAGACTTCGGTAGAGTTGCGGTCGTTAAGAAAACAGTAACGTTACGTTTCACAAACTTATTCTAACGTCCGCGTGCCGACATTCCTTCTATACGTCACACGAGACATTTAACGGTCACAAAAGCTCTTAAAATACCAGAGAGCAAGCCATCCACAGCAGATAGGCCATGTAAAAACAAACGGGACGAGACAAAACTGTCCCGAGTTGGTAAGTTCTCCAAATTAAAGTGGACTGAATCCCAGAAATGTGAGCAATATGAATTGAGTACACCTGAAAACCCCCGAAATTCTAGGAAATAAAACACAGGGAATTCATAACTGGCTTACCAGGGAGGGAAATTGGGAAAATAACTGGTGAAAAGTCTAAGGAAACGTGTTAAAAGAAGAAAATGTTTGATACGTGACCACACATCAATATTAAACCCGTCGCGAGACTCAATCTAGGCCCGCTTGGCCCCTACGATTATCGGTTTAGACGCGGCTATCAAAGTTAGCATGCATAGGCAATAGGATTTACTCACCCGGCACCGCAGACAAATGGGAAAACTTGAGGGCAAGACTTCGTCAACGTGTTTCTTGAAAGTTTTTTTTATTATTATTATTTTTCGTTACTTGCACAGGACGTCTTGGTTTCCACAGGGATATTTAGGTTAATCAAGTGACAAGCGTTGGCTAGCGGCTGACACTTTAGGTTTAAATCCCATGTAGCGTGCAAAGCAAGAAAAAGTGACAGTATGGGGAAAAGATAATAAAATACAGTTTTCAGATGTTACTACTGACAAAGTTGATGCCCCCAAGACAAGCCTCTTGACTGGAGGTCCATGTTTAAGGCGCGGATGGTGACGGATTGCCGGTAAATTGATCACACTTCTCTTAATAAACGCGATTAGAACGGAGCCATGGTGCTTCGGCGCTTCTCCCTTGAGCCCGCAGAACCGGACGGAGTGCTCAGTGAGCCGCGTGGGTACTTCCGGGTTAATCAACCCGAGCGCTGCGGGGTCATTCGCCAAGGGTAGAATAAGACGCTATAATAAAAGTCTTCGGCACACATAAAAAGTGTTTGTTTATTTATATAGAAAAACAATTAAAATACTCACGTATTGAAATAGCTATTAAAACGACCGTGAGTATAAATCAGTAAGGCAGGAACTTCCTGCTGCGAATTTATTTATAACACGAAATGGAACAAAACATGAAATACGACATTCAGAATGCAGTTAAATGACCTGCGTGAAATTAATTTATGTAAAATATAAAAAATAACATGCCATCAGTTACATTAAATACAAGGAATTGAGAATAAATAAAGCACGAAAATGTATTTATTTTTGTACATTTAAAAGCGTCATGAAACATTAAATACCTGGCACGTGCAGGCTAAATGGTAACTTTCACTTATTAAAGTTTTGAGGGATACATATCTTGCCGAATATTCATGAAATCATTTTGTCAGTATGCTATAACTTTAAAATTGCATACATTATATATTTAATTATTTTCTCTAAGTGTTAAGATTAGGAAAATCAATCATTTTTCTCTCTATTCTGCAAAGCAGCTGTCAATCAGAGCAAGCATAAACATGTTACTCAGATAATGACTGAGCAGTAATTGTTTATCTGAAAAATAAAAAGTGGGTATGTCCTACATTCATTTAATTAATAAAGAATCAATATTAAAATGTTAGAAGAAAATATTATAACAACTTAAATAAACCCCTGCAACACATCCACCACACCTTGAGTGCCCTAGATCTGCACCAGAGGGCACTCTCCCTATTCCATTGGCTCCACTTCCCAAAACACTCGTGTTCTGATTACTACAACCTGTTTATCAATATATCTATGCGTCTCTACTTTGAGCATAAATAAGTCATCAGAGTGATATGTAGAGTTGTCTAATCCTTATCTATTCGACCTCAATTTAGCCGCTTCTGCACTTGCACTCATGTATAAGACGTTTCCAGGAAATTAACATTATTAACATTAAACATTAGACATATGTTAGCTAAATACGTCAAACAATGAGGCAGGGTAATTGTATTCTTATGAATATTACAGAACAATATATGCAATACAGTAAACTGTTTGGACACACCTCCTTCAGTGTTTTTTTTTCTTTATTTTCAAGAGTACATTACAGTTTATTTTATTTTAATTATTATTATTATCGTTTTTTTATAATTGCTGACAAGCGTTTACCAATAAAGTACTTTTTCTAAACTCTTAAAACAGCAACACACCTACATCACACACTTAGCCAAATGGTTAATTTGCCCAAAACTATATTTTGTTAAATAAATACAAACTCTACATGTCGAAATGCTAAAACCCTTGTTCTATAAACTATTAAAACACAGCATTTGTCCATATTGGACATACGTCTCATGGACATACACAGCTATATGTCCATAATGAGAAGAACCTTAACACCTGACTATGCCTCCTATTGAGTTTGGAATCAGCTTCTCAATATTTCATTGATTTGTTACCTAAAAATGCTGGTAACAGCTTTTGAGCCTTTTCTTTGAGCTTCTGTTGTTGCATAAGTCGAAGGCTTTATACTATATTTAAGGTTTCATCTGATGCAGCCCTCCACCACTCTCCTTCTTGGACAAATAGCTCTTACATAACCCAGAGTTGCGTTTGGGGTCATTGTCCTGTTAGAAAATAAATGATGACCCCACTAAGTGCAAACCAGATGGGATGGCTCATCCCTGCAAAATTCGACCATGAAGGCAGTCTCCTCTGAACAGTGGATGTTGAAATGTCTGCCATTTGAACTCAGAGAAGCATGTGGGCTGTAATCTGAGGTGCTGTAAATAAGTGCTTTCTGAGGTTGATAACTCTAATAAACTTATGCTCTGCAGCCGAGGTAGCTCTTGGTCTTCCTTTCCTGGGACGATCCTCATGAGAGCCAGTTTTTAACAGCCATTGATGGTTTTGACGACTGCTAGAAAAGCAAGGGGTTGAAGGTCTGTCCATATAAACTTCACAAAGTGAAACACACTTCAAAATAGTGGCAGGGATTACCCTGAGGGGAAGTGCAAAGGGAAGACTGTGAGTGTGTCTAACCGACATGTGTCTGTGGAGGGATGCATGCGTCAGTGTACTGTCAATTGCATGGGTGCAAGACAGGGCACTACATCTTTATTTTTGTTTTATCTGTTTAATTGTTCATGTTAAAATCTTACATCTCATATTATTATTATTTTTAATTGTAGGGCTTTAAATGATGCTGTTTGTTTGTAAGTCATGCATTCAGAGTTGGCAGATGCTGCCTTTTGGAAAAAACAGTGGGGGGATGACATGGTAACGGTCTGCAGGTGTCGCTATATGCTTGAACAAATGTACAGACAAAATCATTATTCACAAGGCTGATGTTGATTGTTCACTTCAGATTCGAATTTGAATTGATTTGAGCAAATTGCATGTGTTTTGGAACGTGCGCAAAAGAGTAAAATTGTCTACAATTTGCACAATAACTAAAATACACATGGCTTATTGATCAAACTGATCAAGTTGATTCTCAGTGAAATTGTCAAACTCTTCACAACTGCTAAACATGTTTTCATTGTGTGAATGATTGTAATTGATCCATTCAATTATCAAAATCTTTCATATTCCATAAATATAACATAGAATTTTGTAATATTTGTAATTCTAACAAATATCCCAGCAAACACAGAATGTTCCCCTAACGTTCCCGTATGGTTCCTATTTGGTTATTTTTATGAGAACCAAATAAGAACGGTCTGGGAACGTTCCCTGTAGGTTATTTTCTAGGTTCTCCTAAAAGGAACGTTCCCAGAACGTTCAATAAGGGAACGTTCTATTTACGTTAAGAAAACTTTCCTGGGGAACCAATAGGGAACGTTCTGGGAACCAAAACTACGTTCCCAGAACCTAAAATTGTTTGCTGGGATGTTCCAAGATATTAGCTTGCCCCTTTTCTTTTGGAAGTGTTTATCGATAGTATTAAAAACCACAAGGTTCCTAAAAAAGCTAATTTCTTTATAATTAATATGGTCCTATTAGTAATCTTGTTATCTTGTTCTGAAGCATGATTAATTATTAATACTTCCTCTTTGAGCTAATTTGCTATACACATCTTTCAGTCCATCCATCCGTCCTCAGAAATCTTCTCATTCCTCACAGAAATCCGTATTAACACTTTTCAATTGGTTTTAAATTTTCCACAAAACTTCGAAAATTATAAATTAATTATAAATAAAATTATATAGAAAATTATAAATAAATTAAAAAAATAAATTGCTGTGTGTAGTATGTGGTTATGTTGCAAGAAAATTCATGCAAGTTATGTTACTCACATATTGTAAATGACAATAACTCTTGAATTGACATGAATTGCAATGCTCCCCATAAGAGGGTGCAGATGTGTTTTCCCCTATACAGATGTCTCTTAATACTTTATTGGACTATAATTATGAAACATACTCATAGAAAAAAAACTTTTTTTATTTTTTTATTTTAACCCAATCACATCAATCTCTGTTTTTGAGTGTGAGATTTACCAGCAATGCGACTCTTGTATTTTATATCATTTATAATGACACTACTGCAACATATGCACATCATGTTTCTCTCAATACTGATAACTTATAAGCAGAAATAGAGTGATTCAGGGAACATGTCAGACAAAGCTCATATGGTCTGAAGATGATTTCTTTTAGGAACTCAAAATACTATCCAAAAGTGCACGCCTTCACCAGATCTGTGAAGAAAAACATTACAATAAATAACTAAGTGGGCATTATTTAAGAAGTCAAAAGCAACAAGACACAGCTATAAAATCTATATTTGGAAATCATAGACATATTTTATACCTGGTACACCCTGGCCAGTCTCGTAGGTCTTTTCAATCATTTTAATGTATGGTTCAGTCAGGAATTCCTCCACAGGTTTAGTATATTCTTGAAGGCATTTAGTGGAATCAGAGAAAAGGAGGTTTCTTTCACCCTCTGACTTGAACAGGCTGTTTGAAGACTAAAACACGGGGAGAAAATTTAACGATAAGACAGCATTTCACAAGATGCTGCTTTAAATACTTACATGACATCATAAAAGAAAAAATACAGAATCTGTCAAAGAAGAAAACTGAGAATCTAAACAGAACTGCAATGAACTCACTTGAGCCTTCAGAACGGACACCACATCTTGCGTACATCTTCCCGAGTGACCACAGCGTGAGCCGGCACTGTGGCAAGCTTACATTCAGCAAATTCAGAGGATTTGAATGTTCTGTCAGGTGAGTCTGGGCAGATCAGTTCAAAGTCATCTGACTTCAGATTCCTTGCCCATTCTGGTCCTTTACCTAAGTAGATATAGAGAAGGAACCAGACCATATTTAAAAATGTGAAGCTTTAAAAAGCTTTATTAATCGACCGTAAACCACACTAACCATCGATGTAATCCCCAACAATAGAATGCTTGATAAAAGCAACATCACCAGCTTTGTCTGCAAGACACCTACAAGAGGAGTGAGATTATACTGTGTTTATTATGGATTGGAGTCAGCATATAGATCTAAAAACATTTCCCTTTTCAATACTCAGTCTACGGTCCATTACCTGAAAGCCCCATCATAGCCATAATATCTCTCTGCAGTAGAAGCTTTGCACTTGCTTATATCTCCACCCACCGGCGACTGACTTCCTATACACAGTTTACACATGCTTGATTGAGGATCAGCACCAGGAGCGCAGCCTTCACTGAAGAATGTGTCTGAAAAATAACATTATTTTATGCAACTACATAAAATAAATCTAAAAAAATCAATAGAAAACACTCAGTGATACTCACATAGGCAGTTAGGCGTTTTGCCACATATGACTGAATCTGGGACTTTCCAACCAGCATTGCGATTCAGGCCGGTGTGGCAGGACTTTTTCCCTTTCAGATTACTCCACGTTACATCCGAGCCCTTACGCACAACCGCCACAACATGGTAACTTGAGGGCTCTGTGCACATCACAGAAATGTTCATAGCAGGATTATCGGATCAAGTATAGAAAATTGTTTTCTGTTTAGAAAATGTAATACTTGCCTCCTCTATCGGAACAAACTTTCTGCAAGGAAGAGGGAATAACATTTTATTTTTCATCAAACATGTAAATTCTGACTAGTAGGTTTCTTATGTGTTCATTCTTACGGTTATCATACTGCTCAACCATGGCTGGAATTAAACCGCACTTTCCAGCAATGTATACCTGGCCACCATCAGCTGCAAAGGCATCTGCTTCTCTGCGCTTTAGTGTAAATAAAACAGAATATTAGTATACAGGTGGACAGCAAGTAAAGATGATTGACATCAACCTCAGCATTCATTCATGTGACCCAACAATACCATGACTTTCTGGATGCACTCGTCCACAGATGTTGCACTTCTGCACTCCATGATGTCCAACTTGTCACACTTTTCTTTCTCTGCGTGGCTAATAGTACACCATCGAATTCTACTGTCCGGGGCCGGTGGTGGCAGGGTCGTAGCTGATGAAAAATGTATACAATATACAATCATGCTTTTCAAGTAAAGTCAAGAACTACAATCTTAAGGCCCCAAAAGTGCTTTAAGTCAGCCTTAAAATGGGCAAATGTTCACACAAAAAAAAATGTGGTAACCCTTTATTTTAAAGTGTCATTGTTACATGTAGTTACTATAGTAATAACTATAAATAAGGCATAATTACATGCAACTAACCCCAAACCAAACTATAACCCAAACCCTATAATAAGTACTTAATTGTATAATTACAGGCACTTTAAAATAAGTGTAACCAAAAATCCTAAATAAAATGTATTTTTAGCAATTAAAGGGTTAGTTCACCACACAATTAATTTTCCCCTGTGTGGTTCGAAATCTTTAACTCTTTAGTTAATCTTTGAATCATAAGTAAAGGTATTTTAATGAAAATATAGAGATTTATGTCCCTCCATTGACAGCCTACGCCACTAGCACTTGGACGATTCAAATAGTTCATAAAGAGATCATAAAACTAGTCAATATAAATGAAGCTGTTCGCTTTACATAATAAACAGATATTTAATTTAGGTAAACACATCTATGGTAAACAGATGCTCAAGCATATTCACTTGAGGTGTGAGAACCAATGAGGTTCAGTCTCGTGTGTTACGCAGCACGTTTGAGCTTCAGAGTTGACATATCTCTGTCGTCTCAAGCAGGAAAAAAGCGACCAAACACCTCTACGTTTTCCCTATTTAAATACAATTACTCGAGCAGTGTAACTCGACCTAGGATGGTGACACAAAATAAAACGTTGCGCTTTCTAAGCGTGTAAAATGGATAAATATTTTGTATGGCGGAATACCACAGCAAGTGCTTGCGACTCGGCGTAGTAATATCACTCGTGAAAAGTCCTCGCACTCTCCCCGAGTGATGATATTACTGCGCCGAGTCGACCGTCATGCAATATAGTTATCCACTTTACACGCTTAGAAAAGCGCAACGTTTTATTTTGTGTCACTGTCCTAGGTCGAGTTACACTGCTCTTGTAACTGTGTTTAAATAGGGAAAACGTGGAGGTAATGGTCACTTCTCTGCTTGGCCCATATTGAATGAACTGGGCTAGTTAAGTGCTATTTAAGTGTCTCGCACGCCAGAGATTGAGTGCACGCACTGAGACGACAGAGGTATGCACCAACTCGTCTTAGTTAAAGGACAACTCCGGTGCAAAATGAACCTTTGGTCTAATTACACATTGTTGCCTAGTCAACCGTTATCTGAGATTTGTTTTCATGATTGCCGAATGTAAATAGTTTTATCTCTAAAAACAGTTTAGCTTATAATGCTAGTATAACGCTAGTATATTGGGCATAGAGTAATGACAAATAAAAGTCGCTTGTTATTACCACTAACAAGGCTCAGAATAGCCCCACAGTAACACGGTAGCATAATAAGGGTCCCTGCATTCAAACCGAAGCATTGAGAACTTTGTCAGTGTCCATACAGTTTAATAAGAAGATATTTTATCCACAGTGTCAACTTCAGCGAATACAGGAAGAAGCCATCTTTGAAATATAGTCTCTACCAGTCGATCTACGATCGCAGATCCAAGTGCGCTGAACTGTGCAGAATCTCATATAGTCCGTTGTTTTTGGAAGAATCACAAACACGAACCATTTTCTTGTCTTCAATATGTACATGTTCACCTTATCACCTTATTCACATCTCACGAGCACACTTGGATTGGCGATCGTAGATCGTACTGAGTGAGAGCTATATTTCAAAGATGGCTTCTTCCTGTATTCGCGAAGTTGACAGTGTGGATAAAATATCTTCTTATTAAACTGTATGGACACTGACAAAGTTCTCAATGCTTCGGTTTGAATGTAGGGACCCTTATTATGCTACCGTGTTACTGTGGGGCTATTTTGAGCCTTGTTCAGTGGTAATAACAAGCGATTTTTACTTGTCATTACTCTATGCCCAATATACTAGCGTTATACTAGCATTATAAGCTAAACTGTTTTTAGAGATAAAACTATTTACATTCGGCAATCATGAAAACAAATCTCAGATAACGGTTGACTAGGCAACAATTTGTAATTAGACCAAAGGTTCATTTTGCACCGGAGTTGTCCTTTAAGGGAATAACATAGTTTAATATGAAAAAAAAGGTGGAGTAAGTTATCCCTTTAGTTAACTTTTTGAGGTGCGTAGCTGTCAATGGACCGACAGAAATCTCTCAGATTTCATTAAAAACACCTTCATTTGTGTTCCTCAGATAAATGAGTCTTGAGTGTTTAAAATGACACGAAGGGTGAGTAATTGATGACAATTTTTACCCCCTTTAATGAATGCTAAATAATTCAAATAAATGTTGTTTAATGCATGTTTATGTGTGGCTTCATTGTCCCAGTACTTTTTTTGAGAGACTGTATACATTCACGTGTATTTTAGTATAGTAATGTCACCTTTAAGGAAACGCATGGTCTCATAATAATCATATCCCAGGTAGAGGAAGGAGTCCATTGTCTTTGGGAGCTCCAACAGGCCAGTTGCAGAGTCTGAGAATATCAGACCTTTACCCCAAAAGCATTAGAAGAGAAAAGATCTGAACCCTGTTGAACACAACAAGAGGATTTCATTGTCTCCTGAGGATGTTAGGTTTCATTTTCTCCTGAATTACAGGAGGAAATAGAGATTTAGATAAATATTTGACACGTTCTTAAAACAATGGCAGTCTTTCTTTAGTAATGAAGTAGTATGGTGAATTTAAAAGGTACTGATGCAGCATTTATTGCAATGACATACCGGGGCCAGTGTAAGGGCTTTATAAATGTTCTGTCTATCAGCATCCTTGTGGGCGATGACAGCACGGGGAGGCTCTTTGCCGAAGTGACAGTCCTTGTACTGCTCAACATCTTTCCTAGTGCCGTCCAGGCACAACAGCTGGTAGTCCTGTCTCTCGCTCACTTATGAATTCAGATTCAGAATAGACAACCTTGAAATCAATAACCTCCTGCCACAAGTCTAATATCTTTAAGAGTTTTGTAGCAGTTTATATTTTGCCAAAAGGTATCACTCACCTGGGATTCCGCCTTGGCAAATGAAGGCAACGTCTCCATGACCCTTCTTCAGGCACCTGGAAAGGATGCATCAGTTATTTTGTTGTTTATACAGAGAGAAGACGATGTAAACATGAGTGTAGTGTGGAAGGCTCGTACTCGAAGGCTTTTTGGTAAGTGGCATCACTCTGTGAGCAGATGCAGTCACCCTGACAGGCTGAGCACAGGTTTGGGTGATCGGCTTTTGAGATTCCAGGAACACAACTGCGCGAGAAGAACTGTGACACAGCTGGAGAACGCAAAAAAGTGCCCCATCATTTAGTTATACATCAATTACAAAACAATTCACATAACCAAAAATCACATTCAATACCTCAAAGCTGGTCAATCTACCATTTTGAATGAGATTTTTTATATTTTTCAGTTTTTATTTTCATTTTAGTTTCTTTTAACGATTTTTTTATATTTTTCATTTTCATATTTAAACTTTTTTATTTCAGTTAGCTGCCAAGGCAACATTTTAATTTTTGCGTTTTTTATCATACGACTACTCACCACATGAATAAATAAATAAATACATAAAATAAAATAAGATATTAATTAGATTTTTTTTCTTTTTTTTCTGCATATTATTTTTAAAAGCTGTCTCTGAAAAAAATAGTCCATGCACAAGATGAACACTGCAGCAATATTAAAGCATAATGAAGTCCTCAAAAGGCTACTGTAGAGATACATGAGAGTCAAGATGGCGGCAGTTTTGTGAAACGAGAGTCTGTGGTGTGATCGAGAGACACTTACTGTACAGTAAGTGCTGCTGGTTTCAGTTGCATGGATGTGGTCAGTGGTCGATATTAGGAAATACCAGGCCACTGAATGCCAGTATTTCAGAGAGCCATATAATAAAAATAATCCACATATGATCCAAACTTACCCTTCTCAAGAGCCATGTCATCAGAACCAGCCCAGTCAATTATCCCGGCTTTAACCAGACTTCCAATAGGTAAATTCCAGCCTCCAGACGATTGATAACAACCGTGGCAGGAAGTTTTTCCCTTGAGATCTTTGATAGTGAAGCCAGTGCCACGCTTCACCACAGCTACAGCATAACAGGGCTCTAGAGAAGAAGTGAAGCAGAGAGGAGGGGACAGAGGCAATTTATTATTAAATAAAACATTTTGTTAAAGCACAAATGGAAAACCATGAACATCATTAAGTGTCATTAATATTAATTTGAAAAAGTGTCATTAATGTGAAATACAGTCCAGTTACCCATGTAAATATGAACTTATTTTAGTAACTACAATTACTGGGTAATAACTAGTACTAACCCTGAACCTACCCCTAAACCTACCCCTGTTCCATGTACTTGCCTTATATTAGCCAGTACTTTCTAGGTAAGTACACTGTATACTGTACTGTAAAAGGAAGCGTAACCTGAAATACTACATCAAAAATTATATATTTTTCATATAACAACTACATTAGTTGACATGAATTAAAAATATGTCTAAAGCATGCTCTTTTCATTTCCACATTTAACTAATGCATTATTAAATTCAAAAGTTGTATCTGTTAATATTATTTAATAGACCTGAGCTACATGAACTAACAATGAATTGTATTTTATCACCTCTATAAAGCCAACTGAATCAATAAAATCATATCATTTAAAAAATCAACATGCTCAAAACTACAAGTGAACACAATCTACTACATTCTACTGTCTAATCGATTTATTTAGTTAGTTTTTAACAAGTAAAACTACTTTTAGTGTAATTCTAAAAATGTTCCCCTTCAGATCATTGTACACATCTTTTTTCTTCTTTTTTTCATGTATGTGTGTGTGTGCATTTTAAGCTATTCCTTTTATAAAGATCTCACTGATTTACTTTAAAAGCTATCAGAATTTCTGGTAACACTTTATTTCGATAGTCCACTTTAGACATTCTACTAACTTAAGTAACTTTTCAACTACATGTCAACTAACTGTCATTAGAGTATTAGTAGACTGTCAGCTTAATGTCTGCTAACACTTTATTTTGTTGGTCCCCAAACAGACATTCAACTGACTATAAGTAACTTGGCGACTACAAGTAAACTTATTCTCCAAACCCAAAGCCTAACACCTAACCATAACCTAACAGTCTGACAGTCTCCTATAATATACTAATACTCTAACAAGAGTTAGTTGACATGTAGTTGAAAAGTTACTTATGAATAGTAGAACATCTTAAGTGACTATTGAAATAAAGTGTAACTGAATTTCTTCTAGCATATTAATATCAGCTACTGCACTTTTTGTCTCTTCAAGTATGAGCTCCATATGATGTGATACTGAACAAAAAAGTCATTTGCAATCTTTCTTTAGATTTTAAAAATATTTTGTCTAGATTCTATAAACTTTTTCTGACTATTGTTTCATATGTCAGGCTTTACCGTGTAAGTTAACGATAACAGAAATGAATAAATACTAATTGAAACAAATTGCTCATTGTTAATGATGTATCTGAATTACACAATAGGCTACACAGACTTGTATTTTTAATTCAATTGATTGTCATTAGCAATAAACCTTGCATTAAATTGAAATATAATACTCAATTGAAGTCCATGAATTAAAATAATAACTTCATTAAAATAAAAATAAAAACATTTGTGTGTGCGTGCATGTGTATATATATATATATATATATATATATATATATATATATATATATATATATAGTAGTATATACTATATATATTCTCTTTGTCAACATTACCTTTATTACTCTTTTCTGCAATGATAGGACGGAGTTCATGAGGTTTGAGTCCACCCAAGTAAACCTGTTCTCCATCAGCAGTTACAGCATCTGCTTCACCTTCCTGTGAATTATAGACAGTGGAATGAAAATGCTATAGTTTAGACAGAAAAAAAACCCCAAGGGTGAGTGAGGTAAAATATGACATGTTTTTTTTTTACCCTGATGCTCTTTATGCATTCGGCCATAGAAGGCTTGTGAAGACACACAATTTCAGATGATTTGCTTGCAAGGTGTTTGCATTTATCCAGCTCTTTCTGTGTTTTCACACACCATTTGACTTTCTGAGCCCTGGCTGAGGGCAGTGCCACAACTGCAAAGAAAACAATCAGTGATAAACACAATGATTAAATCAGAACTGAAGATGAAAATAACAACATCAAAGATGAGAATTACCAAGGCAGCCCAGCAAGGAGATGAGCAAGATGTTCATATTAGGACTTCACCAGCGATTTCTGGTAGAAGGAGACAGGAGAGAGCATGCTTTTTATAGGAGGTCTGGAAGCACTAGTGGGTTGGGCCAGGCAAACACAAGACATCATCATCATCATCATCGTTTGCTCATGATTTCTCAATATATGCTTGTGCAGAAAGTGAGCCGTTCACATTTGCAAAGTGGACATTTTCTTTTTTCATGGAAATTCAGTGGCTAATGTTAATGTTGAACATTTAAATTTTAAATAAAATTTAAAAATAAACATTCACTTTCTCTTTTATATAAATAAATAAATAGTAGAACGGTACAATTATACTTCACCTAGAAAATCACATAAAAACATGACAAACCTGCCTTTCATTAAAATCTACCTTTATCATATATGCAATATTTGCCAAAAAGTTAGTGTGATTTTATTGTTTTAAGATTTACAAAAAAAGTATGATATTGAAATTGTAGTTTGTAGTTTTGAGTGCAAAACCACATTTATGCAACTGAACTTTTAATTCAAAACGTATTAAGGTGAAGTCCCTGTGACAACTAGCCCCGATCTCCCCTACTGCTGTATGCATCAGCATAAAAGTGTGTGTTGATTTATTCAAACACAGTCTATCACATTCCTTACATGCTCCTTGACATGATCTACTAATTTTATGGATATCGTGATTTGTAAAGACATATGCATAGAGTAAATATTGTCTCTGTTCAGAGACAATTGCAGTGTGCTTAGAAATCAGTTGAGTCTTTGTATTTGACTTTTGTACATTGTAAATATTACTCAATGCAAGAGTGTAAAGTACAAACTGATAGAAGTTCAGCAAAGAAACCAAAAAGCCTTTTTGGGGTATGTCAGAAGAGGGATGGCGTCCACATTAGTAAATCACAGAAATCACACCAGTGTGTCACTGGCATTGCACAACTCTGGGCTTTCCAGAGAGAGAATGGGAATAAAAAAAATTAAAAAATAAGAAATTAGTTATTGCAAAATACAGTAAATGCATTATTCTGCATGTCATGTGCACTAATATGAACTCTTTTCAGTTTCCGTCTTCTATCCCAAAGAAAAGAAAACGTTTGTATATGAAAGTCAGTATTATGAATTTAGAGCGGTGGTTTTCAATCCTGGTAATTCATTGACTTGTATTCACTAGCCTACAAATAATACCACATTTGAAACCGAACTGGGAATGGAATCCTGTATTGGGTCAATGACAAATGAATTTTTGCACAATAAAGAATAGGAAAAATCTTTTACAATCAGCATGTGCCAAGTAATAAGAAAAACCTCATGAAAGTGCGTATCTAAAAAAACATTTTTGGCATATAAATGCCACGAGAAATGACAATCGTGGTGATTGTCATTTCTCGTGGCATTTATACGCCAAAAATGTTTTTTTGGTGCATATGCTACACACTGAAAACCCCTGGGTAGGTTTTGGGGGAAGGCAATAGAGTCTGTCTGCATCCTGCAAGACTTCAAGTTACGCCCCTTCAAGTTACGCCTCTTCAAATTACGTCAATTCAAGTTACGCCCACCTCAAGTTAGGTCCATTCAAGTTACGCCGCGCTGCAAATACTGGTCAGTGTATTACCGCAAGAGTGATTAGAACACAGTTCTGAATGCTTTTGAATCACTCTTCGCACGAATTTAACAACATAAACAGAACATACTGGAGTTGATAAAACTGACTCTTATGCCCTGTTCAGATTACACGTTTTTTTTTGTCTGCTAACGATAGTCACTGTGTCAGATTACACGATTTTGAATATAAAATCTTGTTCGTGTCAGTGGACAAGACACAATGTCAGACTACACGTTGCTTCCTGACCTGTCATCGCATGCCGTCTTTACACGGCGCGTGATGTCATCAAGAAAGCGAAACTCACGCGTGACTTCCGGAAATGAACGTAAACAAACAATGGATGAAGGCGGTGAGTGTTGTATTAGCTGTCCTGTGTTCAGAAAAACTCGACAATGGACACGTTCTTGGATTGCTCGGCATTGCCTTTTCAGCGTGAGAAGTACACGGTGTGGCGTGTGAGCGTGTGGACTGGTTGAATTGCGTATGTCTCACGGCCATTGCGTGAGACTTGAGACCCTGCTTCGAAAGAGGACAGTACGGGCTGTCAATCCTCCAAAGAGAACTTGAGGTAAACTATTGTTTTCTTATATATTTTTACTTTTAGTTTTAACGTTAGCACCATAGTCTCTCTTTCGTTTCGCCATTTTTGAAAGTTGTGTACAGAAAAGATGTGCTCCTATTGGTCAACCTCATACATGTGATGGAAGCGTCGTGAACGAACCATTACAAAAATTAAACATGCTAGTCTTTTTGTTCGATGTTGTGAAGCATCGCAGACGCGACGTAGGTTGTCTCCCACTATGACACACTATACGAGATGATACGATCGAATCTTGCGTGCCGACGCCCGTTGTCATTTACGAATCCCCACGACACCCTACGTCAAACGGATCGTGCCAAAATTCGGGGCTAAAAACGTGTAATCTGAACCAGGCATTAGCTGTTTAAGAACCGAAATGCATGTTCTGATATACAAAGCAGTGATTTGGACAACTTCAAGTTACGCCCACTTCAAGTTACGCCCACTTCCTGTTACGCCCCTCTCTTGCAGTCCGCAGACAGACCCATCTCGGGGAAGGGGTGAGGAGTTCTTACTTATTAAACGCCAAAAAGTGCGTATATGCACGTGAAAAACGAGTACCATATACATGCAAAAACTAATTTTGGCGTATAAATGGCACGAGAAATGACATTCGTGCTATAGATGCTGGTATCATTTTGTCACGGATGGAACAGGAGTCAGACAGGTGGTAATTAAAATAGTGTTCATTTACAGGATTGCAGAACCAGACGGAGATTGAGTATGGTGAGTATGCAAGAAGATGATATCAGAGTGGAACCAAGCAGAAGGATAATCAAAGTCTTAGTTAAAGATGCTGATGGGAAATCACGGAATGGACTGATGACTGACTGAAGGTGATCAGTGGCTGGATCTGAGTAAGTTGCATGAGAGAGCCTGTGTCATGTAGAGACTAGACCAGACAATAATAGTACATCCCAAATCATAGTATGTTGAAATGAGTGCTCCAAAGAGCCCGAATGGTCTACTATATCCGGTCAGAATAGACGTCATAGAACTGACGCTTTTGACCATACGTCAACATCCGCCTTTTTTAGGTACCCTTAAACGTTGGTTAGATGACATTACTCTAATCCTAACCCTACCCCAGACCTAAACCTACCACGTCACCTAACTGACGTTAAAGGTAAAGCGTCAGTTGTATGACGGCCTGGGATCGTCATATAACCAACGTTTAAGGGTACCCTTAAAAGGCGGATACTTGACGTATGGTCAAAAGCATCAGTTGTATGACGTCTTGGCATGAGACTGTGTTAGAATCCGAAGTGTAGATCAGATACACACTCTAACAGCTGATATTGCCCACAACCCATTGCACGTTGTAGGAGGATCTCACGCACACGAGTAAAAAGTGTTAAACAACTACAGACATGGAGGACGTGCGAGTCCGGCGGTTGTGTATCTGTTTCCGGGGGCGCTAATGTAAAAAATAAAGTGGGTGCAACTTCCGGTCATGCGGCGGAAGTAGCATACCAATGGTATTTTGTGCGATTTAACAAAGAGGCTAGGTGCAAAGTCGCAAACCTTTATGAGAGATGTCGTTACGGAGCTCAGACACAACATGTGCTGTTTGCGGTTGCACATAGGCCTATAACCGGACTAAACTAATTCAGTGGCAAATTTTATTATCCAACAATCTTGGACTAAAGATTTTAAGTGAAGGCTACTGTGAAGCTGACACCATGTAATAAACCCCTGTATTTTGCAAAAGAACGATGTCCAGTCTGTTCATTGAACTTTTTCTGAATCTCTTGGTGAATTTGTTAACAACTATACCGTAGCCCCTTATACACATACTTACTTCCTTGGACCGCCCCCTTTACACGTCATCCTTACGTCATATACGTAAACATAATAACAGATACCATTTCCTGTTTTTTTTTATTGCATGTTAACTCCATCAAATTACCTTGATTTGATGACATGCATTTTTAAATATTAATAAGCAGTGAAGAAAATATTATTAAGAATTTCATTCTTTTAATTGACTTTTTGGAGGCTTTTTTTCAAACAACAAACTTTGACTTTACCAGTTCCATCTGTGTATGAACTCTAACCTCGGACACTCCACTATCTGAAGGAGATAACAGACAGGCTTCAAGCAGATGCTCCATGAAGCATGTGATTTTTTCAGAGTACCAATGTCAATAACAAATTTAGTGAAAGCCTATTTTGGAGATTTGCAATTTAGTTTCTTAATTCCAGAATTCAGCTCTGCATGGCAATGCTTAGAGGTTGGAACAATGTGCAGGATGGGTAGTAGGAGGAGAGCGCTTGGCTTCTGGGATGCGACTACCACCAATCAGAGCATACATGGACGACATGACAACCATGACTACACCAGTTGCCTGCACTAATCGGCTATTGGGGAAGTTAACAGATAATATCGAATGGGCACGAATGCAATTAAGCCCTCTAAATCCAGGAGCATCTCGATAGTTAAAGGAAAGGTAGTAGATAAAACATTATTCATTAATGGTGAGGCAATACCAACAGTTTCTGAGAAGCCAGTGAAGAGTCTTGGGAGATGGTAAGATGGGAATCTAAGGGACACAGTTCAAGTGGGAGAAGTTAGACGACAAGCAGTGGAAGGGTTGAATAGCATAAACAGCTGTGCTCTACCAGGAAACTAAAACTCTGGTGAGTGTGGAACAATGCAAGATGGGCTGGCAAGACCTTTGGTCAATAGAAGAGAGTAGGATCAGTTTCCTTATTAGGTCAACATATGATGTTCTCCCATCAGAGCAGAACCTAAACATCTGGGTAGGAGACGATCCCTCTTGTCCTTTATGTTCATCACCTGCCACATAAAGGCACAATTTGACAGAATGGAAGGTGGCTTTTAGCCAAGGTCGGTTTACTTGGCGCCATGAACAAGTACTGTGAAGTTTGGCCTTAGCATTGGAAGGCAAGCGTAGTATGACCAATAAGTTGCCGCCTGTTCTAGCAAAAAATTACACACAGAAGACAATATTCCTCCGCCCAAGTGAGCAACCACCAAGAAAAGTTGTTAACACCAATTCTCGTCCAGGACAACTGGAAGCTGCTAGGGACTGGATCAACGGCTTATTTTTCCACCTGAGATTGCCACCACTAACCTGTGACCAGATATTGTTTTGTGGTCTGGATCAGCACGCATTGTTCAACTGATAGAGTTAACAGTGCCATGGGAGGATGCGATAAATGAGGCATATGAGAGGAAGAAACTGTGGTATCCTCATCTGGCCACTGAAGCAGAACAGCGAGGATGGAGAGTCC
Source organism: Hybognathus amarus (assembly GCA_030378365.1). NCBI lineage: Eukaryota > Metazoa > Chordata > Actinopteri > Cypriniformes > Leuciscidae > Hybognathus > Hybognathus amarus. The sequence goes on from JAQIUQ010001545.1 coordinate 306,085, forward strand.
AGGTTTATCAAGTGCAAGTGGGTTGTAGAGGTTTTGTGGCACAATCTACAACAAGGTTCCTCAGAGACATCGGATTCAGTGGCCAAGAGTTGCGTCGCACAGAATAGAACTTATCTGAAGCAGCAGAAAGAAGCAGCAACTGGCTGTGGTTGAGACGGACAGATTCTAGCTGGCTGTGTACAGGCCGCCACGCTACGGTTTCGTAGAATTCTTGAAAAACTTGAAGAGTCTGTTGGTTTATTTGTATAGGTTGCATAGTATTTACAGTCATTACGTTCCTGTGTATATTGCGTGAGTGACGGGTGGTTGGGCAGGTATAATGTTTTACGGTAGGTGGTAAGCCATATGGAACCGTTGCCACAGAAACTGCATTAACGCACCAGTGGGGCTCGACAGCCTTAGTCAAACGGGTTGGTACGTATGGTTGGGTTGCGGAGAAATTGTTAGATTGTGGTTAGGTCTCAGAAACAGGAGGATGTAAAGGTCCGTAAGCTAGGCTGAGTTGAGTGGGGGACGGAGGGGGTGACTCTGGGATGCCAGAGTCACTGTCCAGCCATCTTGAGGTATCGTGAGCTAGTCGACGAAACACTGAGGATGGAAGGTGCCCACTTGAAGACCCTAGAGATGTCCTCTACTCGGCTCAATCCAGACGGTTGTCCTGCTGGTCCACTAGGGAGACCACACTGTAGTTGCAGCCATCGTGTGTGCTGACTCGCCAAGTACTGCAGCCGTTAACGCCGGACAGAAGGGGAGTCACACCACCATATGGAAAGAAGCGTAAATGGATGGAGAAAGCATAGTTTACTGTAAAGCTAATCTTAAAGAAAGCCGAGTACAAATCCGCATGAAGTTTCAGCATGGAAATCATTGTTTTGTTCCACACAGACTGCAGTCCATACAGCACATTAACTGGTTTCTGAGAATGAACAAAGGTGACTGAGATTCAGTTCTCTTATGTAACCGCTTAGATAGTGTCCTGTAGCACTTTATAAAATCTGAGCATGCAGTTATATTGCACTGGCACTAAAACCTGATACTGGCTGATCTGTGCTGACTGACTGCATTCTGGTGTTCAAGTCTGAGAATCTCTCAGTTTTGATTTTACATTCCTAAGTATGAGTACAGCTGTGCATATATGAGCAAATCCTGTGGTTAACTGACCTGAGTATTTGACCAGCTGCAGCTATCTAACTTAGTCCTGCTTGCACAAGTTTAAAGGCCTATTCAAACATTGAAGAGCACTATGATAAAGAGGAAACGAAACAATTAAAAGTTTTACCAAAACTGCAGTGATAGACAGCTTACAAGTTGTCCAATGCAGATTAATTCAAACATTTATAAATTAGGTGGTTGATTTATTTAAAATTTCATCTTCATAAGGATTTTTCTAGGCTGTGAACTAAACAATAATATGTTGCGTAGCAGTCAGATGCATAATTTAGTTTATGTTTTACATCTTAATCATATTTTATTTGCTAGGCATTCAATGCAAGATGAAAAGGAGAACTGATTTGGTTGTTTTAGGGTCCATTTCATAACTGCCACCCTCTTGAACAGGGATGGGAATAAGGCTTAGACAGCTGGCTTGCTGCCCTATCAGGCAATGACTCTGTAGGCAGCGTTGGCGCATGAAGGTACCTCACGAAATTGATTTTGGACATCTGTGGCAGCATAACGGTTTAATGATCTACAGCAAAATAGAGCGAGCTTTGGGGAAAACTGAATTAATATTTGATCAGTACAATAGTAATTTCTAGAAATGCATCAGAAGTGGGAAAATGTTGTTCCAAAATGTACATTTGCACTCAAAATGACCAACTACCGCAACTTTTAAACTGTCAAGCTGTAACAGAATGAACATTTTGCACAGGATTGTAAGATATCAGGGCAGCGAAGGATACATCTATGCTGCCTTCCAAAATCAATCAAATGAAGGTATCTCAGGAGACAGGAGGTGAAGTAAAGCTAACATTTGATTCAGGTGTGCTTTCCTCCATTGGAATGGCAGAATTTTAAAGGGTTAGTTCACCCAAAAATAAAAATTAAGTCATTAATTACTCACCCCATGCTGTACCAACCTCGTAAGACCTTCGTTTGTCTTTGGTTCTCAAATGAAGATATTTTTTATTGAATTTGAGAGGTGGATCACTGTTACATAGGCTGCCTAAGGGATTGAAACTTGACGGCCCAGAAAGTCAATGAGGAAAATGTTTAAATATTCCATGAGACAACAGTGGCTCAAGTATAAGTTTATCAGAGCGGCGAGAATACTTTTTGTGCGGAAGTAAAACAAAAATAACGAGAGTTTCAAGAGATTTCCACGACGCATGCGCGAGAATTGCGTCTCAGGCCTACAAGGAAGAAAAGGAATAGACGAATAAAGACGTTATTTTTGTTGTTGTTTTTTTTCGCACAAAACGTATTCTCGTCGCTTGATAAACTTATCGTAGAGCCACTGTTGTCACATGGAATATTTAAACATTTTCTTCATTGACTTTCTGGGCCATCAAGTTTTGATCCCTTAGGCAGCCTATGTAACAGTGATCCACCTCTCAAATTTAATAAAAAATATCTTAATTTGTGTTCCGAAGACGAACGAAGGTCTTGAGGGTTGAGTAGCATGGGAACTAACCTTTAAGCTTTAGGATGCAGCCTGGATCAATTAAAGCTGCAATACCTAAGATTGCATGCCGCTAGAGGGCGCTACATTCAAAACAACAACAACGGCTTTGCTTGATGGCGACGTGGAGGAACGCGGAATGATGGGAACTGTTGTTTTCAACTCCACCATGGATAAATAGTAGACGGGAATTGAAAATTAGTTGTCATGGATGAGGTAAAGTTCGATTTCTATAAATGTTGTGTTTAATGACATGCTTGTTTTTCATTAAACTGAAATAGCCGCAAGAAAAGTAAGGTTTAAAAGTAAATTAGTTATCACAGATGTCACTGTACGAGTCATTGGACGAAGCTATGGTGGAGAGGGTTTGAAGTCAAATCGTTGCTAATGGATCCTGACTTCGCCCTATGCTGCAATATGCATTTAGTTTTGCATTCATTTAAAGAAATCAGCTGCTTGAATGACAATTGCTGATGTTGTTAGATTTTTCAGGTGAGATTCTCAATTCATTCAGTTAACGGATGCTCTGAGGTAAAATTTTCAGACTGCAGATTGTGCGCGTCCGGTGTGCGATACTGGACTTTTTCCTAGACGTGGCGCGGCTCTTCTCGATCCGGTGTGCGACCCCCTTTAGTCAACAGTTCACATTCTGAGAGTAATTGAAAAGAAGAAATTGTGCACCATTCCATAACAAATGCGTGAAACAAGCTGAAGTTTGTTGCTTGATAGACGCTAACGCACAACTAGAACTTCCGCATTTGTCCAGGACTACACGTAGTATGAGCGGAAACCGAGGTAACGCGAAATGACGCGATTGACTGGCGACTCCCAGCTCACCCCTGCTCACACGCCTCGTTTCCTTGGTTAAAATCTCAATTTTCTCGCAATTTAAACATTGTTTGAAACATTTGGAATATTGTAAGTTATCATCTTAACTAAATATATAACACTGGCCTTGTGATTTTGGGATATTTTAATGCAAAAATCTTAGGTATTGCACCTTTAAAGACAGGAACTGGGAATACATTAAAACTAAACAAAAAAACAACGCTTTCTACTATTTATTCTTTTAAATTTAAATTTCTGAGCGAGTTTCTGTACAGTATATGAATTTGATTTTTTACATTTATTTTTTATGAATTTGGCCATATTTGTGCAATATTTTGCAACTCTGGAGATCCCATCACACAGGTACATTAAGAAATCTCAGGACATTCATTGGAATTCTATTTTTGTAACCTCATTTACCAGCCTTTGAACCTCATGTGACTCATTCACATTCTCCCTTTCACCCTTTTCACCTCAACATCAAAACGTGTTTTAACTATAATTAAGCTCTCTATGTTATCTCTTGCTTTCTTTTAAAGTTGATGCTATTGTGCTTGTTACCACACAGGTAAGCTATAATGTTAAAAGTTAATTTACTACTTTCCTTTAAGTGTTACCCTGAGAAAGAATAATGACCCATGTTGAGAAACATTTTGAATATTATTTTAACTCATTAGCAAAATATTAATAAAGTCCTAGAATAACATGAAAATGTGCAATAATAGAAATTCAGAGTATCATACAAATGTACATTATTGCCTCAGGTTTTATTATTTATGGTGTTAGGGGTAGTAATCTAAGAGTAAAGCATCTGCACTTATGCAGATTGTGGGTTCATTTCCAAATAGGCTATATCGATTATAAGGGAATGGTGTTCACTGCGGTTCCCAAGATAAAGAACTGCAACCCACATAGTAGAAATGATAGTAGACACATTTCTGTGATCTTTGCTTGGAAAACTGTGCTGTCAGCATGTAGGTGGAGGGAGCACAGTGGGTAAATATCTGAGCTGGCAGCACAGGATCAATACATGGGCTAGAGACATGAGATCATATGGCATGCTTTGTAGGGCTATTAAAACCGTATGGCCACAAGGTGTGACGTGCAAAATACTTTTTTCAACATCTTATCAATCATATCTAAAATTGGGAAAGTAAAATCAGAATAAACAATGAGAAATATGAACTATGAACACACGGAAAGTACCATAATTATTAACAGGGGTTCTTACAGTTTTACTCAATCACTTTGGCACATTTTTAAGACACAACTGTGTCTTAAGATTTTCTAAACTGTAAGTGCAAATGTCTCAACTGTTTGCTTGAACATTAGAACGCTTGTCTGTCTGCAAAATGTTACCAAAAACATTTAATCCATTCTTCAAAACTTAGGCCTATTGTGTCACTAAATTGGCCAATTGTTCTATCCACTCTGGTAAAAATGTTTAGAGTGATTTTTTTCACCATGGAAATGTTTGTTATAGTATATACAATGTACTTTTAAGACAATATGCCAGTTTTGTCTATGTATTGGCTTTTTAGACTACAGATTTTAACAATGTAGGAAAGAATGTACTAGGAAAATGCAATACTGTACATAAAAAAGACAATTAATGTATGTATACAGTACATTTATTTTTACAGAAATGTTTATGTAAAATAAAATTCACAGTTGCTTGTTTATTTTTACACACTCTTTATGTCCTCCCCTAACACTAACACCACCACTATTTATTCTTACATGTCTTCATATTGCTCTACCACAACAAGGACTTTGAATTTCCAGTTTACATGTAATACATTTCTACAAAAATAAATGTATAATCCAAATGTATTTATACAGAGTTTAATATTTAGGGTTTTGACGTTCCTCCGTGTTAAAATGGCAGACCATATGCAAGTTTAGCAGACATGACAAACATTCCATGTCAGAGATTTATGGAATATACAAACATACATGTCTGACCAGATTTTGATGAACAAGAAACTAACTGTTCAGGGAACTGAACTTATATTGTTTTGAGATAAATAAAACCTCATTTTGAGAATTTAGAGAGTCAAAGCCTGAGAAAAGCTGTCAATCAAAGACATTTAGCTAAAACTAAACTGACAGTGACCTCTGGTGATCAATTTGTGACATGAATATTGAGGGTGTCATAGAATTCTTGACTGAACCGCTCCCAAAATAAAGTGTGTGTGGTGTGTGTTCCAGAACGTTCTAAGATCGTCTTCACCGGTGTCAAGGACGTCACCTAGTAACGTTCTGAGACGGTTATGATGACGTGGAGTTCTTTAAAGGGTTGGAGGACGTTTTTTTTTTTTTTTTTTTTTTGCGGACTTTCAGGTCATTCTTGGAATGTTTAGGGGACCATTACTACGGGACATTTCCAAGTCACATAACATCACACTCCCATAACGTCTTTTTCAGGACATTAAAGGGCCAATAGGTTGTTTTTTGGGTCCTATTTCCTTCCATCACGTTTTCAGAAACTTTAACATTACAGGAACCTTTAGGGGAAACTAGAATTTTACAGCAGAAACTTCGTTCACATTGTTTTTTTTTTGCAGAACCTTAATCGGGAACGAGGCTGATAAAGTAAGGAATAATTGACGACAGGCGTTGAATTATTAGAAAAATAATGCACACCCGAGGTGGTAATGCGGTCACGACGCAGAAGCGGATTGCATTATTTTTCGGATAATTCAACGGCCTGACGTCAATTATTCCGCTTATACTACAGTTACCACACCTCAAAACATTGTTCAGATGATTCATATCAAGACGTTTGTCAAGTTTTTGACATTAAAGCGCTCTTGTATGTAGGACTAATTTCTTACGCATCTAATCCCATGCCTCCGTTGCTAATTTCAAAACGTCATTTTAGAGGTAGTAGATAATGGAGGTTTGAGCCACTGATAGCAGACTAATGTAATGATGGGGGACACACTTACAATTCGCTGAAATATTCGAAGACCGACTGTTTCCATCGACTGTAGTAGCAGGTCTTACCATCTGAGTGAACACAGACTGAACGCGCTGCTGTGCTGAACGAGAGAGAGAGAGAGAGAGAGAGAGAGAGAGAGAGAGACGTTGAAATGATTAGACAGAAAAGCATGTGCGTCAATATTAATATTATTATTTATTTATTAACTTCGTTTTAATTAATTCGTTCATTATCGTTTTTTATAATTGACAGTAGATAACCCAATAAATGAAAAACACAAAGCCCTTTTCACAAGTAAGCCTATCAATAATTATTTATTTGTATATTATCTGGAATAATTACGAAAATCCGTGCAGCAGGACTATTAATTTATTTATATATATATCAGTTTAATTTTCTATTTAGCCTATTATAGATAGGGCTATACTTTATTTATTAAAATTAAACTGTATGTGTACGTTGATTGTGAAGTTAGACATCGAATATTTCAGATCAAGCGCATGGGGCTGCATGTCTTCTCTTGTTATGAATTGAATCCTATTTTCCGTATGCGCAGTGATATGGAACTGTAATGCGGTTCAAACTTGCCTGAAACTACTTTAGCCATGTTGTTTCCCTGAAAATAATTGCACACCTTTAGAACGTTCTCAACCAATCAAAATCAAGCATTCAACAGCCCTGTAGTATAAGGTTCTAATTATTGCTGGATAGCGCCATAATAATTATGTTCATTCTAAATAAGCAAAGTTTACCATATTTATGTTGAACCAAAATAGCACCATTAATTGTTGAAAGTGAGAGAAAATGCTTTTTATTTAATGTTGCTTGAGTAAAATGTCACCTGTAATGCTCATTCACATCGTCATTAAGTTACGCTTTTGTTATTGATTTAAATAAGCGACCTCTAATGGTGAAACTTACATAAAGTGCCTTTAAGTATGTGTTGTTTCTGTTGTGTTATCATAAATGTCTCTTCATAATTCTAATGTTACTCCCTTTTCTGATCCCAGTTCAGGTTTTCACATCCTTTCTAAGGTGCTCTGAAAATCCCTTTGAATCCCGTCTCAGTCTCGGAAAGCTGGGTGCACACTGCAATTTATTATAGTCCTTTGCAATTGTTCCTTGTTATACTGTTCAAATATGATCCTTGCTGTAAGCCATGTTACACTGTAAGATCTCAGTTGTCATTAATGTCAGATGAACGACAGGCAAGATGTGTTTAAAACAGACGAAGCAACAACAAAAAAATCAGTTTTTCATCATCAAATCAATAGCCCCGTTATTAGTCAGCAATCCCGGTAAATTATTCCACCCGCATAAGGTTAGTTTTTCACTCACTGACTAAGTACTTCTAAATATTTTTCCAGGCATGGTGTCATGATTATAAAATTCCTTGATGATGTGTACAGGACTTTAATCAACTAAATGTCTGATTTTCCCCTGTTCACCTTCATTTTGAGCATAAAACGGGGAGAACAAGGCAAAAAGCAAAAGATATTATGAAAAATTTAAAACAATTGTCTTATATTTAAATATATTTTAAAATGCAATTCATTCATGTGACGCTAAGCTGAATTTTCAGTATCATTATTCTACTCCAGCCTTCAGTGTCACAGATCCTTCAGAAATCATTCAAATATGTGAATTTGATGCTCAATAAATCAATTTTGAAAAAAAAGTTGTGCTGCTTAATATTTTTGTGGAAACCGTGATTTTTTCATACTTATACTGCTCATCACTCACATGAACAAACCAATTCATTTTCACTGAAAATGTTATAATGTGTAGCACAGGATATCAATAATAGGATTCTCAGATAATCAATATATTTTAGAGCTTCAACTAATATAATTTTTTTTAATAAATACAGAATTATCTAAAATGAATGGTAGAGTAATATCTTACCATTGTTGAAATAGATATTCTGTCTATATTCAGAATAACAAGGTTGGACCATTCCAAATCAGTGGACGTCTTAAGTAATTAGCATACATAAAAAGAAGCAAAACTATTCGTCTGCCCCCAGAGGCCACATCCTTGTGCTCATACGGTCCATGATGCTGGAGAACTACTAAGAATCGTGTCACTTTACATTTTGTTCAAAACCGCAATGTTCCTACCAAGAATCATGCCACAAAAACGTATACCGTTAGAAGAGTTATTGAAGAAATACTCAAGTGAACCAGCTATCCCTTTTGTTTCAATGATTATATTTGAGAATCAGTTTTTGTGGAAATGATGCAGTATATAAAAAAGGAGACAGAAACTTACTAAAGCTAAATGTCACTCTCCATTCGTCCCTGCACATTGCAGATGAGATATGTGCGAGGGTTTACCTCTAAATAAGCATCCACCCCAATCCATCACCTGAGCCCATGTTCAACAGGATCCTAACCTTGCTCTAATGACTTTGACAGGAACTGGTAGACATTTTGGAAATGATGTTCAATCCTTAGAACATTTGCATACACATGATACACAATGTTTCTCTTATATCAAGGCCATCTGTAAAAGCTTTTGGGGATTAAATTCCATATCAAAATGAGCTAAAATCGTGTACATGGACTGTCTTGAAGAAATAGACCCAGACAGGATGGGATGTGCCAAGTTGGTTGTAAATAAATACGTTGACAAATGCAGCTCAGGGGAAGGTCCCTATGAACTACCAAATGTTCTGTGTATCCTGGACTTATTATAAAAGAGACGGAGAAAAAAAAAAGAAGACAAGTGGTAACAGGGCACAGTCAATTCAGTCTTTCTAGGGCACAAGTGACAGGATAGAAGGAGGTGTGGTTTATCTACAAGGGGAGGGGCTAATTTCTCTCCTGCACAAACACAGTCTCCTGCGGACACAGTCCTGCTTCCTGCAGTGTGATGTCATAGTCCAAATGAGCGAGTCTTCGGCGGGGAAGTTGGTGACAAGTTCGAAGCGTTCGTTGGGGAATCCCTTTGACTGAACATGTCTCACCAGTGCCTACAAAAAAAGAACAAAGGAAGAAAATGAAGGGTGCAACTACAAACTGACTTTGTTTTTACATTGGATCATTACTATGTTAACTCCTTACAAGTCAGCCCCAATTTTGACAAGTGGTGCATTCATGACATCCCTAAAATAAAAAGTTTTCTGCTCATAAGTCATTCTGAATAGACACATCACACACATTTATAAAGCCAACCCTTGAGAGTTTCCAATTCAATACTCAAAATTAATCAGACTGTTATTAATATTGAGATATACAAGCTTAATTATTTTATTAAAAGTATTAAAATATTATGTGAATGTAGCATTGCAACTTATAGCCACAACTAAAGTGTAGCCATAATTGTGATCATGCTTCATTTTTAAATCTGAGGATGACATCTCTGAAATTAGTGTTCTATGAAGGCTATTAAAAAACTATGGAAAAGGATTAGGGCCAAGCAATAATAAAAAAATAATAATAATAAAAAAAGTATTATTATAATTAATAAAAATTATTAATTATTATTATATATATAAAAAAATAAATAAAATAATAATATTGGAGTCGTTGTGTTTTGAGAGAAAAAAAGTTAAATAAAAAAAAAGTCAAAATACAACCTGAGAATCAAAACTGTGTTTCGAGAATAAAGTCGTTGTGTTTTGAGAAAAAAGTCTAAATGAAATGTAGACAATAACGCTTTCGAATCAGTTCATTGCATAGCCTACTGATACCCCTTTTCCACCAAAAAAAGAACTGGTTCAGAACTGGTGCTGGTTCAAAGTTGGTTCGGAGTTGGTTCAACTTGCGAACCACTTCAGAACCTGTTTGTTTTTCCACTGACTAGAGCGCCCAGGGATACGACGTCATTACGCTCACTGTGTACGTCGCCAGATGCGCCTTCGCTAGAACGCTGCAAGTACGACATTACTTTCGGGATTATCTCTAACTCGTGTATCAAGAAGGCTTTAAAAACAATTGAAATGTGCAAGTCTTTTAATATTTTCATTTGATATGTAATATTTCTGATAAGTTATGTACCCCTGTCTTGTGTCTATAATGTCTTCAATAGAAAATTTGGGGAAAAAAAAATAGAAACGCTTGCGTTAACTTCAAGCATAACAATTACAAAGGCGGACTCCATCGTCTTTCTGCATATGTTTCTCTTGGCTTTGCGATCCTTTATTATGGTCAGAAAAGATGTTTAGAACACATCTAAACCCGCCCCAGCCCCCGACGTAAGCATGACGTGGTAAAATAACGGTTCTAGTCCAGCAAAGAGTTGGTGCCGCTTTGGAACCAGTTTTCCCAGCCGAAAACCGGTTCTTTGGCTGTCGAAACACAAAGAACTGGTTCGCGCACAGGCACCGGCTCCGAACCGGCTCTCAAAATGCTTTGGTGGAAAAGGGGCTTGACAGAGGACATGGCAGAGTTGGATCACTAGTCAAGCTATTATTTCAGCAACAAAGAAATACTATCAACTTTAGGAGTTATTGTACAGCATTAAAATCATCACTGAATTTGCCCGTGCAGTACTTTACTGATAAAAGACGCTTGAGCCGTCAATGCACTCTGGCAAATGGACAGCTATGATCAATTAAAACCGTACGTACGGCATTGCCATTAATGGCTGTATAGATGGTTAGGACGGCTGTACAGCGAATGAGAGCACGTTGATATCATATAGACGCAAATACCTGTTCTTGCCTTAGGACAACTTTGATTAACTTTGATCCACTTCAAATGTTGACTACTGTATAATCTCAGTACTTTATTTGACTCTTGTATTCACTAGAAGTTCCAATTCAAGACAAGTTTAAAAACAGCCAGACAAGATACTCTAGATATTGGTTAATTAAAAAACAAACAAGAAAAAAAAAAATATATATATATATATATATTTGTTTATCTTGTATTTGTTTACTTTATACAGCTTCTTTTTGTTATTTGAAAAAAGTTATAAACTGAAGACTGTTTATCTTTTCAATATGTTTGTGTAATTTGATTAAGTGTACTTAGGGAATAAGTCAGCAGTGGTGAGGAGTTACACCTTTGAACTCTACAAATCGTGAAACGCTTTACCCACCATAAGTTTAGCTTTAGCAGACAATGCTATCTGTTCCCTCTGGCCATCTGGATATCGCAGCATTAACCGGGCCTTTGGACCTGCGGACAGAGTCATTTCAGTACATTAGTTATTACTACATTCTCTCTGAATATTATTACCTTATATAAAAGTTCAAATCCTTTTAGTCACAGTTCACCGAAAAACGGTCATTATTTACCCCGTCATTCTAAACTCGTATGTTATTTTGCAGAACACAAGAGGACAATGTTTATGAATGTTTTCCAAAAATGACAGAACAAAACCTACATAAGCTTATGACTTGTGTGCTCTAATGTAAATCTTCTAAAGCCATCCCAATATATTTGTGTGAGGATCAGACTGAAATTTAATGTAATGTAACCTAATGATGTTAACAAATCTTTCAGTCCGATTTTGGAATTTGAATCGACTAGTTCTCATCTGGTTTAAAAGAATGATTCATTCACAAATAGGATTGCTTCGGTTCTCACGTTCTAAATACATTCACACAAAGTTGACTTGAGAGGAATATAATGCACACAAGTCATATGAACTACTTTTAAGCTGCTTTTACATCCACTATGATCATCAATGTGTTCTGTGGAAAATATAACTGCAATAAGTAATGAGGGAATTTAATTTACGTTGGCTTAAAGGGCCAGTACACCCAAAAATAAAACGGACACCTGACATAACAGAGATGCCATATACCGTTGTCGTCTGGATCTGCTGTGCTGGTGCCGGCAGGTTCTGAGGGCTGGTGTGATGTTTGATCTGTGGTTTTCTCCCAGCCGCTGTTGGGACTCTGTTTGTCCTGTCTGACTGTGACAGACCCCAACTGGCTCTAGGTGATTCTTCTTGCTCTCCTCTTTCCTGTGGCACAACTCTTTATGTGGGGACTTCCTGTGATGGACTGGGCTGTCTGGCCTGGTGGGAGGAGCTACCTCTGCAGAGACGTGTCCATCTAAAGAATCCTCCCCACCACCTATTTCATTATCCGAACCGATCAACCAATATCAGGCCCTCGCTGTCAGAGAAAGGCTCGGCATCGGAATCATCATCTGAGCGTGACTCTGCCTTGTCCTGGGCGGACTCATAGTGTGTTTCTTGAAGAGAGGCCCGGATAGCTGCTTCTAACTGACTGTCCTCACTGGCATCTATCAAACTCTCCTGTATAGACAGATTAAGGATTGCAATGTTTAAGATATGTATTTTCAGGAAAGCTCCAGAACCTTAAAGGGGACACTTACAGAACGGGCCCGTTTGGCCGGAGGTTGACTGGACTGCCCATCCAGCTGCCCGTGCTCTGATAGGAAGCCAGTCACCTGGTCCAGGAATGAAGACACATCTAATTGGTTCCACTCTACCATCTTCTGTCCTGTGTTTGTCAGAGATGAAAACTCAGAATTTCAGACAGTAATCAGAAGCACTTAAACACATTGTTATTTTTTTTTACCATAAATAAACTTATGAAAGTCATACCTTAATATTTGTCAACTTAAGCCATTTTGTATCTGATAAACAATTTATTAATGAATGAATGAAACATTTAAAAGGTTTGCATGTTACCATCTTCTTTTTTATTACACAAACTGTAGCAAAACCAGTCTGATGCGGAAAAACTTTATCAATATTTATGGAAAATTTTAATGTTATATTATATACAGTATGTTAAAAATGCCATGACAGTTACCAGTATGCCAAAAATGTCATGACAATTACCAGTACGCCATTGTAATAAATGGATTTAATTAAACATCTAGTATAAAACACACATGCCAGGTTCTCAGAAATATATTCTCAGAATTCATGTTGTTTTCAATGGTTTTAAAAGATTACATTTTCATTTTTTTTATTTAATGACTTTAAAAATGTCATGTAAATTCAAGTACAATCAATAATAACATTAGTTTTTAAATACATTTTACCAAGATTAATTAATAAATAGATACAACCTGAAATAACCTTATATTTTGTGATCATTAATTGGTAACACTTTACAATAAGGTTAATTAGTTAAAATTAGTAAATGCATTAACTTAACATGAACTAACAATGAGCAATGCATTAGTTACAGTGTTTATTAATCTTTGTTAATGTTAATTAACATAAATACAGCTGTTCATTGTGCGTTTATGTTAGTTCACAGTGCATTAACTCATGTTAACTACTACAACCTTTGATTTTAATAATGTATTAGTAAATGTTGTAATTAATATTAACTAAGATTAATAAATGCTGAATAAGGATTGTTCATTCTTAGTCTATGTTAACTAATGTAGTTAACTAATGTTAACTAATGAACCTTATTGTAATGTGTTACCCATTAATTTTTTTTATGATGCATTTTTGACTTCATGTCCCCTAAAATGAATTTTACATTAGGAATCAAACCAGAGGCTCATTATATAAAAGGTATTTTCAAAGTAATTTAGATGCCTTGTGTGTCTCACCTGTACGGGGTCCAAGATAGAAATATAGGGGAATTTGTTAAGCTTGTAAAACTGAATGTACCTCTGGCCTTCCTCACTGTCATGGTAAACCTATAAGCAAACAGAAGCTGCCTAAACAATTCAACAGCTCATATTCACGTCATGTCATGTAAGAGAGAAGACATTCATGTCTGTGTAATGTTGTTTACCTGCCAGAATATGAAGTGTTCTCTGATGATGGTTTTCACAGCATCATTGCTCCACACGTCTCGGTTTAAACACTGACAGGCAAAATCCTGGACATTCTGAATGTTGATCATCAGCCATTTGTTTTCAAGCTGACCGGAGTCTTTTGCCTGATGTGAGAAAATTATATTGTGGGAAAGAGTTAATACAAATAGTTGGCTACAATAATGGCGCGACTAGAAATGTTCCAGATTCAATACAAACTCAAAAGCATAAAAATGCAGCTTATACTTTTATAGAAGAGCTTTTTTAAAGATAATTATTTTAATGATTAATGATTCTGATTTTGTGCACAGAAACAAAATAACAGATTTTTTAAATTATGTCAATTAAATTGGCCTTTTAATAAATATTAATATTTTGTTTTATTGTAAAAAATAATAAACTTTTTTTAAAGACTATATATTGATGAAAATGTTGCATAAAGCACTCCATGAATATAGGCTGAATTAGCTTAATTAGGACATTTAAGTAGATTTTATAAACATGCCTTTGAAAAAACATTACTGGTGTGCCAAACAACGGCAGTGGCATATTTTAAGATATGTTCAGTGCAAGTTGCTTTCAGTTAAAATGGGGCAAACATTCATTTTAGTCTGGGAATGAAGGCTTAAGCCTTGTCTGTGAAACCCGGAGTATATGTGTAAAGCCTCAGTTGATACCTGGGGATAAATGGACCCAAACACAAATTTGTAAACTTTTATATAAATAAAAGCTATGCTGACAAAGTTTGAACTTCAAGGGATAGTTTCGCTTGAAATGATGTAGGTTTGAATCTTCCCAGATCAGATTGAAGATGTAGGTGTCTTTATTTCCACAGTATTTGATATTTTTGGGTCAAACCGTTCTGTGTCTGTCGATAGTCATATAATGGAAGTATATGGGGTCCACCTCAAAGGGAAGTCCACAGAGAAGTCCAAATTAAACATGATCTAATGACTCGTTAATGTAAGTACACATCGATGGCCTAAGACACGAAAACGAGTGGTTTGTGCTGAGGAAAACGAACAGTATTTATATTGTTTTTACCTCTTGTAACCACAGCCACATCCAGTGATCATCTGAGGGTGTGGGACGCTTTGGTACTGCGCAAGCGCTGGAAAGCGCCGGAAGTGACATCTCACTATCTTTCGTGTCTCAGGCCATCAGTGTGTACTTACATTTACAGAGTCATTAAATCATGTTTAATTTGGACTTCTCTGTGCATGCTCTTTGAGGTGGACCCCATAGACCTCCATTATATGACTGACAGACAGAGAAGAGTTTGACCTAAAAATATAAACATTTAAAATACTGTGGAAACAAAACACTCGAACACCTTGGATGCCTCTGAGGTAAGCTAAACATATCAAAAAATGTACTTTCAAAGTGAACTATCCCCTTAATGTCATAGAGGACTGAAACACGTGAATTAGCCAATTACTGGAAGCATTACTGATACTAATAGGTGTACTAAAGCAGTCATAGACCTCACCGTCTCAAAGCTGCCTTTGTGCATGAGTTCAATGGGAGGGACAGAACAAGATCGGCAAGAGTGCTCAGCTTCTTGTCCACTGCACTACCGTTTCTCAACTCCTGTTCCTGTCGGACTGAAGATTCAGCAACAGCAGGGTTTCAGAGGATGAGCCAGACCATGTGTGCATGATGTGATGAACCATCAGAATGCCTCATATGTACTTACTGGTTTCAGTCTAAAATCCCGAAACCCATCAGAAGATTGATCAGTGCAGGTCTACGCCTCTTTGGTACTGTGAAGAATATATATATTAACATATATGTAAACACAATCCCCTGAGAGTACACTACCGGTCAAAAGTTTAAAAGAAGTCTCTTCTGCTCACCAAGGCTGCAATTTTCTGATACAAAATACACAAAAAACACAGTAATATTGTGAAATATTATGACAATTTAAAATGACTTTTTTATGTTAATATATTATTTTTACATTTGTTATTTCAGGATTCTTTGATGAATAGAAAGTTCAAAAGAACAGCTTTTATCTGAAATGGAAAGCTTTTGTTACATTTAAACACTACCCTTTAAAAAGTTTGGGGTCAGTAAGAATTTGTATTTTATTTTTGGGGAAATAAATCAGAAATCAATACTTCTATTCATCAAGGATGAGTTACATTGATCAAAAGTTACAGTAAAGACATTTATAATGTTAGAAAAGATTCTAATTAAATAAATGCTGTTCTTTGAACTTCCTATTCATCAAAGAATCCTGAAATAAAAATGTAAAAAACTGTTTTAGACATGGATAATAATCATACATGTTTTTGGAGCATAATAATCATCATATTAGAGTGATTTGTGAAGGATCATGTGACACTGAAGACTGGAGTAATAATGCTGAAAATTCAGCTGTTTTTCAGAGGAATAAATTACATTTTAATATATATTAACATAAAAAAGTCATTTTAAATTGTCATAATATTTCACAATATTACTGTGTTTTTGTGTATTTTTTATAAAAAAATTGCAGCCTTGGTGAGCAAAGAGACTTCTTTAAAAACATAAAAATCTTACCGATCTTACAATTTTCGACCGGTAGAGTACATGAGGAAACTGCAGGGGGTTTGATGAAAAGCTAATAATGAATATTATAATTATAACACGCAACTTTTTTACACATTCCTATAATTTGCTGCATTAAAAAAATAATGATGCACCAAAATTTCAACAACCAAAAAATAATTTTTAGTTTCAGCCAAACCGGTTTTGGAGGGCCAAAATCATTAACCAAATCGGTGTTGTTTAATGAGTGCTTCTCTGGCTCCCTTTATGCAAAATGAAGACATTGAGGAACCACAAACACCATTCATTTAGTTCAGAAGTTCACTGAACTTCATACAGTTCAGCTCACTTGGCACGTCGTTCATGGTTCGGCTTGTCGAGACTTGTTTCCAAAGATGGCTCCTGTCTGTATACACAAAGTGCACTGTCTTTATAAAATGTCTTCTTATCAAACGGCCTGTACACTTACAAAGTTCTCAATGATTCGTTTTGCATATGGAACCCTCATTATGTTACTGAGTTAGTGTGGGGATATTTTGAGCCTTGTTAGTGGTATAAACTAGCGATTTCTTTTTACTTATTATATGCCCCCATATACTGAGATATACGGTAAAACAGTTTTTAGAGATAAACTCTTTACATTCGATTATTATGAAAACAAATCTCAGAAAACGGTTGACTAAGTGCCAATGTAGTTATTAGACCAAAGGTTCATTTTGTGCCGGAGTTCTCCTTTAACTTAAAATCTCAGGGGTCTTTCAAGAAAATATCTCTCTGGATAAAATGTTTGGAAACCCCTGAGGTTAGGCAGAAAGATGTATAAATGTGACCTGTAATACCTCCAAACCAAGGGCTCTGGCTCCACCAGAATGTCTTGCTTCTGAGGAATGGGTGCTCGCACGTCGTCTCTGTCAGAGAGGAGGACACCACAATCAAACTCAAAGCACAGAGCATGCAGTGACTTACAAACACCATAATGCTGCTTGAGAAAGACTGCCACTCACTCTGCAGGAGGCTGTCTGCTGCTGGAGGCTCTCGGCTGAACTGGGCGCTTGTGCTGGGTTCCCTCTGCGATGCCGCCTCCATCTAGAAACATGGTGACGGCCATCTCTAAGTTATTGTTACATGCTTCCAACATATGCTTTCCTACACTCTCTGTGGCTCCTGCAAACAAACATATGCATTCAAAGATTTGTGAGAAAAAAAAATAGAAAAGACTGGAAATACATGTTACGGGCACTGCTGTTGCAAATATCTTCAAATCACAGCGTTAGACATGAAACAAGGATTTAATTATAGTGACAGTAGTGTTTTTCTTTGTGTTGAAAACAGTATGATGTCTCATCAAAAAGTGACATAGCACTACATTGTGGCATATTTGAACCGTATTCAATTTAAAATATATATGTATTTGTGCTCCATAAATTGAGAGAGTTCAAGCCTGAAAAAATATGACATCTTATCTAAAGGCCTGTTTTCAATTTAAATAAAATATAAATATCTTTTAGGTACTACTTGCTGCAGAAAACAGAAAAAAACAGAAATATTGTAAAATATTATTACAATTTATTTATTTTTATTTTAATATACATTAAAATATAATTTATTTTTGTGACAGCATCATTACTCCAGTCTTCAGCATCCCATGATCCTTCAGAAATTATTCTAAAATGCTGATTTGATACTCTGAATTTTTTTATTTTACCTGTGATACTTTTTTCAGGATTCTTCTGATGAAGAAAATGTTTAAAAAGAACAGCATTTATTAAAAATAGAAATATTTTTTTACAATATAATTCTTTACCATCACCTTTTTTTCTCAATTCAACCTATCTTTTTGAACAGTAGATGTACAAAGTTTAGTTACAAAATATTTCTTCTTCTTTTTTTTAAATGCCTGATCTTTTTCCCATCAAAGAATCCTGAAAAAAGTATCACAGGTTATAAAAAAATTAAGCAGCACAACTGTTTCCAACATTGATGATAACTGAAGACTGGAGTAATGATGCTAAAAATTCAGCTTTGCATCACAAAAATAAATTATATTTTAAAAGTATGTTAAAATAGAAAACCATTATTTTAAATTGTAATAATATTTCACAGTATTAATGTTTTTTTTTTTTTTTTTTTTTTTTTGTAGAACAAATAAATGCAGGCCTCTTTCAAAACCATTAAAATAGTAATGTTTCCAGACTTTTAACCGGTTTAAAATGCAATTTTATATGATATGAGGCTGAGGGTTCCTGGACTGAAAAAGGTTGAAGAATTCTGGTGCGAAAAAAAACAAATAAGCTAAATTATGTGTAATACGGTTACATTTGTGTATTAAGGCTTATATACATTTATGGTATGTGAAACATGTCAAAGGAAGCCAATATTGAAAAAAAATTACACTGTAACTGGGCTAAAATACAAAATATCTGTAAAATATACTTTGATCAGTACCTTATAGTTTAATGCAGTTCACGTTATCCGCTTAATGGCAATACGCGAAAACATAGAGGATGTAAACAAAACACATAAATACGGTAGGTAAAATATGAAATATGAAGTTGAAAACCAAAACGCATAAGCAGCGCGAGCTGCAGCTGGACTCTCGCTCGCACGCTTCAGTTTTTAAACCCCGCCCCTTCAGAGCGCGCATGCGCACAAGCACCGCATCTTTCACCTTTCACAAAAAAAGTATCGAGCTGCTAACATGGCTTGTATTTCTGACCAACAGAACCGAAACTATTGAATTATACACACCGTCATGCGAGGCACTACAGCAGCCTGTGTGTACACTTCTAACAACAGTTAAACTGAACATCCCCAGCCCGTGTCGAACATCACAGTTTTGTGTGGACCTTTTACTGAGATGTGAGTTGTGAGAGGCATACAGTCCAAACGATAACTGATTGAGAATCAGCCTACACAACCCGCCATGTTGAGAACTGTGGCTCATATTCACAGAAACACTTGCTGAAGTTGTTGAAACATTCGCGGTGGCTGGAAACATCCAAACACACATTATCAACCTGTAGCATTTAAACTCGACAATGGAGACTACAATCGTAGAGTGAAAATCCTGAATGCAGTACTAATTTGTTTTGAATTTAAAGGTGTTACATGTAGCGATGGTGAAATAACACAAGTAACGTTCCAATCACATGCTCAAAGTTCAGTGCGAGGGGAGTTTTACATGTCCATCGGCACACTTTAGTAATTAGTCTACAACTGAACGCCCCTTTCCTGATCTGATTTTCTTTTCTTTTGCATGTAGATTCATATTAAAGCAAGTGGAGATAGCAGCTAGCTCTTTCGTTAGTCCCTTTCCTTTGCATGACAGAGGGGCAGTAACTGATGATGCCTCTCGATTATCTTCCTACATACAGCATTTCTAAAGACCCGTTTTTTTACTCAAACGAAATGGCCAGTGCAAAACTTCCCACAAATGCAAAATGTCAATATTTACCAGTTATGGCTGGCAAACTGTTGTATTAACCCATTAACCCCGGGCTGATGTGTCTCTCGAGATAGTCGCCATCTTGCCGCCACTGACAACAACACGACTGAACGCATGCACGACATCGACCAATGGGATCTCTTTGTCGTCCTGACTCTGTGCGTCACCTCAGTGGACCTCTGGGTAAGCGTAGTTCATTCGAGATGTTTCATGAACTAGATGGACTGTAAAAAATGCACTTACTAAACTGATTTTACAATTATATGATATAAATATCCAGCTTGTTTCTCATTACACATTCATTTTGTAACGAACCTTATTTTTGCTATAGTTTAGTACTATTTCTAAAGCTATTCATCTTTTATTATAGTGGCAAACAAGAATTTGTAAAAATGCCCAGAAGAAGCAAGAAAACACAAGAACAATAATTGGTAAACAAAACTGTACTTGCTGCCTATGTGTTTTAAATTTGGTTTAATATGACATATTTAGTATGAATTTTTATTCCAAATTACTTTGCTAGTCAGATATTGATGCTAAGTGCTTATGCCTGGTTTTATTATTATTTCTGTCAAGGGAGAACAGTAAAATGACAGATAAATTAGCACACATCCAGACATTTCTTAAATGGGCACTGCCATCATGAATCATGATAGTTTCAGAATCACGGGACATTTTGGGAATGTTAATAAGACCTGGTTTCAGCACACAGGGCTTTAGATTTTAGCCAGGATAGGCTTTAGTTTAATTATGGCAATTATGGCTTTTATAAACATGCCTAGAAAAGAAAAAAAAACATTACTGGTTTGCATTTCGAGACTAAACAACTGACATATTTTAAGACCAGTGCAAGTTGCTTTAAGTTAAAACAGCTCAAACATGCATTTTATTCTGAAACTTAAGCCTTGTATGTGAAACCAGGGGTTAATTTATCACAATTTAGATTTAAAATATGTAAAATATATAAATTGTCAGTGTAACATCAGTCTATAATAATTAATTCAGTTAATTTGTGAAATATTATAATGAACTCACCATGCACACATCAACCCTGAAATGACTTTTACACAGAAATAGCCTTAACAGAATTCCTTAAAATATAATAAGATATGTAGTTTTAAACAATTTAATGAAATTGTATGTCAAATAAAAATATATATTTACAATATTTCCACTTTATTCAATATTATATTGAGATTAATATATTGTTCCAATTACATCTAATTAATTGTGTACATTATGCTTACTGCAATTATTTAATATCACTCCTATTACATTACATTATTATTATCAATGTAAATGTTTTTTTCAGGATTCTTTGATATAGAAAGTTCAAAAGAATAGCTTTTTTGATAAATGAAATCAATACTCAAGGATGCATCAAATTGATCAAAAGTAACAGTAAAGACATTTTTAATTTAGCTAAGGTTTTTATTTCAAATAAATGAAATAAAACTTTCTATTCATCAAGAAATAAAAAAAGTCCACTGTTTTCAACATTTACAATAATAATTAATGTTTTTTGAGCATCAAATCAGCATATCAAAACGATTTCTGAAGGATCATTTGACACTAAAGACTGCAGTAATGATGCTGAAAGTTTAGGTTTGCATCACAGGGATAAATTACATTTGAAAATATATTAAAATAGTAAACTTATTTTAAAGTTATTTTAAATTGGCATAATATTTAAAAAATATATTTATTTAATCAAATAAATGCAGCATTGGTGAGCATAGGAGTCTTCTTACAATAACAAAAAATTGAAATAATTTTTTTTACCAATCCCAAACACTTGGCAGTGTGTGTGCATACATGCATATATATATATATATATATATATATATATATATATATATATATATATATATATGATAAACCATTTACTTATATTTGGATGATTTAATTTATGACTCAGCCTACTATTCAACCTAATTTGATTATTCCTACTGTTTTTATTATAAGCTTAAAGCTCTAATACTGTTCTCTACTTGATCATACAATATAATTCACAAGACCAGTTTACACATAGGCCTACTTAATGTTTTAATTTGACATCTGCAATATGTTGATCTGACAAGACTATTCCTGAAAAATAAGATGGTAATAGGTTGAATCTGTCCATTCAGTTTTATGTTTTTGGATATACGTTCTTCTGTATATTAACTAAATAATCAAATTAATTCAATATTGATTTAATCAATATTGCAATTGGCAATGTATAATAAATTGCATTGTGAAATGAGAGATGACCTGAGTGTCTTGAATGCAAAACAAGTGTCTGAAGCAGGCGCGTCGTTAGAAATGGGCATATGGACATGGGCATTTGGGCTTCAGCCCCGGATGGTTTTTTACAGTCCCGTATCCAAAAAAATTAAAAATAAATTTGATAATTATTATTAAATTTGAATAATTTAGTTTTTTTTTTAAATACCGGGTATTTTAATATCCTGCGGAATACATGTATTAAAGACGATTAAAATATTCAAGCAGATCAAAGCTCCTATGGTTACACAACACGCTCAAGCTTTAGATTGCGGATATAGTTTAGATATACTATACATATAGTTTGACCAGAGGAGAGACAGAGAAAGGGAGATGTTTACAAAACTGTATTTAAAACACTTAATATTCAACAATTAACATTATTTGTATATATGGAAAAAATAAATAAAAAAAAACACATTAAAATTCCAAAACCAGATTTCCATCGTAAACAACAAACAAAGCATCATTAACACACCACAGACCACTGAAACCCTTCTCATTATTTACAAGACTATAGTATGCAAATTCTATTTATAGTCTACCAGCCACTAATTTCATAAACATCACTTCAACATTAATACTATTAAGCTGCAATCCTTGATTTTTCCTGGTTTTCAATATTGCCAATGTCACAGTTCCTGCAAATAATTTAACAGACACATCTTCCTTCTTCCTCTGAGAAATCTTGAAGGGAAATAGCAGTAGCCTTAATCAGATCTTGAAGTGAATTGTATAGAGAGATATCTGGGATATCAGTTTGACTGGAGTATAGCACGCCACAGAAAGTATAACTGCGTGTTCTTGGAGGTCATCGCTTACATAATCATGAGGCTGTTTGGGCCAACTACCAACTGACTGAGTTAAGAACTGTAGACCTTGATTCCATCTGCTTTTATCGGTCTCCTGTGGTGTCAGCTTTGAGATGTAGCCTGCCTTTTCAAGTTTCTGCACTTCAAAATTCACTGAAGCAAGATCTATGTTCTGCAAAAGCTGTTTTCTGTGCTTCTTAAATGGGCTGTTACTGCTTCTTTAGCTGATTGCAAAGGTGGAAGATTTCTTTTCCAGAGGAGAGGTGTTGCATACCTTTGAATGTGTCCAACTGCCACCCTGATCGTTTTCTCCCCAAGGATTTGCACCGCTTCTGTGTCTCACTCCTATATGGAAGTGTCCATTTGCCACAATTTCTGTACATTGTTGAACAGTTCGGCTTCTGCTGACATAATGGAGGTTAATAGACACTGTTGTGGTAAGAGATGACTGGCAAGGAATTTTGAGGGGCCCTGCAGAGTCCACCCGAGTCTGGTTTTCACAGCGGCAGGACCGCCAGGAGGTCTGAGACGTACTGGCTCAGGGTAAGTGTGTTTTGCGAGGCTCAGTTCTTTGGCTGTAAAAGCTCTTTCAATGGTGAAGGATTTGTTTGGCTTAAATGCAGAAGCTACTGAGAATGAAACAGCCGCCCCATGAACAACCTTTGTCTGTCTTGTCTCACAGTACGGAGGGCTATATCTCAGGAAGTCCTTGAAGATCAAGTTGCTGTGCTGCTTCATACAGTAACATTGTCCTCTCTGATCCATCATCCAATATAGCATATGTGTCAAGTTCCTTCTCTCCATTTCTCAAGATCACTTGGCTGACCTTCAAAAGAACTTTGCTGCCTGCAGTTGGTCTGTCCATATACAAAGTCTCTACTTCCGAGTTCACAAGACAACTGTTTTTTTGCTGAAGCTTGTGTTTCATGTTTACCTTTGGCATTGAAGTCATGCAGTATTTCTAAACGTCTCTTTTCACGTTTTTTGCATTTGGCTTTAAGATTACATTGTGAGATCTGGTGATCACAGCCACACCTAAAGCACTTGATTTGACTTCAGCCAAGACTCCACTTGATCTTGATTCAGCAGTTTGAAATTAGCACACTGACTGAAGTAATGCTGCACAGTGTTGCAGAAGGGGCAGTACTTTGTCGGTTTCTCCTTCTTGACTGCTGCAACACTTGCTGGTTTACTCCGTTCGCCACCATGCAAGACAGTAGCAAAATCGTTGAACCGGCTTGCAATTCCTTTGCTGTTCTCTCTGTGGCTGAGAGTAGACTCTGCTTACATTACTAACGTACTGTGACTCATCCTCTTGTATTCTCAGCTCATATTCTAGCCAATCGCTGAGTTCTATTAGTGTTGGAACTGGGTTCTGAATGGGGTTAACAAATCTTCTGAAGTTTGCTTTAAGATCATGAAGCAATTTGGCAAGGAGATGTGAAACATGTGACCCACATTTGAGCTCTGTCCATCCTTTAGCTCCAAGTTGGTTCAGCATTCCATCTAATGCACGCACTTTGAGGGCAAACATTCTAGAAGATTTAGTGTCACCACTCCTGATTTTTGGGCCTTCCATCAATTCTGCAATTCTTTGTAGTGCGAGTTGATGTAGTTGACTATAAAGTGCCGTTAGAGACCTCATGGTGTTGGTGTATGGGTACCTGCTGTTGACGTACAAGTCTGCAATGAGCAAGGCATTCTCCTGTTTCAGATGATCAACGAGTATTTGGTACTTGAAACGTTCTATAGCGTTGGCAGGTAGCAAATTCTCCAGTGCAATTTTGAGTTGTGCAAACTCTCTGGGATCTTCACTGCAAAAATGAGGAATGGTGGGAATAGGACCTCTGTAGGTGGGCTCTACATGAGGATATGGAAGAGAAGGAGAGCGCATTGGGTGGTATGGCTTATATGTCTCAGGCTGAGCGTAATCTGCGTACTGTCGTGGGGTCAAGAAGCTTGATTTGCCTGCAGGATTAGGAGCTGATTGACCATAGCTGTCTGAGTGTCTCTCATATGCATGTCTCTCATGTGCATGGTGAGCTTATGTATCCCTTGGAGTAAGTCTCTCATCTTGATAGACTGGACTTGTAACTGGAATCCCATGATAAGGTTGCTGATAACCATATGGTTCAGTGGAAGGGAAATAGCAGACGGGTTTGCAGTTCAGACTATGATCTTTAGAAGTCCCATACGTAGCTGCGGTCTCTTGACTGCAGTCCTGAGGCATAAACTGAACAGCTGCGGGATATTGGTTGCGATCTCTTTGGTCAGTGGACATATAGTTAGGGCCTCTGTGGTCTTTGTTGTAGTAACCACGTGGTCCATCTATGTGCCTAATACCAGGTTGTGGATATGTAGCATCTTCTTGATGGGCTAGCTTGGGATTGAGTTGGTTCATAAGAAGAGAAAGGGTGACTTGAAGTTAGTCGAGTTGCCGAGCCTGGTAGTGTCAGGTCTCCTAGGTTGTCAGTGAGATAATCAATCTCTTGTGACTGACAGAATGAGAATGCAGAAGGTCACCTTGTGAATCTACAGGCAGTGCCCTCATGGGCTGAGGAGGATCATCTTGAATCTCTAGGCAGAACTGGCCTGCCCTCAGTGGCTGCTGTATATGGACTTGAGGAGAGAATTCTCTGATCTGCAAGATCGCCTTGGAGAAGTCAGAGTACAGGGCATTGGCGCGGCGGTGATGGCGGCAAATCTTGATATGTCTCCACATACGAACTCCTTTCACTTGATCCAGTGCTCGTACTTTCGTTAGTTCTGGTCCGCTTTCAATACATGTGAACTCCTTAAATGCAGGCCTTTTTTTTCTTAATTTTCTGAAGTCTTAATTTTTACAATATACAAGTTGTACCACCAGATTCAGATCAGCCTTAAGATTAGCAGTGTTTAGGGAGAACGCAGCCAGTCCATTCTTGTTTGTGGTTCGATTCAACAGCAGTTTGTTGGGCCAGTTGCTCCCCTCCAAGATATATACAGCTATGTCTGTAAAGGACACCATTGCAGATTGACACCATTACATCTGTGAGAGAAAGTCCAAATAAACAGTAAAGAATATCAACTTTGTGGCTTAAAGTGCATGTCTTGTAAAGATGATCGAGTATATGGTTCAGATCAGCCAATAGCTCACCTGTTCCCTCCTCAGTAACATTTCACATTTACAAGAAATGTGTCTTGCATTTGGTCTTCAAATTTGGTGTTGAAAAACACTGACGTATGAACAGTAAGAGAGGCACAGCCCATGGCATTCATCTGGTAGGAGAACAAAGACACAAGTCAAGCACAGGCAAAAGGATAAAAAAATAAAAAAAAGAACGGACCTACGACAAGACCAGAAAAATAAATCATCACTCACTTGGCACAAGACTCAACTGTCAGTCCCATAACTGCAACGCTGTAGGTCTGCAGTGCGTTTACGGTCACGTCAAACTTGGGCAAAACTAAACCAGAAACAAAGCGCTTTAGATTAAGGCCTCAGATCTGTCATTGAACTTCCCTTACACAACTTACCGTATGTTTTCCACCTCAAAAACTTGGGAGTGTTGGGACTCTTCACTCCATGTCTACTCCATTCTGCGGCGCCTAGGTCTTTGTGTCTGACGGACGGACGCACAGACGGTCGCACGCACGCACGCACGGACGGACAGATGGACGGACGGACGGACGCACAGACGGTCGCACGCACGGACAGATGGACGGACGGACGACTTCCGACCGTCATATTAAAAGACCACATTCAGTAACAAAAGCTAGTATAGACCAATACAACAAGACTACATTTTATCTTTAAGTCATGTACTAATTTCTAGAGCAAGAATCAAACTAACAGACGTACCGACACTGAAGTTGCGATAAAAATTCAGGCCCTTGTACTTCAGACACTGGGGTAAACCGAAGTGGCATTCTAATCAGAAGTGCCACACACACACACTGAAATATTCAAATTAAAAGCCCAAACAAAAAACCTGATTGAGGCACACAGAAATCCTCTCAGCACTCAGACGTCTTCCTGGCTCCATGATCCGGCCGCTCTGATCTACAGCACTGAGGCTACACAGAGATCCTGCTTGAGCAGAAACCATCAGAACGTTTCCCTCCGCAGGAACAGCTGTAGCTGGAGAAAACGGCAGAGACACCTGGAACAAGGACCAACACGCTGTAGGACACACACCAACATTCCCAAATTGAAAAATAGCCACATCATACAGTACCTGGTTCTGGAAACGCATATCGGTGTCAAACGGCACACTAGCAGCAACTACATTCTCACTGGGAGAACGCTGTAGAGCAGAATCTGCACTGCTGAAGCCATATCGACGCTGACAGACAACTGGAACGTTACAGAGCCGCTTATGACAGCATCAACAGCCTTTGCTTTAACCGTCTGAAATCCATGAAGGACGATCACTCCTTTGGATAAGACCTGATGGAAGACATAGGTGTGCAAGTTGCAGAGCAGCGGAACAAACAGACCAGCAAACTTAACTACAAAACTAATGTCCACTCACCATATAGATTATGTCAGCGCTGTAGCTACCAGCCTCTCCAACAATATGAATACTCCATGGTCACTGGAAATGAAGCACCACATTTGAGCGGCTGATTGAGCTTCACTATAGTCAGTTCACTAAACGATGGCTTGTCGGGAGAAACAGGTAGGAGAAGCTGAACAAACCTTGTATCTGTAGTGAAGTATGGCGATTTATAACCATAAAAAAAGCTGTGGATTAGCTGTCACCTAGGGAAGATCAAACTTAATCAGTATCATGCTAGAGAAAGTCTTAATTTTTACAAAATACAAGTCGTACCACCAGATTCAGATCAGCCTTAAGATTAGCAGTGTTTAGGGAGAACGCAGCCTGTCCATTCTTGTTTGTGGTTCGATTCAACAGCAGTTTGTTGGGCCAGTTGCTCCCTCCAAGAGATATACAGCTTTGTTTGTAAAGGACACCATTGCAGATTGACACCATTACATCTGCGAGAGAAAGTCCAAAAAAACAGTGAAAAATATCAACTTTGTGGCTTAAAGTGGATGTCTTGTCAAATTATGAAGCAGACTGTATGGAAATGGATCACAGCACACTTCCACTAAGGCTTGACCAGGTACAGGTTGGCCATATGCATATCTGGGAAACATCATAATAAGATAAAGAACTGACCAACCACAAGACAAGAAAATAAAGCATCACTCACTTGGCACAAGACTTAACTTTCAGTCCCATAACTGCAACGCTGTAGGTCTGCTGTGCGTTTACGGTCACGTCAAACTTCGGCAAAACTAAACCAGAAACAAAGCGCTTTAGATTAAGGCCTCAGATCTGTCATTGGACTGCACTCACAACAACTTACCGTATTTTTTCACCTCAAAAACTTGGGAGACTAGTGTTGGGACTCTTCACTCCATGGCTACTCCATTCTGCGACGCCGCGGCCTAGTTGCGGTCACCTAGGTCTTTGTGTCTCACTGCCTCATTGCTTCTCTGACTATGTGGTGTGCTCGACCTCCATCACCTCCAGTAATCCCCTTGGTAATGTTGGGACTCTTCACTCCATGGCTACTCCATTCTGCGACGCCGCCGTGGGATGCAGTCCTGACTGTGGGCTGGGTCTCTGTCGGCTTTTCCCTGCTCAAGGCCACCCCCCTGGCCGTCACCACCACCTGCACCACCCTCTTCCTCCAGCTACGGACGGACGGGCGGCTGGACGGACGGACGGGCGGCTGGACGGACGGGCGGGCGGCTGGCATGGACGGACGGCGCTGGGACGGACGGGCGGGGCGGCGGACGGACGGACGGGCGGCTGGCAGCACGGGCAGGCGGCGGCTGGGACGGGACGGGACGGGCGGCTGGACGGACGGGCGGCTGGACGGACGGGCGAGCTGGGCGGACGGGCAGCTGGCGACGGGCGACGTGGGCCAGCTGGGCGGGCAGGCAGCTGGGCCGACGGAGCGAGCTGCACGGCACGGGGCAGCTTGGGCGGCGGGCGGCTGGGACGGACGCAGCAGCTGGGCGGACGGGCGGCTTGGGACGGACGGGCGGCTTGGACTGACAGAACGACTGAGCTACTTTCGCTCATCACATTAAAAGATCAAAAGTTGATACCACGTCCCTTAGACTAGTTAGGGACATTGAAACTGCAAGCCATTGGATAAAATGTAGTCTTTTGTGTTGTAATTGTCTATACTAGCACCCGCAGGCATTTCGTCCTGGAAGGAATGCGGCTTAGCTGGAGGACATTAAAAAGCCGAAGAGAACCATGCAAAAGGTTGGTGCAAATGGTGGTGACAGCCAGGGGGGCTGGCCTTGAGCAGGGAAGGGCAGACAGAGACCCAGCCCACAGTCAGGACTGCATCCCACGGCGGTGTCGCAGAATGGAATAGCCATGGAGTGAAGAGTCCCAACACTACCAAGGGGATTACTGGAGGTGATGGAGGTGGAGCACACCACGTAGTCAGAGAAGCGATGAGGCAGTGAGACACAAAGACCTAGGCGACCGACGACTAGGCCACAGTGCCGAACCCCCTGAAGTGGAAGCAGCGATCCTGAGGTTAGAGGTTTAGCTGCAGCAACCAAAGATGGAGGTGGAACCTGAGGGAGCTGGTCAAAGGCAAAAGAGGTGGAGAGCCGTAGGGCAGCGAATGGGCCGCAAGTCCTTGGCGAAGAAGATGTAATGTGCAACAGAGGGAGGCCGAATGGCCGATGGTCCACACTGGAGTCAACAGTGGTAAGAGAGCACAGCCATATCGATGCCGTCACTTTGTTTGCAATTGGAGTCTTATCAAAACGAGTCATGGATATCTGTTAGGAATGATCAAGGTTAGGAAAGGGGATAAAAACAAAACACAGGACCATCATCCATTTGATCACTGGATGGCAAACAAACCAAGAGTAGTAATGGTGTTGAAGGGAAGCTTCAATGGTTCACAAAGCTTATTTTTACCATCTATAAAGTTTAGTAAACAACTCTAACATAAAAACAGAATGCTTCTGTTCACTTCAAAGCCTAATGGTACTTACCTGGTTCTTTAAGTCCATCAACAGCAAAGAGAGAAAGGATGAAAATGAGCTTCTTCCAAACACAAATCTCCTCACAGCCATGAGGATAGATCACCCAAGACTAGCCCTTATCAAGCCACTCTTCAGACTCTTATATATCAGGAATGCATTCATATCGTTAATTCAATTAATTAATTAATTAAATTGCCACCACCTGGCAGTAATTAATGTTATCATTTGATTAGGAGTACCAACTGGCATTGATTTGAAACACAACACATTATGGAGGTTAGCAGACGAATTTTCTAGTTGCCATCAACACTATAGAATTTTAAAAATATAGCCTATACTAGTCTATATATTGAAGATATTACTGAACATTTATTTAACCATAGCAAAAGTAAGTTTCTTGTGTTAATTTTAAACAAGTCTGATATTATTTTATCTTATATCTGTTAATTAACAGTTGAGATAGTTCTTGAATGCTGGTGTGACAGCAGAAGACAGACTAGCGGGGTTTAAATCCTAGAGAACTTTGTCCCAGTTGTGCAGGCGGGGCATGTTGTCACACTGCGTTGCAATGAGCAAATGATTAGAATTATTGCTTTTCTACTCTATACTTGTATGAACTCTATTGAGAAACCATGAGAAAAAATGAGAAATCAAATGAGAACCATGAGAAATCCACATTTTCTCAGGGGATGCCCCCGAACCCCCTGACTAACTCACCTTTGCATGTGTGTGACTGTGTGGTAATGTGGGCTGGTGTGGTTATAGTGCCAGGGATGTTTTTTCTTAACCAGTGTGCCCCTGCATAGGCCTGCAATATACATTATTCTCTGTATTGAATCATGTTATCTTATTACCCACCCCAGCACCTGATGTTTTCGGGTTCAGCCCCTGATGTTTTTAAAACCTAGAAACGCCCCTGGTCTGAAGGATGAGCAGTTCAAATTCAGTTTATTATTTATAGTACATTCAATTCTGAAACAGTCAACCAAGCTTGTAAAACAAAGTGAAAATTTGAGCAAATTAAAAGCAATCCTACACAGTTGTTCTTTGACCCTTTTAAAAGGGGTTGGGTTCATTTTATACAGCATCAGCTGAGCCCTCTCAAACCCCCCTCCCACTGGTCAAATGGGAGTGGCCTAACACGTCACCACAATATGGCCTCTTCCATTCACCTCCTATTAGGGGGGACAAAATGACTTCTCAGGTCATGCATTAATATGAAGTATGTGAATATTTTGAGTGCATGTGATATTTAGTTCTTCAAAAAAAGGTCTAAAAAAAGCAATCACCTAATATCACCTTGCTCTGTAGAACATCTAAAATGCCATGAACCTTTTAAAATGGAATTAATCTCTCATTGAGGCTGTTATTATATATTCAGTACTGATGAAAGGTGAACAATATGTGTTGTCACATTTCAACCAGCTAATATTTCAACATACTGCTACAACCAGAAACAGAACTGATATGCAAATTGAATCCATGAGTGTAGCCATCATTTCACTCAAGGAAATAGTCCCTGATCACACCAAAGAATGAGAATTTCCTCATAGCTGTCTTCAGTCCCTGAATGCAATGTGACGTTTTTACCACTATGATGTAAATCATACAGGGTAGAAATGCCTGATTTTAGCCTATCGCCTACAAGGATGGAGGAAGATGAAAGGGACTAGAATGAAATCAAGCCCTAGCCAAAATGCTAAGAGCGCTAAGGGTCAGCGTTGATATATTTTCTGAGCGATAGGTATCAGCTCCTCTCAGCTCACACTGATCAGGTCTTAAAGTGAAAATAAATTAACAAGCATTCACGCTATAGTATAAGTCAGAGCATAGTTATATAGTCTCAGTGTGAGTAAAAGGTGCTGGCACATGGAATGGCAACACTTGGAGTGTGAGATTTTTTTTTTGTTAAATAAGAGGTAAATAGGGCCATGAGGTGCATGAGGGAGATACGGTGGCATTGTGTTTGTAATGTGCAGTGGTTGGGTTGGGCTGGGCAAGTGAAGTGGATCAGAAACGAATGAAGGTGGCATCGATCTGCCTGACATTGGGAAGCGCCAACATGATCTTGCGTCTGTATTGAGGGTCCTTCTGCAGAGGGTTTCTCTCCAGATAGACAGTCTCTAGACCTTTGGCGTTCTTGAGTTCGTCCAAGTCTCCCCAGTTATCTATCTGGTTGTCATTCATCTGTATAAGAGGATTAAGGAAACAAATTTGAAAGCTTCAAGTGTGTTAAAGGGATACTCATTTTTGGAACCTCAATTTTACCACTCCCTCAGAGTTAAACAGTCGAGTTTTACTGTTCTAATCCATTCAGCTGATTTTTTTTATATTTAGAAGAATCTGGTATTTTTATATTTAGAAGAATCTTTTATATTTCTGGTCTCACTGACTTCCATAAAATATTTTTTTCCTACTATGGAAGTCAATGAGACCAGAAACTGGTTACTGATATTCTTCTAAATATCAGAAAATCATCTGAATGGATTAGAAAATGGTAAAACTCAACTGTTTAACTCTGAGGGAGTGGTAAAATAAGCCTATTTCCAAAAAAGTGGAGTATCCCTTTAAAGGTCCCGTATTATGCCCCTTTTCACAAGACGTAAAATAAGTCTCTGATGTCCCCAGAATGTGTATGTGAAGTTTCAGCTTAAAATACCCAACAGATAATTTTTTACAGCATGTTTAAAATGTCATTTTTTGGGCTCAGAAAAATGCCCTGTTTTAGTGTGTGCCCTTTAAATGCAAATAAGCTGCTGCTGCCGGCACAGGGGGCGAAGCTTCAAGTAGTCTCTCAGGACAATTTCATCTCACGGAATGATGATAATATCAGAAACTCTCAGTAACGGTGTTCATTTCGTGTCGGACAATGTCTACAGAGTCAAAGTGCTGTATAAAGATAAAACAGGTATAGTTTAGTAGTTTAATTATGGTTATTATAACGTATTTGTCATCTACTTGTATGTATCCATTATTTTTTAATAGCCTACAAGTCTGCTGATTCGGACCAGGTCCGAATGATGATCAAACATTTACTGATTTAATAAAGTTTATTGTACATCACACAAAAGATGAAGCGTCAGTTTTACTTTAGAAAATCACCGTAAGAGCTGAGTAAATAAGAAGTGTGCAAGCTGAGGGAGTCATACTGTCTATGGGAGCATTCCTGTGGGCGTACGTTAGTCAAAAAACTGTTCTACTGACGTCATTAAAGAAGGAAGTAGAGGGAAAACAGGCTTGGCAAATATCTTGCTTGGCATTGAACTTTGAGCTTTATAATTTTACAGATATTATTTATGCTCTAACAACAACTTTACACACTAACTAAAGTTTGAAACATGGGATCACTGAAGAGAGGGACCTTTAAGGATTTATAACTTTTTAGAGGAAGAAAAAGAAATATTAGCATAATGGCAATGTTTTTGTTTTGTAGTATTAGACTTAAACTAATAGAACTGAAATGATAATTGTTACAAATGATAATAGCGATGTAAATTGAAGTACACGTTTTACATACGCTACTGTTCAAAAAGTTTACAGATCGGTTTTTGAAAGGCTCTAATGCTCACCAAAGCAGAAAATAAATGATCAAAAATACACCAAAAACAGTGATAACTCCTGCTGTGACGAAATAAAAAACTGAATTTTTTAGCATCATCACTCTAGTTTTCAGTGTCAAACGATCCTTCAGAAATCATTCTAATATTCAAGTTTGCTGCCCAAGAAATCATTTATTATTATCAATGTTGAAAGTATTCTTTAGTATTACTTGAGTATTTTTGTAAAAAAAACACAAACTTTTGGCAACACTTTAGTTTAGGGTTTAATTCTTATTATTAACTAGTTTCTTTCTTATTAGCATGCATATTACTAGGATATTGGCTTTTTATTGGCTGTTTATTGTTTATTTGGTGTTTATTGTATATTGGCTGTTTATTGTATATTGGCTGTTTAGTTTAGGGTTCAATTCTTACTATTAACTAGTTTCTTTCTTATTAGCATGCATATTACTAGGATAATGGCTGTTTATTTGCTGTTTATTGGCTGTTTATTGGATATTGGCTGTTTAGTTTAGGGTTCAATTCTTACTATTAACTAGTTTCTTTCTTATTAGCATGCATATTACTAGGATAATGGCTGTTTATCAGTATTACTTATAAAGCACATATTGATGCCTTACTATTAAAAACAGTAATTAGGAATATATTGAGATAAAAGCTGTAGTTAGTTAATAGTGAGAATTGGACCCTAACCTAAAGTGTGACCTGACTTTTTTTCAGGCAACTTTGATAAATAGAAAGCTCATAAGAACAGCATCTATTTAAAAAAAAATGATTGTTAATTTTTTTTATTACAAATGTCTTTACTTTCACTATTTAATGCATCCTTGTAAACTATCAAAAAGTAAAAGTATTGATTTCCTTTCAAATAAATCTTACTAACCTTAAACATTTGAAAAGTAGTGTATTCTGTCATTTACATATAAGATGTACAAAAATGAAACCGGTTTCTTCTTACCCAAAATTCTTTTAAATCAGTCAGATGGCTGATATTTTCAATCTTTTTTATCCTGTTTGCAGCGATGTCCAAAGTTGTTAGCTTTTTCTAAAAAATAAAGAAAGAGAGGAAGATGAAAGCTCTGTATATTCTGGGACGGATAAAAATAAAACCACTGCTAAATGAGATGACGGATCAGAACACAAAGAAAAGCCCAGTGGAGTAAAGGTGCAGTGGAGAGGCACAGATCAAAATCGCTGGAAAAATAGGGACATTAAACATTAAGCAAACTATTTGATACTTGACAGCTTCTTATGATGACTCCTTTATTTGCTACAGAAGTTTGTAAAGTTGCAAATATTTCATGCAAGTTATTATTTCAGAGTATGTTATGGATAAATGTTGAATTGAGAGGAAAAAGTACTGCATCCATGAACAACCATGGTAGATCTTACATTGTTCTCCAGGCCCTCCATGACTTCAATGCCATTATGACTCAAGTAAAGCTCTCGCAGGTTCACAAGATTCTGGAGTCCCTCCAACTTCGTGATGCGATTACTCTGTTAGGCAGGAACAGATGTTATAACACCAACAGAGAAGGTAAATATGGCTAAAAAAGCACTTTCTAATCGCTAACACACCTGGATACTGAGGACCGTCAGATTGTGCAATCCATCAAGGTTCTGTAGTTGAGTGATTTTAATTCGTGCCGAGGAACAAACTCTCCAAAGAACTAAGAGAATCCAGATTCTCAATAACCTACAATGAACATACAAGTATTTACATGCACTAAATTCGAGCTTGAAAACACATTCACAATATGAATAGAGAAATGATAAGTAAGTAAAAGAGAATATATATATATGTATATATATATATATATATAGCATAACCGATTTGGTCTTGGATGTCTCACCCGGATGCGGTTAGAGCCCAGCTCAAGCATCTGGAGGCTCGTCAGTTGATCGAGGTTGGAAATGTTTGTAATCTTATTATGAAGCAAGAAGAGTTTCTTGACTTTTGTGAGACAATCCAATCCCTCAATCTTCCTCAAAATGTTGAACGATACATCTAGCTGCCTGTAAATCATGATCACAAATTAGAAAACTGCATGCAGCAACTCATTTAAAAGCTTATAATTTGTTCTTTCTTAATTCTTCAAATGCAAGCGATAAAAGTTTTTAAAGCTCTTAAAAATGTACGTAAAAACGTAAAATGTTGATTTCTTACGATAAAAAAAAAAAAAAAAAGAAATTCTCCTCTGGTGCTCTGTATGATATTTTCCGGTTTTATGTTTTTTTTTCCCCTGAATGTCAGTTGCACCACATGATTTTGATTTGGTTGATAACATTTTAAAAATATTAATAATCAGGTTTGATTATTGTTAAAATCCCATGTTAATAGAATATGCCAAACTACTGAAGGTTATTTTTTCAAGATTTTGATTACCTTAAATATTTTATTTGTTTTTTATTTATCTGTATCCTCCAAAATAATAATAATAATAATAGTATTATTATATTAATATATTATTATTGTTTTTTTTACATTTATCTATATCCCCAAAAAATAGGAACAGGAAGGAATTTGAATACAGTCATTAAAAACACTCATCATAAAAGAGCATGTTGAAAATTCAGCTTTGACATCACATGAATAAATTGCATTTCAATAGAAAATGGTTATTTTAACTAGGAACTTGAGGTAAAAACTGTAGTGTACACACAAACATTCAAAAGTTTTGGGTTGGTTGTCTCTTCTGCTCAACAATTATTTATTTGATACAAAAATATAGTAAAAACAGTCATTTGTGAAATATTCTTACAATTTAAAATAACCATTTTCTATAGAAATGCAATTTATTCATGTGATGTCAAAGCTGAATTTCAGCATTATTACTCCAGTCTTCAATGTCATATGACCCTTTAGAAATCATTCTAATATGCTGATTTCCTGCTCAAGAAACATTTTCAGGATTCTTTGATGAATAGAAAGTTTAAAACCAGCATTTTTGGGGGAATATAGGTTTATGTAACATTATGAATGTCTCCACTGTCAATTGTATTCAATTGAATGCATCCTTCAGAATAAAAGTATTAATTAGATAAAAAAAAATACTAAACTATAAAGTCAAATAACTACTACTGATTTTTGAAACAGTGTTTAAATAAAATGTTGTATGTACTTGGAAAAAATACCATCTGACTTACTCAAGCTCTGTTCAGGGCCTGAAGATTCTCTAGTTTACGGATCTGGTTGTCATAAAGATCAAGTTCCTTTAATGAGACAAGGCTGTCCAAGTTCTCAATCCGTTTGATGAGGTTTTGTCTGAGAGAAATTGTCTGATGGTGGAAACAAAGAAATGTGTAATAATTAGGCAAAATTCCATAACTGTCCATTAATCTTAATCTAGCAACTAATTCTACAACATCAATAATCCAAAGAAACAACATTTAATACTCTCACCTTTGCCTTCTGGAGAACCTCCAGACCCTCAATCTTCCCAATGCGACAGTGGACCAGATCCACATCCTAAATAAATAAAAGGCAATGAATGTGTGTCTCTCTCTAAAAAAAGATTGGTGTAAAAAAAGAGACTCTCGGTCACCTCTTCATCTGGGTCTAAGGTTATGGTGTCCATGTCAACGGGTGACTCCTCAGGTACTAAAAGTGGAAGTGAGAGATGGTAAGGAAACAGATTTGGGGAATAAAGAATGTTTTTAATGGTTTCCCTTAAACTTCTTATAAAACCAAGCTGGGTCTCACTCACCAGTGGAAGGGGCTTGCAGAGAGTCGACCTCTCCATTGAGACTCTTCCTCTTGGTCTCATCATCACCAGATTCCTCAGACTCACCCCTCCTGTCAACTTTAAAATCACTGGTTATAATATTTTAAATGGTTTTAGGGCACACCCACAGTACCAACCTGCTTACAAAATACCACTGCTGTTATCTGGGTCAAAAATGATTGATGGCCCTTTCTAATACGAAATAACTATTTCAAAGCCTCCATCTAGTAAATGAGCCCATCCCACACACACACACACACACACACCCTCATCCCACAGCAGCAGCATTCTAGCAAACTGTGCTGATCCAGCAGCTCGATTTGTGACGTCTGATAGTTCACAATCATGTTCTTCCACACTTTATCCATCCGAACAGGTGAGACTTTACAGGTAATGCGAGCTGGTGGGCTACATTAGCTAACCAGTAAGATACTGGCATTGACGCCCTGTTCACAACTATACAAACAGCCAAAAGAGGTCTGTACTAAATAATGGCTTTCAAAACACACTGAAAAGAAATCTCAAGAAACGAAGCAGCTTTTATCGCCATTTCATGCGTGTAGACTACAAGAGTAATGCTATCTTTAGTAACGGCTGTATCATGATAAACGTAAACAATCACACATTGCAGTTGGAATGAATGGAAAGAGCTAAGATAAAATAAAAACTTCAACGCGTGTACAAAAGCTTAGTGAAAAAATAATAATCGCTGATTTATGAAATGCTCTTTGGAAAATAAATCATTAAAAAATAGACAAGTCCGCTCACCTTCCATCTCTTGAGGCTCTCCGACAGATAAAGTCGCCATTTTTGCTCTAGACCCGCCCACTTCACTAGATGATTGACACATAGATCGACCAATAGTAAACACGGAGTCCGTTTCCTACGCCCATGGCTCTGCCTACGCCCGTAGACTATAAATAATTATGATTATATAATAAATAAAATGCACGACAAAAACCAAACGCAGATAATGTTCTTGAGATTATAATTTATTTTTAGGATTATTTCGTGCTCATAACAACTTCTGTTCAAAGATTTATTTACATAACTGTTGTAGGGGGGCCTTATTCAGTTTCGCCTTTATTATTGTGCGATTTGCTGTGTTTATTACATTGATGCTTCAGCAAACTATTTTCATCAAAAGACCAACAATTTTAGCCCCATACATTATATAATTCCTATCATGTCTTTAGTTGGTTAGCATTTTAGTAATTAAAAAGGTCACATTTTAAAATAAATGAAATAGATTGATAACCTGGGATTTATTTGCATGACAATGCACACAATTTGACATTACAATGGCACATTGAACATTAATTAAAACAAACAATTTCACATAATGACATGAAACATGGCACAATGTTAAGAGTTCTTTGACAGTCTATTAAAAAAATACTTTCCTTTACAGCAAATATGTCTATTCTTTCTTTTAAACCCTGTTAACATCCTATGATATTACAGTTTCACAGTCACTTATTACAGTTGAATGCATTATATCATTAGCCACTGTAAGAAAGTAAATATGGTAACAGGTTTTCCATGTTTGCAGCATTGTCTTAATATTAAGAGGCACATTTAATGTTTATACATAACATCAAAATTATATGTGCAATCAGTAAAAATAACTAATCAACTGAAAATTACAATATTTGTAATTATCATACACTGCTGAATAATGGATAAACAGTATATAAACTCAGTGTATTATTAAAGGTGAGAAGAGCAGTAAGTTTCACTTACTCGCATCCCATTTATGTAAACAACATGAATTAGATATTACTATAGAGTCCTCTCAGAGTGAGATGTCATCATTTAAGAAACAAAAAACCGGGTTTACAACTGAGGATCTCTCATACAAAAGCCCATCATTAAGGCACACAGTGAGTTAAATTAATTTGTTCATATTTATTTAACAGTAGTTTGATAAAGGCAATTATTGATTTTCAGTGCCTAATGGCCAAAGTATTGATTGGCAAAATCATAATGTAACATCTATCTTAATCTAAAGAAGGAATTGTCCTGCAGCCTCATAATAATACTACTGGATTCACAACTGAGTGACGTGGATTTGCACAAACAAGTTGTAAATCTGTAAACCCCTCGTGATTAGGCAACTGTACTCATAAACCATTGAACTTGCAAGTTTCTAGATTGGAATCATACTGTTCAAGTGTTTTCTCAGTGCAGAGAGAAACGCCCCACCGCTGTTTACAGAATAAACCTGTGGTAAATCAGGGCTGGTTGTACCAGTGCATGGACCGCTGAAGAGCCCTCTCCCAGCTCTGCAGGACATCTCTGTATTGGTCTCCATTGTCCCCTTCTGCTTTACTCTTTCGAGGTAGGAAATGTCGGTCAGTGGTCAAAAGCTTCTTCAGCTCCCCTTCGGTTCTTCCAGTATCCTAAAGGAGGATTCAGAATAAAACGGGCAGTTTAACTCTGTAAAGACTGGTATATGAAACAATAGTCAGTTTTTATTCAAATGTAACAGTTTATTGAACTGTTTTGAGTATCATGTTTACAATACACATTTATGGCTCATATAGTATTATATAAGAGGAATGGAAAGGAACCAATCCGGTAACACTTTACAAGAAGGGGGTGTGCATAAGACTAACATGACAGCTTGACCTTCATAATCCTGACATGACACATATTATGAATGTGAAAGAAGTTATATGCATGTGTCATTCGCTCAATTATGACATTTTTAAATGCAAATATGACATTGTTTGAGATGTCTTTGTTATGACACTCTTGACATAAACCAATAACTCGTCAGTGTCTTCGTCATGACAACTTGACATTACTTAAGACAACATAAACATGACATAGCAGATTAATCATCAAACTTAAGAAACCACCTAGCTTTATTGGTTAACATTACATTAAACTGTCAGGTGGTTGGTTTTGACATTGGCTGTCATGAAGCCATTATAACTTTTTAATGACAAATTCAATTAGTTTCAATGTAGTTGGTCACAAAAAATATACATGATGACACAGTTAAAATGGCCTCATGACAGCCAATGTCAAAGCCAAACCACATGACAGTTTAACTTTAATGTCAAGTTGTCATGACAAAAGACACTGACAGGTTATGATGTTATGGTTTATGTCAAGATGCTCATAACAAAGACATCTCGAAACAATGTCATATTTGCATTCAAAATGTCATTATTGAGCGAGACACTTAATGACAGTTGTCATAAACATACATAAACCCTATTTCATAGCTTTAGGCTTTTAGATAATATTTAAAGCTACACTGTGTAACTCTTTTAGTTTATTCTTAGCTAAAAACTTAGTTCTTTCAAAAATATATGTGCTCATTAATGTATATTTTACTTCGTTCAAGTAATAAAGTATTCTTGTGAGTGTATAATATGCCATTGAAAATACATACGGGTAAGGGGTTCTAATGTCGGTCGCAATGTTACCCCTCCATCTTGAAAGTACATTAGCCAAAGAGGGACATACCCGTTAATTCAAGCTTCGCCTTTCATGTTTTACGTTTGAGTTAACACTCATGGACGACGGTCGAACTGGAAGCCAAGTTAATCTTGGACTACATTGGCCACCGCAGGAGTTAAAACGAAATCGGAATTAAGAGGAACAGAAACTAATATTCACTGGATGGTCATATACCTTTTCACCACTAGGTGGGGGTAAAGATCACACAGTGTAGCTTTAAATGCTAAAGTTTTATGAGCAAAGCTTATCACACATTAAAATGACTTGTTACTTGCTAAAAAAGTATGAATAATCAATCAGATGTCAGACGACAGGTAGACAGTGTTTTCAGCAAATATTTGATCATGTTGAATTATTTAGAGGCCTTTGAAATGTGCATATCATATAGATGCAGAAGGCTTTATAGGGCATCATAGTAGGCTTTATAATGTGTTTTTCCTTACCTGTTCCTAGTCCCGCAACAAAAGCGGCTCCAAGGCAAGACATCTCAAAGTGACTTGGACGTGCTATCTTACGCCCCAATAGATCAGCGGTCAACTGCATGATGAAATCATTTGTGCATACACCTCCATCTGCCCTATAAATGTGCAGAAAGTACATGCAA
The DNA here is from genome assembly GCA_030378365.1 of Hybognathus amarus. Classification (NCBI taxonomy): domain Eukaryota; kingdom Metazoa; phylum Chordata; class Actinopteri; order Cypriniformes; family Leuciscidae; genus Hybognathus; species Hybognathus amarus. The sequence goes on from JAQIUQ010001545.1 coordinate 347,615, forward strand.
GTTCAGACAGGTAGGACGATCAGGCTATGCTACAAAACAGAAACTGGGCTGAAACCCTCACCTGATTTTAGTGATGGGAATACGTGTTTCCCTAAGCATGACATCAGAAGAGCTGCTTGTTCCTGAAAATCAGAATAAGACTGGCTGTTATTTGCCAGTATGTACACAAGGGTGTTATAATTTATTTGAAATTCAAATGTTTAAATGTATGCAAACATACATCTTAAAGATAGAATTTGCGCCACACAAATTTGTAAGGTTTTCTAATGATATGGAATTGGATCAGTCAGTTATGTGATGGGCAAAGACACCAGCTGAGGAGTAAAGTAGGAACATTGGGTATTCCAGAAAGCAGGTTATGCAACTTACCAGGGTAAGTTTACACAACTTGTAACCTCAACTTTCAGTTTTAAAACCCGGAGTTAAATTTCTGATTATGCAAGTTGCTATAGAAGCTTATTCTCTGAACATAACCTGCTCCAGAGCAGGTTTTGGAACCTGCATACCACGAGTAAACAAAGTTTGGGTTAATCAACTGAGAGTTCAGGGTATATGTGACAGGAAGTTAACCTGAGCTTTTGAGTAAAGTTCAGCCTTCATTTATCTGGAGGATAAAACTTTTCTTAAAGGTAAAAAAAAGGGAAGCAAGAAGGAATGGGGCCCTATTAATATAGTGCTGATTACCTACTTCAGATTGGTAGAGAATGCCAAGGGATAGTGGTTTGCATCCAATCACCTTCTCATTTCTTTTTGTCTGATTGTGCAGTGGAAGAACATAATTACTGATTGTGAGAATCTGATGTGTGAATGAAAGCATCATCAGGGGTCCCAACAGGCCAATATGCTTTCTTTACAACTCAAGTGCCATTTTCATCCCTGCAGTATCATTCTCTTCTCTGATTACATTTACTGACATGAGGGCGGGACAACCTGTCACTCGCATGACATCACAGCTACAGAAAACCACAATCTTCCAGTCAATTCTAGATGGACAAAATCAAGCCCCACTCTACATTTTTTCAAAAAGCCATTTGACTCGGAATATGTCACAATAGAAGAATAAAAAAGACTAATACAACTTCTGTTTAAATGCCGACTTCAATGAATCAGTGGGAAACAGTGTTAAATGCCAAGCTAAATTCTTACGAAAAGGATTGGACATGCTTTAAAATACATAAAGTTGAGGATAAAGTCTATTTACACTGTCCTGCAGTGACCTCAAATATTGTCCTGCCAGTGAACTGGAATATTTGAGTTAGTTAATCATCTAAGTAGGCCAAGTTGTGTTTTATCAGAACAGGAAAAATAACAGTGAAGTGCTTGAAGTGCTGAAACCCTATTGTAATTGTTAAGGAATTTTATTATTAGGGGTTCAAGCATATAGTGCTGAAACCCTTTTTCATCAAAATGAACAAATATTTTTCCGAGTCAATTCATTCATTTCGTGTCAAAGAATGAACTCAAAAATCACGTACATCACAGAACAGAGCAAGGCGATCATTTGAGCTTATAAAACTTAAACTTTGTTATTTATTTTTTAAGTGAGTGATCGTTTCGCTTGATAAGACCCTTATTCATCGTCTGGAATCGTTTAAAGCCCTTTGAACAGTTTGCAGTTTGCACTGAAACGGTCTTCTGGACCTTGAACCGTTTGGTTCCCATTGAAGTGCATCATAATGGGGAAATATCCTGGAATGTTTATCAAAAACCTTAATTTCTTTTCAAGAAAGAAAGAAATGGACATCTTGGATGACATGGGGTGAGTAAATTATCAGCAAAAGTTTTTTTTAAAGTGAACTACTCCTACAACTTTTGTTTTTATTAAGGAGCGATATTTTCCCATATTTCCACAAAGCCATGGTTAATTTCTGACCTTGACAAGATCAATCCCTTCAGCCTTTTTATAACTTGATAACAGATTTCTTTGATTCATGAGAGATGTTTTGATGATACAGTCAGATCTTGCAAGCAGCTTTGCTCGGCTCACCTGAACGCTATGGAATCCAGAATGGCTTCGGACCAGGTGTCTCTTGGTTGTGGAAGGTTTTAAGCCCATGAAAGAGGCACAAGCTTTAGGATCATTCAAAGGGGTCTGTGAAACATAAACATACATAATCATAATCTTTCCAGATAATCTTGAATCTCTTGCATAAGTGAATCATCACCCAGTTCATTCAGACAGTGCAACAGATTGATGGATCTCTAATCAAATGACATGACACCATTTTAAGAATCTGCTGTATTACAAATAATAACAAATCCATGAGGTGAACCATGAGTTAAAAACACAAAGACATAAATAAGTGTATGAGGCAAATATCACAGATGCACTTAAACACACTTGTAAGCCACTGAAAGAAGGCACAGAATATACGCCATCTGAGTCTTCCACACTACTGGCAATGGCTTCTGTCTCCTTCACATCAGAAAAGAGTTCTGTAAGACAGGCACCAAAGAAATTACACTACAATAATAGAATTGCAACAAGTTCTAGCTAAAGTTAAATCAATTCTTATAAGGGATTTGAGTGTGCATCTACAATCTTCAATGGTTATTTTTGTATTTATGTAGTGAAAAATGCATATATTGAAGTTAACGGATATGTGTGGGCTTGTTACTTTGCAAGTAAATGCACATTGGTCATCTCCTCACCTAGGTCATGTGCCCATTTAAGTCGCAGCACCCGTTCCAGCGGCATTACCTTCAGCCAGATACACAACTTCAGCACCGATCTTCCAGCCCACCAGCGGATAAAGGCCTATTCAGAAAACACATGATGCAGACCACATGAAAAGAGAGAGGGATCAACAAATGTACACATTAGTGTCTCAATTCTAACTATCACACTGATTCATCATGAGTCACATCATGCCCAAACCTGGTGTTTCCAGTAATGTGCACTGCAGAACAGAAGTTTGGGGTTGGTTTGTTTTCCTTGTTTTTGTAAGAAGGGCTGAAAGAATGCTTACTAAGGCTTTATTTATTTTTTTTTTTATAAAAAGCTGTCAAAGCTGAATTTTCAGCATCATTACTCCAGTCTTCAGTAGCCTGGTTTCCATTACAGATTTGCTCAAAACTTCAAAATGTTGAGTAAAATCTATTGTTTCCATTAACTGATGGCATGCGATTAAAATGTAATTTTATTTCTCGTGAAAAGTCATTACAAAAATCATGGCAACAAATGCTAGTATATTTATGTATCCCTGCCAGTGCACTAGTCATTATTTTTAATCGAAGGAGACGTAGGTGTGTTATCCAAGACATTAATGGCAAGAAAAGCACCTTATACTTGGAGCGGCACATATGTGGCTTCTCCCTCGTATCTGCTTCAAATGTGTTCGATAATTTGTGGCAACTTTGTTGTTTAGAATCCAGTATTCCCATAATTCTTTTGTCTTTTATGAGTTTAATAAAGAACTCGGTCTCATCTTCTGTCCAAACATACCCGCACCTCCTTTAAAGAATGATTCCATCGCCAGTTTTACAAAATATTCCTTTTTCAAATTGGCTGCAAACCACCTCATGCGAGCGTAAAAGCTTTTTTGCGATACATGGGAGTTTTTGCAAAATTGTACGGCTTGCCATTGGTGTATTTTCAATTCAAACAATTATAATTCAATTGTATTCAATTATCATTTCCATTCAATTATATGATTATTATTTCAATTCAATTATAATGCAAACACAGCTTGTGTCACATTATCCTTCAAAAATTATTTTCATGTGCTGATTTGCAGGGTCAAGAAACATTTCTTATGCATCAATGTTGAAAACAGTTGCTGCTTAATATTTTGTGAAAAAACATGATCCTTTTTTCAGGATTCTTTGATTAATAGAAAGTTCAATGATTAGCTTCATCTAGTTATGATTAATTTGCATGCTTGCTGAATAAAATACTCAGTGTGTTACTGGTTTCGATTAGTAATAGTTCTAGTCATTTATTACACTGTAAAAAAAATATTTCCAAGATTTGTTGTCACAACATTTTTTCTTTTGTCAAATCAACTTAAATAATTTATTTAGTTCAGATATCTTATTATTTTGAGTTTCTGATGATTAAATCAATATCCTTCATAGTATTAACTCACTTCCAGTTCAATCAACTTAAAATTAAGGCAACCAGGTTACTTAATTTACAGGTTAAGTTAAACTAACAATATTTTTTTCAAGTGAGTAGTTCTTTTACAGATTGAATATTGTGAGTGTATTAGTCAAGGTAAGATCAGCACAGGAAGGTCATACCGGCTACAGATGTGTGTGGTTTGTTTCCTGTATTGATGTCCATGAAGGTCCCTGTGCCCATAGTAATTTTCACATCTCCAGTGTCAAAACAGCATTGTCCAAACATGGCTGCTTGTTGGTCCGCCATCTGCAACAAGCACATGACAGGTAAGGTTGTGGCACCAAACACAAATCAAGTGCATAAAAAAAATGCAAAGCGGGCACATTTACAGAAATGGTAATTAAAGTGTATTGTCTTTATATATATAAAAAAATGAAGTAATACTGCTAGACATCATTTATACTCACAACAGACATGATTGGGATGGGCACTCCAAATATGGATGGATCGCATGTTCCAAATTTGTGAGCTAAATACAAGAAAAGAGAGCATTAATTATTCCATCAAAAGTGCACTAAAAAGTATTCTGGAAGTATTGGAACAATTGACAGAGCATGAGTACCTTGTGTTCTGCACCCTGGGAAGGATGAGAGAGGTATAGAGAGGAGTGAGCAAATAAATCCACTCCAGCACATCTAAAGATCATACAAACACACACTATGAATAGACAGTATCTATGAACAAGCACCACTTACTGAAACACATTACAAGACATTATGAAAAAAAAACCACACACACGACAAACTTGGGCAGCCCTAAAATGATAATTCACCCAAAAAATGATCAATAAAACATACTGCAGACTACACCCTTTATGCTTAAAACGTTTGATTCACAAACAATCATTTGAATGAAAACCCTTCACAAGAAAAAATGTGATGTGTTTGCAATTTATCAGAGATTTTGTAAAAAAGAAAAACAAGAAACAGGGATTTGTGTTGTAAGGAAAGTCATTTCAAATGTGGAACATTGTTATTTGTGGGATATTTTAGTCATTTGCTATGACAGTGTTATATCGATTTTGTCTGGGTTTAGTAAAGATCAGCTAATTTTCTTCTTCTGTGTTCAATGTAAGATACAGGTAGTTATACAGGTTTGGAATAATGTGAGTAAATGATGTCAAAAATGTCATTTTTGGGTGAACTATACCTTTAACTGTCTATTTGTCTATCTCTCAAGACACGTATGTTTGTACTCAAGTCCACAAACCAAAGGTAATGATCAGATAACAGCAATTACACAAATATAGAAATCGAACAGCTGTAACTGACCTGATAGGAATCAAATATTGCTGTTGCACTGGCATTGGAGTAATCTGTAGCATGAACCAGGCCTGCAAATAAACAATAAAACATAACAGAACTTTAAATGTACTGAGCTGAGCTCTATAATAAGGGATAGTGATGGTGTGAACATAGCCAAAGGAATCCAGCTAGAATTCTATATTATTCAGGTGACTTCTAGTATAGGATCCATCAATGTATGAGTTTTTTTAAAAATAATGAAACATCCACCTTTAGTGAGTTTGTACAGAAGCCAGGTGTCTATGGTCCCAAAGTAACACGAGCCGTCTTCAACTGCCTGCCGCAACTGAGGAGAGAGAAGGATTGGTTAGAAGGACCTGTCCTAGAGAAGACAAATACTGAATACCAAATTTGAACTAATCCTGGTTTACCTGAGGGATATTGTTCAAGGCCCAGACAAGACGCAGTGATACATGATGGGTATTGAAAACAACCAAACTGGCTGCAAGGAACCGCTTCTGTCTGGTGAGATAGTGCAGCATCTTCGTTACCCCATGTACCGCCTGTCATAACACATACATACAAATAAATATGCTGAGAATGTCAGCATAAAATCAAAATCATCATATATCATAATTTTTATGGAAAAATAGCAGTATTTATTAAAAATGATTTATCCGTTCACATAATTTGCCCTCGACTTTAAAGGGGTCCTATTTTGCTTTTACAACTTAATTACTTAGTATAAGTAGGTGAATTGGGACGCAGCCCCAGTTTGCATGTTTCATTGATTTAATCCCTGTCACCTGTTGGCTTGTTAATTACTGTCGTTAGGAGTTAATTTGTTCCAGCTGTGACTAGATTCCCTGATCTGTTCCCTGCATATTTAAGCCTGTTGCTGTGTCCGAAATCTCCACTCAAAGCACTACTCCCTACCTCCTATGTTGGGGGTAGAGAGCAGAGCACTATATAGTGAGCTCACCAGCATAATAGAAACACCACTTTCGTAATTTAAGTGTGTGTACAAATCAGGTAATTTTTACCTTCAATATTATAGTAGGCTAATGAAGCATAGTGGGCTACAACTGACTCCTAGTTTACAGCATTAGTTGAGATTTGTTTTCCTTGAGAAAATTTGCCATGTATTGTTAACCTGGCCCTAGCCAGATGAATTTCGCTCCGCCTAGCTCCACTCATCCATCTGGAACTCGATCCATTGAAATGGCGTTTCAGAAGGCTGGGCCTCATCAAAAATCCTTGCATATGATTGGATAAGCCACTTGTCTGTCATCTTTATCGACGTGCTATTTCAACCACTCACACCGAAGCCAACCCGTGACGCTGATGAGAGCGACTCAGGAAAAAACAAAACAGAAACAGCCGACGAACGACTACAAGCCCTCTTTCAGACGAACAACTTACAGAACTCGGTTTAACATTGTTACAAGTTCAGGTAAGATCATGTCGGATATGCAGTCGGTGCGTCGCTTGATCGGCAGACTCGAAGATGCTCTGGCAATTTTTAGAGGAGGTCAAAAAGCAGAAGAGGAACCGCTTTCTGAACAATCATCAGTCACTTCGTCACTACGTCACATCTATGAAACTCCCACCCTGCGTCCTGATTGGCTAAACCATAAAGTTGGTTGGAGAAATCACTCTCAATGGGAAGAGGTTCCAGATGGATGTGAGTGAAGCTAGGCGGAGCTCAAGCGGAATGACATTCATCTGGCTAGGGCCAGGTTAATGTATTGTACCTGATATCCAAAATAATCAATATTGAATTGAATTGTAAAATTGGTGTCAATACCCTGCCCTAACTTGAACAATGTAAAAACAGTATAATTGTGCTTCAAAAAAAAAAATCCTACATCTTATTCTTGTTTAAAAGCATTTACATAATATATATGAATATATGGAGCGTGAGAAAAAGGTGACCTTGAAATTGTGGCGTTAAAGGTGACGCGAGACGAGAAAAAATTTGAGTGCACCTAACTTTTGTGCTGGTGCACCTATATATAAAAAAAGTTAGGCGCACCAGTGCAACCAAGGCAAAAAGTTAGTCTGGAGCCCTGAGCTCACTATATAGTCCACTATATAGTGAGTAGTGGGAGATTTCGGACACAGCATGTGTCATGAACTGAACTGAGTGTGTCAGATAAGAGACATACAAAATGTGCAGAGCATGTGGGTCCCGAGGACTGGAGTTGAGAACCACTGTTCTAGTTTGTTCTGTACCTGCTTATTTTGGTTTTGAAAAGATTTTAGTTAGTTTGAAAAAGACTGCTGCATTTAGATCTTGCTCTACTTTTTTCTTGTTAAAGAAGCCATTTCACTTGTATAAGCGTCACAATAGGGAAGAATAGATGATGATCACAACAGCCATATCATGCTGACTTTAAATATTTTAAATATTAAAGCAGCATAACAGGAGTTTGGACAAGAAAAAAACCCTTAAAGGAACTTAACCAGTAAAACAGAATACCAGCCCCAACTTCCAGCTTGACCTCTGCCCTCTATGATAAGATAATGAAAACATTTTCCAGTGTTGAAACAAGAAGAACAAGTTTTATCTGCAAATACAAATATGTGGTCACTGATGCTTCGAAGAAGCTGCAATAACATGGGTCACAATTTTCAAACTGACAAGATTTGTTTCTGCAATGATGGGACAAAAAACTATCAATGTGAATGATGCAAACCATAGGAGCATTAAAGGAGAACTCCGGCGCAAAATAAACCTTTGGTCTAATTACACATCGGTACCTGGTCGACCTTCTCTCTGAGATTTGTTTTCATGATAATCGAATGTAAAGAGTTTTATCTATAAAAACTATTTAGCATATACATTAGTATATGGGGGCATATAATAAGTAAAAAGAAATCGCTAGTTTATACCACTAACAAGGGTCAAAATAGCCCCACACTAACACAGTAACATAATGAGTGTCCATACATGCAAAACGAAGCACTGAGAACTTTGTAAGAGTACTAGACCATTTAATAAGAAGATATTTGATAAAGACAGTGCACTAGGGACCCTCATTATGTTACTGTGTTAGTGTGGGGCTATTTTGAGCCTTGTTAGTGGTATAAACTAGCTATTTATTTTTACTTATTACATGCCCCCATATACTAGCGTATATGCTAAACAGTTTTTAGAGATAAAACTCTTTACATTCGATTATCATGAAAACAAATCTCAGAGAACGTCGACTAGGTACCAATGTTTTATTAGACCAAAGGTTCATTTTGCGCCGAAGTTCTCCTTTAACTGACCAAACCGGGTCATGAAATTCAAACCAGTTATTAAGAAGGGTATTCTGCCGACTCAAACATGAGCACTTTTAGCATGTGTCAGAAAAGATACTCACAGGCCACATGTTCACCGTCAGCACGGTACACAAAAATATCAGCAATCCGTCTTCGAGAAGTCATAGAGGTTCTCATTTCACTGCTGTATTGCTTATTTAGCTTACAGGACTTGGAATGAAATACTCATTCATTCACATACACAATGAATGATAAACACTACGAACTGCCACGGTTCCAAACAATACACACTTTGTTTGCAGTAATAAACTGCTGTAAACTGTTATGTATTGACTGTTTTAAAATTGTATAAGAGAATGTTTAGCCATTTGGAGATCAGCATTAACTGTACCAACTACCAAAAATCTACCAACAGCTTGGCAACCAATAATACATCATTTTTGTTTTGCAAATATTTTATAAGCGTTAATAGAACAATTTTGTGAACAATTTCTATTTGTTGTAATAAAATTACACTACTGTCAATAGTCAGTTAGATTTATTTTTGGAAAGAAGTCTATTTTTATTTGATCAAAAATACATTAAAAATTTTAATTCCATTTTTCAGGATTCTATGATAAATAGAAAGTTCAAAAGAACAGCATTTCTGAAATGGTAATATTTTGCAAGATTATGAGCCTTTACTGTCCATTTAATGTCTTATATCTTATGCATGTCTTTAATTTAACGTTTTTATCAATTTAATGTGGCCTTGCTGAATAAAAGTATTAATAAAAAAAAACACATCTGACCCCAAATGTTTGAAATGTAATAATAATGTATCAACTGTCAATGCAAGGACGTTGTCATTTGTATGATTCCAATTGATTTGTTTCAGTAGTTGATTAAATTAGGGATGCATGATATATCGCCCACATTATCGATCTAAGGGCCGATATATGATCATTTTTAATGTTATCGTTATCGGCCCAACAAGAACATTTAGCCAATAAATAATGTATTATTTCCTTCAGTGAGGCACTTTAGATGTGCACTGTTCAACATGATGCTTTTAAATTGCTTGAAATATGATTGAAATCACTTTAAAAAAGGAAAATCCAGTTAAAGTGCAAAATGTGCAGCGAAAGTCAAATCGGCTACACAACATTAAATAAGAACATCATGTTGTGTTTGTATCTTGGCTTTTAATGAGGAGACTTTTTATAATCAGGCTCTTAAAAATTTTCAAAAAATTTGGATTTACATTTATCGGCCAATATATCGGTTATCGGCTTTCCAATATAAAGAATTATCGGTTATTGGTTATCGGTATTGGCCAAAATTGTTGTATCGGGTGCATCCCTAGATTCAATGAGTGTCTGAAATGAACAAATATTTCGACAAGATAATGACATCATCCACAGCAGCCTTACCTTCATAGTACAGGACCTGTTCCACGAACTCGCCAATTCGACTGCCCTCATGTCCTGCCAGGTGATGAATTTATGAAATGGTTTTCCTGTGTTTCTGGAGATAATAACAAAAAAAGTCATCTCTGTTTGTCCACTGTGCTTTCTGTTGAGCAATCACAGCATTTAACAAATACTTACCTATCCCAGGTCATGAATGTTGCCCTCTGGGTTGAGATGCCAAGACCTTCCATTTGGCGCATCTGCCAAGCCCGAGTCTAAATCACAGAGAGAACAGAGAGCGTACCAGTCTCTATTATAACCTTATTCAGACATTTAAACTCATTTACCAACAACATTTAACACAGTGGTTCAAAAACTTTTTTGACATCAAGGTCCCTTTGTACAAGACAATATTCAAAGGCCTCCAATTTAAAGGTTTAGTTCACCAAAAAACTGTAATCTTTTACTCAGCCTCATGTTGTTCCAAATCTGTAAGACTTTTATTGATCTTTGAAACACAAATGAAGATTTCTGTCCCTCCACTGACAGTTTATGCCAGTGTTTTCCAACCATTTAAAAAGAAAAGCATTTAAAAAAATGACTAAACCTTGTAACTCTATTGGATCCTCAAACTGTCAGTCAAACTTACTCCACCCGCCTCTATCGTAAATTAAGTGCCACACACAGTTTGGACTGTCTCTTATTGTTTGCGAAGCAAAAGTAAATAAAGAACATTTATATTCAAGAAACACTATGTCTATAAAGGCTACTGTTTTTTGTATTTAAAGAGTGGAGAAGAGTCTTAGTTTATTTGCTTCAACTAGACTGCAAATACCAGACCTTTAAATATCCTGTGCATAGCACTCATCTGTTATATCATGAGATTTTGGCCAAATGGATATTGGCCAAATTTGCTGGTCAAAAACCTTTTAACTATTTGAGCTTGATTTTCATCAAATGTTAATATTATATTGACACATGCAAGTTTCTGAACATATGTAAAGCCACATTACCAACTTTGACGACACAGTGTTTAATTATTTTAAAAAATACAAGGTTTCCACCTGACAGCAACTATATGTAAATGTGATTTATCATTCCCAACAACATCATAGCTAACCTTACCTGACTTAAGCTCAAGTTTCATCTTAATTATGAGTAATAATTTTAATATCCAGTTTTAATATGCCATTTGAAGAAATGCATGTTTGTGCAATTTTGTTATATTGGAATATAGTGGAATTTTTTACTTTTCAAAACTGTGCCTTGGGGAAGAAAAAGGAAAAAAGGAACTACGCAACTACAAATTTGTCGTTTCAAAAAGTTCATAAAGAGATCATAAAATGAATCTATATTAATAATATAATAGATTTTTCTTTAATCCAAATTTTGTGAAGACTCTAAATCCATTTATATGATGGACAGATTCAATTTAGGCTTTCATTCGCATAAAAATTAAACAGCAAACATCAGACGGAAGCTCAACCAATCCCCGCTTGACACACGGGAACAAACCTTATTGGTTCTGGAGGAAGCTCAAACGTGCTGTGTAACACGAGAATGAACTTCACTGGAACACTTCCGTCAATGGAGAGACAGAAATCTCTCAGATTTCATTCAAAGATGTTCATTTGTTTCCGAAGATGAATGCAGGTCTTGTGGGTTTGAAACGACATTAGGTTGAGTAGGCCTAAATGATGACAGCATTTTCATTTTTTGGAAATAAAAATAAAACTCAAAAATATGTCAGTTTAATGACAGTTCATCATTTTTATTTTTAGTGCTTTTTGAATTTTAATTAAGATTATGTTAGCACTAAAGTAAAAAAGTTTTGAGACTTAATGAGGCCCTCCTTGAAGTTTAAGTTGAGAAACCACTGATATATCAGACTGGACATCAAAATGAATTACAGTGACCCTAAAGAGTACATGAATAGCAAACATCCAGTATGTTATTTTCATGTAACCATTTTAAGTGAATTTTAACTTCCAGTATACAGTATATATTTTACACAGTGTCCATATTAAACATTTACAATAAGGCTATAATAATGTGTAAGCTGGTCCAGGATGTAAGTCTTCAAATAAATATGCTGTTTAATAGTTTTAGAGCGAATTAGAGTTAAACAAGCTTTATTTACAATCATTTTAAATAGGGATGCTCCGAATCGAATCGGCATCGGGCTGATCATAACAATTTTTGACTCGATCGGTACTCACTAACTTGGCCGATCTTACAAACCGATCGCGATTTGATGGCGTCAACGCGTCAGGACGTACGTGATACTTATATTGGAGAATGTTTAATTAAACCTTATTTGTTACATCAGACTTCTCCATGTTGGAGTTTAAATGTTTCTATTTATTTTATTCTCTTTAACATTGAACAATGTTTAATTAAACCTAATGAGTTGTATCAAACCACTTCAATTTGTTCTTTCAGGAGTTTAAATGTTGTTTGATTTTTTATTTATTTATTTTGTCCTGCTCAGACTTGAATTGGACGATGCTTAAGTTACATCAGACTTCTCTATTTTAGGAGACTAAATGTTTATTTTGTCCTCCACAGTATTGGACAATGTTTAAATAAACCTTATGAGCTGCATTAAACTGTTCCATTTTGTTTATTTGTCTTATATTAAGTCAATTAAGCATCAGAATCGGTATCTGATTTTCGGCCAATCACCATGACAAGAAATTGGTACTGAATTGGCTCCAAAAATCCTGATTGGAGCATCCCTAATTTTAAATATTTTATATAACAAAATGGTTCAAAATCATACAGTAGAAGACACAGTAAACATGCTGTGCTTGATTAATATTGTGAAAATAGTCAAATATTATAAAATTCCAGTTTGATAATGAAAAAAACACTGGCATGTTTTCATTTATAAAACATTTAATCTGTATAAAGTATGTTTGTAGCTATAGCCTACAGTCCCAGGAATTATTTTTACTGTCTGTGCCAGTTGTACATACTGATTCGGGGGAAAGGGCATTTAAATTTGCTGCTCCCATTGCCTGGATTGATTTGCAAAGTGCGTTGAAATATAGGGAGCAGGTTTCATTGGACATTTTTAAAGTAGTTTTACACAATTTGGAGAATGAAACATCAGGCTGTATGTTTTAGCTAGTTATGTATTGATATTGAAATTTGATTAGATTTGCTTGTGTATGTGTGTCTGTTGAAGGATATCTGTTAAACTCAAACGAGCGGTGTCTGCCAGAACGCTCTTGTAAAAGAAGTTATTAATCTCAATGTGCTTCTTTTCCAGGTAAAAAAAGATTTTAATAAACATCCATTATTATACTGTTTATATAAAACAAAAAATAGGCCTACATACTAAGTGCATTTTGCTATTTATTTATACGTTTGTCTAGCATGATTTGTTGTCACTAGATGTTTTGATATCTGGTGCAATGACATTCATAGATGTTTTTGTATGCATGCTTGTGTGATATTACAGGCAAAATAAAAAGGTCTGACCTTGAACTGCTCCTTTGACAACAGTGACAAACCCTTTCCACAGTTCATCAGGGTCAATCTCTACCCATCCAGGTTGAGGATACAGAAGGGACACCTGCAACAAGGAAGCTGCTGTCAAGATTTCACACATTGGAAGTCACTGGCACAATCATGTCAAGGCTGTCATTTACCTTCGAGGAGCAGGACCCCCTGATATTGGCACTCTTATCGTACACATGGCACCTTATGGAGGTTGTTCCCACATCAACAGAGAGAATGAAAGTCTCTTGTTTGCAGAACCCGTTTCTTTGAGTCCCCATTGCACAACCCGTTTATTCAGAAATCCTCAGGTTATTTGAGTCGCCATGGCTGTGTCCAAACTTCTAGGTAATTATCCCGTTTTCAACTTTTCTCCGTAGACATTTGAGTTTCATTCTTTCCAAACACTTGAAGGCCAAACTCTGGCAGATTTTTATTCCGTTAAGCAAGCCGATTGAATTTGTTCACTTAACAGTAATCGAAAGCATTTGTCCCCTAACTTTCCTAAAGTCTAAAGGTACTTTAAAGCGGCAAATAAAATATCAACAGTTGCGTTTTGACCTTAAAACATTCTCTTATTTTCATTAGTGAATGATACAAGTTAACAAAAACCAGAAGCACACGCGTGAACCTCGGCAAAGAAGGCAACAACAAAAAAGCAGCAGGCGGTAGGTCGATGAAGTACGATTGTAAATCTGTACGTCACACATCAGTCGATATGTGTGAATACTGTGTTCTTAAAGAGACAGTGCACCATTATCAGAGGACAATGGAGCTTCTGAACTCTCAGCCTGCCGACGTCATGTGCGCTCGCTGCGAACAACCTGGAATGTGTACAGAAAATATATTAGACTAAATAGTCTTAGTCAGTATTACAAAAATAGTCATTTCAAAACTAGTCTAAATAGTCTTAGTATTAGTCATTACAAAGTATTTCGTGAACATTTTTGATTTTGAATATAAGACCGAATGTCAGCTATCAGCCCACTTTATTTCATTTTATTTTTAAAATAATCATGTTTAACAGCAGAATTCCTGGTGGGAAAACTACATTACCCATGATAGTTTATAGAAAATCACACCAATCAGGCAGTCGAGAAGTAGCCTCGATGAGACCATCCTGATCTCGCGAGCTTTTAAGGTTTCACTCGCAGATCAGTCTGGATACTTTCCGTTAAAGAAAATTTGGGAGCAGTTCACCAACGACGTCCAATCAGCGTTGGCTTTGAGGCGGGTTGAGGTGTGACGCAACGAGAAGCGCGACAGTTCAGTCCAGAGTCACATGGCGGCTTCAGCGGATGAAACTAGCATCAGCGTGGCTATCGAGCAAGTTTTATCGGAATTACAGAGTATTTCCTCACTGAAAGAAGAGCAAAACACTGTTCTGGAGGCTTTTCTCAGAGGAAAAGATGCTTTTGCTCTTCTCCCGACAAGAGTTGCTCTGATTGGTTGATTTGGCCCGTCTATCACCAACATAGGCCAATCAGCTAACCAGTATTTTCACCCCTTTCCAAAACTACTTCAACGGAAGGTTTCCAGATGGATATGCGGAGCAAATCCATCTGGCGGAGTCAGGTTCAGTCGAGAAGAGCAACTAATGTCAAAATAGTTATTTAGCTCCGCCCACTCCATTGAAGTACAAATGACGAGTTGATCTCTAAAACACTTAAATATTTGTATACAGGCGCGTCGTTAGACATGGGCATTCGGGGCTTCAGCCCCGAATGTTTTGTATAGCCCCGGATCAAAAAAAAAAGATTGTTAATTATTATTACATTTTAATAATTTTGTATTTATTAAAAAAAAACGGGTATTTTAATCTATCCTTCGGAATCATGTATTAAAGACGATTGAAAATATTCAAGCAGATCAAAGTTACTATGGTTACACAGCAGGCTTGAGTTTAGATTGCACACCAGAGAGAGAGAGGTTTACAAAACTTTATTTAAAACGCTTAATATTCAACAATTAACATTTTTTGTATATATGAAAAAAATTAAATTCCAAAACCAGATTTCCATCGTAAACACACAATGCATCCATACCACCAATCACTGAAACCCTTCTCATTATTTACAAGACTATAGTATGCAAATTCTATTTTTAGTCTACCAGCCACTAATTTCATAAACATCAAGTCAAGTCAAGTCACATTTATTTATATAGCGCTTTTCACAATACAGATTGTATCAAAGCAGCTTCACAGTGATAACATGATAGTACAACACAGATCAATAATATTGTTAAATGTTAAATAAACCCAACTGAGCAAGCCAAAAGCAGGCAAAGCAAGGCGACAGTGGCAAGGAACCAAAACTCCATCAGATTTGATGGAGAAAAAACCTTGGGAGAACCCAGGCTCAGTCGGGGCCAGTTCTCCTCTGGCTTACATTTATATTGTTTATATATAAATATTGTTTAATACACAGAGCCATAACATATCGCCAGCGTTGAGTCGTCTCTTCACAGGCGTTGGGGCATCTGAATTCCCTGTGAGAGGCTGGATACAAACTGGACCTGACGAACGCCATTTCTCGGGACAAATGTCCGAGATAACAGCAGAAAGGCAGATGGGTAATAATTAGCATAGCTGATGTTCATAATGATTTTCCATTATACGGGAGTCGGTGTTAGAAAATCACTATCTCGCAAACTCTCCGCAACCCAACCATGCGTGCCGAAACGTTTGTCTAAAAGGCTGTCGAGCCCCACTGGTGCGTTAAGCAGTTTCAGCGGCAAACGGTTCTATACTGGTATAACGGAGGAATAAAAGGTAAGCATTATGTGAATGCTTGACTAAAGAGATGCGTCTTTAGTCTAGTTTTAAACTGTGTCAGCGAGTCAGAGCCTCGGACCGTATTGGGAAGGCTATTCCAGAGTTTTGGAGCTAAATGTGAGAACGCCCTCCCTCCTTTAGTGGACTTGGATATCCTAGGAATGACCAGAAGCCTTGAATTTAGTGATTTTAAAGAACGCGGTGGATTGTTTTCCTCAATTGGTATTACCTAAGAAAATACTATATCTTCAGGAATCCTATCTTGCTTCCTCCCATCTTATTTCAGTTCAGGAAATCCTATCGTTAGAATCAACTTTTCTGTCTAGCTACCTATTGCATGTCACTTTTCACCTCACGAGGTAAAGTGTGTTTTTTTTTTTTTTTTAAGGAAACATACACTGAAAATGAGAGAATTAACATGAACTGCTGCGCAAGCCCTTTCGGAGGGGCAGAGGCGAGAGAGGTAGCTAATTGGGCTTAAGCCCCAAATGTTGTCGAACAGCCCCGAATCTTTTAGGTTTTTAAAAATAAATTTAACTCGTTTTCATTCTCTCAGTCTTTCTGACTGGAGCAGCAAAAAATTTAAACAAAATCTCTATTACTGTGCGTGGATGTGGACAGTAATTTCCTTTTCTTACATTTCTTTTTCATTTTACTGCAGCATTTTGGAGAAACATCACATTATTCGAATTTAGAGGCACATAACTACCTAATTTCTAATAAGTAGAAAATAACAAAGGTTATTTCTTATAGGGGATGTCCCATACAGTATAAACACTTCATATCAAACCATTTTACTGCAGTATTTTGGAGAAATGTCACATTATTCAACTTCAGAGGCATATAAATACCTAATTTCTAATAAGTAGAAATTAACAAAGGTTATTTCTTATAGGGGATGTCCCATACAAGTATAAACACCTCATTTCAAACCATTTTACTGCAGCAATTTGGAGATAAGTCATTAACTGACCTAAGAGGTGTATAAAGACCTAATTTCATACGAGTAGAAATTCAGAATTACGTGGAGTGGGTGCTGGCGTCTTGTGGATTACCACTCACCGTACGTAACTGTGGACAACAACGCCAACAACCCAGTTCCAGCTAAGACTACCTCTAGAGGATCAAACAGCATGAGCCCACCACAAGCAGCGAGGGAGAATCTGCTGTAGTGCAGTATGGCGATTTAGAACCATAAAGACCTCTGGATTAGCACTCGCCTGGGGAAGATGCAAACTTAATCAGTTTCATGCTAGAGAAAGTCTTAATTTTTACAAAATACAAGTCTTACCCCAGATTCAGATCAGCCTTAAGATTAGCAGTGTTTAGGGAGAACGCAGCCCGTCCATTCTTGTTTGTGGTAAGATTCTACAGTAGTTTGTTGGGCCAGTTGCTCCCCTCCAAGATATATACAGCTTTGTTTGTAAAGGACACCATTGCAGATTGACACCATTACATCTGCAAGAGAAAGTCCAAACAAACAGTGAAGAATATCAACTTTGTGGCTTAAAGTGCATGTCTTGTAAAGTGATCGAGTATATGGTTCAAATCAGCCAATAGCTCACCTGTTCCATCCTCAGTAACATTCACAAGAAATGTGTCTTGCATTTGGTCTTCAAATTTGGTGTTGAAAAACACTGACGTATCGACAGTAAGAGAGGCACAGCCCGTGGCATTCATCTGGTAGGAGAACAAAGACAAAATTAAGTCAAGCACAGGCAAAAGATAAAGAAAAAGAAAAGAACTGACCAACCACAAGACAAGAAAAATAAAGCATCACTCACTTGGCACAAGACTCAACTTCAGTCCCATAATCTGCAACACTGTAGGTCTGCATGCGTTTACTCGTCATGTCAAACTTGGGCAAAACTAAACCAGAAACAAAGCGCTTTAGATAAAGGCCTCAGATCTGCCACTGAACTTCCCTTACACAACTTACCATATTTTTTCCACCTCAAAAACTTGGGAGACTAGTGTTGGGACTCTTCACTCCATGGCTACTCCATTCTGCGGCGCCTAGGTCTTTGTGTCGGACGGACAGATGGACGCACGGACGGAACTTACAGAGACACCTGAACCAAGGACCAACACTCCGTAGGACACACACCAACATTCCCAAATTGAAAAATAAGAGAAGGAGGGCACACTGGGTGGTATGGCTGATATGTCTCAGGCTGAGCCGATAACATGCATACTGTCGTGGGGTCAAAGAGGTCCATTTGCTCTGCCAGAGTTAGGAGCTGATTGACCATATCAGACTATGATCTTTATAAGTCCCATACATAGCTGCCGTCTCTTGACTGTAGTCCTGAGGCATAAACTTGAACAGCTGCAAGGATATTGGTTAGCGATCTCTTGGTCAGTGGACATATATTTATGGCCTCTGTGGTCTGTGTTGTCAGTAACCACGTGGTCCATCTATGTGCCTAATACCCAGGTTGAGGATATGTAGCATCTTCTTGATGGGCTAGCTCTGTGTTGGATTGAGTTGGTTCATAAGAAGAGAAAAGATGACTTTAAGTTAGCCAAGCTGCGAGGCTGGTAGTCTCAGGTCTCCTAGGTTGTCAGTGAGATAATCAATCTCTTCTGTGACTGACAGAATGGAGATGCAGATTGTCACCTTGTGAATCTGCACAGGCAGTGCCCTCATGGGCTGAGGAGATCGCCTTGATCTCTAGGCAGAACTGGCCTGCCTGCAGTGGCTGCTGTATATGGACTTGAGGAGAGACTCTCTGATCTGACATAAATTATTTCACCTTGGAGAGTCCAGAGTACAGGGCATTGGTGGCGCGTGACGGCGGCAATCTCTGATGTCTCCAGATATGAACTCTCCTCTCACTTGATCCACTACTTCGTACTTTTCGTTAGTCTCTGGTCCGCTTTCAATACTTGTGAACTCTTTAAATGCAGGCCTTTTACCTGGTTCAGATCCAGTGGCACCCCATTTGTCTAGGCTGTTCATCAGAATGAAGTAACTGATGGGACACTACATAATGCAACATATAAGTCATCTAAGTATCTTGGTGGGATAACCTGTCGACGTGGTCGAAACCACTGGTGGCACTGATGTAGCCTGTCTTTCTGTTCTAGACATGGTAATGCTGTAGTAGCTGTTCTGCTCCGGCTTGAAGGACCAAATTTTGTATGGAAGAGGTGCGGATCTTAGAACTGGATGACAACCACTACAGATTGTTCAGGCAGAACAATAAATCACATGGTCCATGTCCACAATGGAGTTTTTACTGTTGCCTTTCTTTGTGCTCGGATGGACGGCCACACGGACGCACGGACGGCACGCACCGTGGCGCAACGACGGCGCGGCACATACGAGCACGAGCGCACGGCAAGCACGGGCGAGGCAGCACGCAGACGGGCAACGAGACGCACAGGACAACGCGGACGACGGCATAGCGGGGCACGACAGCGCGCAATGGACGAGCGGCACAACAGGACGAGGGCACGCGAGACAGCACTCGGACACAAGACAAGGACCAGACATTTGTAGGACACACACACCAACATTCTCAAATTGAAAAATAGTCACATCATACAGTACCTGGTCTCTGGAAACACATCTGAGAATGTCAAACGGCACACTAGCAGCAACTACCCTTCTACTGGAGAAGCCATTCTAGACCAGAATCTGCACTGCTGGAGCCATATCGACGCTGGACGGGCAACTGGAACGTGCACAGAGCCACTTGTGACTGCATCACCAGCCTTTGCTCCAAGCCCAGTCTGAAATCCAGTGGAGGACGAACTCACTCCTTTGGATAAGACCCGACAGAAGACAAAAGTTGTGCAAGTTGCGGAACAAACAGACCAGCAAACTTAACTACAAAACTAATGTCCACTCACCATATGAGATTGTCACCGCTGTAGCTACCAGCCTCTCAAAGCAAATGAAAACTCCAGGGTCCCTGGAAATGAAGCACCCACATTTGAGCGGCTCATTGAGCTTCAGCTATAGTCAGTTCACTAAACGATGGGTTGACGGGAGAAACAGGTAGGAGAAGCTGAACAAACCTTGAATATCTGTAGTGAAGTATGGTGATTTAGAACCATGAAATCCTCTGGATTAGCACTCGCCCTGGGAAGAGTCAGAAAGTTTCATCAGATCATCATGCTAGAGAAAGTCTTCATTTTTACAAAATACAAGTCGATACCACCAGATTCAGATCAGCCTTAAGATTAGCAGTGTTTAGGGGAGAACAGCAGCCCGTCCATTCTTGTTTGTGGTTTGATTCGAACAGCAGTTTGTTGGGCCAGACTTCCTCCCCTCCAAGAGATAGCTACAGCTTTGTTTGTAAATGACACCATTGCAGATTGACACCATTACATCTGCAAGAGAAAGTCCAAACAGTGAAGAATGTAGCAACTTTGGTGAATGAGTTTGGAGCGTGGATGTCGTGGAGATGATAGAGCATATGGTTCAGACGAGCCAACAGAGCTCACCTGCTCCCTCCTCACTGTCACATTCACATTTACAAGAGAAATGTGCTCTTGCAGTTGGTCTTCGACTTGTGTTGAAAAAACACTGACGCAGCAGCACACGCACAGAGAGAGGTACAGAAACAGCCTGGTGGCCTGCAGCATCCATCCGGGTGCGGAGAACAAAGAGACACAATTATTAAGTCGTAGAAGCACACACGCACACGCGCACACACACGCACACACACACACACAGATACACACACACAGGGCAAAAGGGGAAACCTCAGCAGTAAGGCAGGAGTCACACACCTTGCGGTCTGAGTCAGGCACTGTCTGGTCAGAATGTGTGAAGCAGACTGTGACTATAGGAAATTGGATCACGGCACACTTCCACTAAGGCTTGGCCGACTCAGAGTACAGGTTTGGCCATATGATAGAGATCTGTGGAACATTATAACAAGATGAATGACTGACCAACCACAAAGAAAGAAAAATAAAAGACACATCACTCACTCGGCACCAAGCCTCAACTTTCAGTCCCATAACTGCAACGGTCACCGCCAAACATGGGCAAAACTTAGCAAACATGACAGAAACAAGAGCGCTTTCAATTTCAGGCCTCAGATCTGTGGTTGCACTGCCCTACACAGACAACTGACCGCATTTTCACCTCAAAAACTTGGGAGACTGAGCGTTGGGACTCTTCACTCCATGGCTACTCCATTCTCGCGACGCCGCGGCCTAGTCTCGGTCGCCTAGGTCTTTGTGTCTCACTGCCTCACTCGCTTCTTGTGGCTCAGTGGATGCTCCCACCTCCATCAGCATCCGGTAACCCCCTTGGTAGTTGGGATCTTCACTCCATGGCTACTCACGTTTGCGCTGCGCGCGCGTGGATGAGTCCTGACTGTGGGCTGGGTCTCCGTCGGCTTTTCCCGCGCTCAAGGCCAGCCCCCCTGGCTGTCACCACCACCTTTACCACCAACCTTTTCTCCAGCTGCGGGCGGCTCGGACGGACGAGACAGACTGGCTGCTCGGACGGACGGACTTGGCTGGCTGGCTGCTCGGACGGGCTGGCTGGCTGGCTGCTCGGACGGACGGACTGGCTGGCTGCTCGGACGGACGGAGCTGGCTGGCTGGCTGCTCGGACGGACGGACTGGCTGGCTGCTCGGGACGGCCGGACTTGGCTGGGTGCTCGGACGGCCGGACTCTGGCTGGTTGCTCGGACGGACAAGGACTGGCTCGCTGGTTGCTCGGACGGACGGACTGGCTGGCTGGTTGCTCGGGCGGACGGTCTGGCTGGCTGGTGCTGAGAGGGACGGACTGGCTGGCTGCTCGGCGGGGCTGCTCGGGCGGACGCGGGCGAGCTGCTCGGACGGACGGGCGGGCTGCTCGGACGGGCAGGGGCGGCTGTGCTCGACGGGCGGGCGCTGTCGGACGGGCGCAGGCCAGGCTGCTCAGGGGCAACGCAGGCTGGGGGCAACGGCAGGGGCAGGGCTGCTCAGGGGCGGGGCAGACGGCAGGGCTGGGGGCAGGGGGCAAGCTGCTCAGGGCAAGCTGCTGGGGGCGGGGTGGCAGGGCTGCTTCAGGGGCAGGGGCAGGCAGGGCTGGGGGCGGCAGGGGCAGCTGTCTGGGGCAGGGGCAAGGGCCAGGCTGCTCAGGGCAGCAGGCCAGCTGTGCTGGGGGCAGGGGGCACAGGCAGCTGGGGGCAGGGGCAGGGGCCAGCTCTGCTGGGGCGGCAGGCAGGGCTGCTCAGGGCGGGCAGGGGGCAGCTGCTCAGGGCAGGGGGCAGGGGCAGCTGCTGGGGGCGGGGCAGGGGCCAGCTCTGCAGCAGGCAGGCAGGGCTGCTCAGGGCA